>CM065718.1:69948865-70016365 GCA_033310375.1 Conus canariensis | reverse complement strand
CTCACAAGCATTATGCGGACCGTCGTGCAAAAATGCGTTCGTTTTCTTGGGCGATCATGGTTTAGTACTTCTCACAGATTACAAAAATAAACTGCGTGTCATGTGAAAAGGTCCATACCCTGTCGTTGAAAAATGTTCTAATGTCAACTACGGAATTGATATGGGAAATATTTCAAAAGTTTTTGATGTCAACATGTTGCAACTGTACTATGGACGTTTGCAGTCAACAAGTGTTCATGTTGATTCTGTTCCTAATGCGAGTTTTGACATAGCTGATGTTTTGCCAGTGAACTGTGTTACGTTTTCCACCAAGTCTGCTTTGTGTGTGTCAAATGACCTACCTGTCGTGTATGCATCTTCAGTGGGTGTTGGCAGAGAAACCAGGCGTTGCTTTGGATGTTGAAGCCCACAGGATTCAGCTAACCACAGACACTCCTGTACGTGTCAAGCTGTATGCTCTCCCCTTTGAGAAAAAAAGGTTATTGAGAGAGAAGTACAAGTGATGCTCGATATTGGCGTTATTGAGCGTTTTACTTCCCCGTATTCTGCCCCCGTTGTTTTGTTTCTAAACCAGATGGCTCAGTTCGGTTTTGTGTCGATTACAAAGTGCTTAACAGAGTACAGTTTTTCATTCAGAGTCTATACCTGACGTGGAAGATCTTTTTTTGCCAGTTGTGGCATGCTCGGTGTTTTGTCAAAATCGACCTTACTAAAGGTCGCTGTCAAATACATTCCCATGGCTGAGGATGACGAAATCAACACGGCCTTTCGGACCCCATTTGGTCTGTTTCGTTTGGTTCGCATGCCGTCTGGACTACAGAATGCTCCTGCAACTTTTGTGAGGATGATGAGAATGTTGAGGTTGGATGAGGTTTCTGTGGTCCAACACGGGATTCGCTGCTTTCTTGCTTGCGAGAAGTTTTCTTGCGACTTCAAACTTAAGATCTCAAAACGCGGCCATCCAAAAGCTTGGACATGCCGTTTAGTCGGTTCCATTCGTCCAGAGAGAAAGAAAATCGAAAAGATCTTGTCCATCAAAACCCCTTGTTCAGACAAGCAGGTTCGATCACTTTTGGGCTTGCTTTCTTATTACATATGTTATGTGCCCAACTTTGCTACTTAGACTGCTCCTTTGAGTGATCTCACAAAAGGACAAAGGCAAAGTACTGTGACTTGGACTCCTGACTGTCATGCAGCCTTAGAGACAGTGCAGAAAATGTTGACCCGTTTTCCGTTTTTGTTGTTGTCTGACCTGAGCAAAGATTTTATTTTGCGCACTGATGCAAGTTCCTTCAGAATGGGAACTGTGGCGCTGCAGTCCCATGATGATTAGATGCATCCTGTACAGTTTGCAAGCAACACATTCACTGCATCCCTGGAGAAGTACTCCACAATTGAGAGAGAATGCTTGGCGATTGTCTGGGTCTTCTCAAAGTTTGAACTATTTCTGTCAGGGCGACCTTTCACCCTTTAGACAGACCACAGGCTTCTGACATGTTTTAAAGACATCACAGACGAAAAACATTCGCCTGTTGCGCTGGTCTCTGGCCATCCAGGAGTACTCATTCGTGGCTGAGCCAGTTTCTGGTTCTATTGACGTCCAGGCCGATCTTTTGTCTAGAGAATAAATGAAAGAAGGAAGATGCTGATTTTATTTACATATCACTAAATGAAACTATGTTACGGCTGTTTTTGTTTGTATGATTACAGACATACTTTTTGCTCTGTGGTCAAGTGCACAGTTCTGTTCGTCGTATTTGTATTTTTCAGTGTCTGACTTAATTGAAAAGTGAATATTTTGACATCCATGTACTTATGGTTGCAGTATGAATTTTCGTTTTATCTAATGCAATCATGGTGATGTGCATGGTGACGTATTTATCTCTTAATAGTTGGTATCTAGTTTTTGTTTCTCTTGAGGACAAACAACAAAATATTAAATCCTGTAATATCACACTTTTGCGTAACTGTTTTGTCGGTGCTGTTTCTCTTTCCTGAGAAATGATGTGTTCCCCATGAATTGTTCATTTGGTTGGCTTGTGATAAAGAAATGTCTTTTTTTTCACGAACAAGCATATCAGTTATCGTGTGCGCGATTATTTCACTGATAATCAATTGTGATTTTGGAATGTGTGATCTGATAATATTGGTCTTTCTGGATCTTGCTGACATTGTTCGGGATTTTGTTTGACTCAATGTCTTCACGTAACAGTTATTTGATTTATGGACTTTGAACTTCGCTGTTTCTCGACGTGGATTTTGGAACCTCAGTATGTTTATTTTTTATTTGTAGTAAATTTGGTCCATTTTTTTCTTTCTAAAGAAAAATTGCTGTCTATTTTTTTGTCATGTGATGCGGGTGTCATAACAAGAGATGTGTGAGTTGTCATGACTTCCAGAATGTGGTATGAATGGACTGGATATGAAACGTAAGTAAATGTTCATGTTGAGGTGTACAGGCAGTGGTTTTGAAAAAAAAGAAGTGAAATATAGAAATGTGGCCACAATATTAGACAAAATGTGAATAGTGTTTGAATTCCTGACCTTCTCTTATTGTTGATTCGATTGGACGTGAGCCACACGATGGTTTATTGAAGGTGTCTTCAGTTGACACACATCAAGCACACTTTTCCAGAAGAAATGTGGAGTTGTCTTGTGTTTTCTGCGATAATACTAATAATGTAGTTCACAGCTGCGTTTTTCTTTTTCAGCTTTTTCACATGGTGGTCGGCAGTTAGGATTCACGCTGTCCACATTGTCAGATTCATGTAGTTCAAGCTCTGCACCTCGCAAGTGGGGATTTAGAGTACGTAACATTTCATCTTTTGTGCGTGTGTGATGCACATATGTGTGAATGTGCGAGCGCACTACACTCACACACATAGATTATACTTCTACTTTATTGGCATGTTACTCAAGCAAACACACACACACACACACACACACACACACACACACACACACACACACACACACACACACACACACGAACGCACACACACGCACACGCACACACACATACTAGAGATGGCCGCATCAGATGACGGTCGAGCTGACGGTCGTCGGATGATTTACATCAGTTATGTCGTAGAACGTTATGTGTAAAACTGTATAGATCTGTATAGTTTAATGTTATGTCATAGAACTGTATAGATTTGTGTATAGTTTAATCTTTTGATGATGTCGTAGAACTGTATAGATCTGTGTATAGTTCAATGTTTTAAAGATGTGCTGTGTTTCCATTGCTAAATGGAACTAAGTTGTATTGATGATCAACCCGGAACTGTGTCACATATTGAATGGCAATATTTTCATTTTTCGACGTCGAATTGTTGTGAGTTTGCATTAATACTTGACAGTTTATGTAGGCCTAATCAGCAACGCCAGATTCATAACTGTCAATTTTCAGAATTTTCTATTTTCACAGGTCAGTCGCCTGTGCATGACTCTGCAATCGCGTGACATGATTTTTTCCCGCGAAGCCTACATGTGTGACTGAGAACTCGGTTAGCGCGAGCCATGATGAGTGATATGACACATCTTTTGGCTGTCCAACCACAGGCACGTGATGGTAAATCAACGAAAAAACTTAAACCCACTCTTGATCGTTTTCAAAAGCGTTTTTGGTGTGGAAAAAAGAACTGCATACTGGCGTAATGCGGTGCTATACCGTTATTCCGCTATTTGAAAAACGTCTATCAAGATGGGGTCGTTTGACTATGACAAAAACGACCATAATTTTATTCTTTCTTCATCATCAGGATGGATATCCGAGGCCCAACCACTTCTGGCAAAAACTCTTTGCGTATCTATTCCGGCGATCCTGCATCTAAACGTATCACTCTGACTTTATACTTCAAGTCCACCACAGATACTGGTACTCTTCTATGCCAGGGAAAGGACTGTATCCAGTGGGACATATGAATGTGAAATAATCCGACATGTCGTTCAAACCTACTTAAGAAACAGTGACCATGTTACTCTGACACAATCACTGCTGAACACACCAGTGACCTTCCGAGGGTCGGTGTCCGATGATGTTCAGCTACAAAACACCAGCGATACCAGTTACAGCAATGACAAAGCCAGTGTGTGTTAAAGACACATCTATCTATGCATGTTCAGTATCCCCACTGCATGTAACCCATCAAACGATTCTGCCCACAGAGGGCTTGGTCTTCCTTCCTCCTACCCCACAATTCAACGGCAAAGAATCTTCTGCAGCACACACTGACATGCCCTCGGAGTCAGAAGTAGGACATCCTGCCATTTCAGAAACTATGCCATCCGAAACGGATACTGACCCGTCAACCCTCGTGGACCAACACAACTCACAAGATCAACCTGATGCAAAGAACGAGTCCCATGTCCCCGCAACTCCTCCTCCCAAGTCTCACGTCCCGTCAGTTCCTCCTCCCATGTCCCACGTCCCGTCAGTTCCTCCTCCCATGTTCCACGTCCCATCAGTTCCTCCTCCTACACCCCACGTCTCCACGTCCCTCAACACCTCAGCGGATTCCAACAAGTCAGAGCAATGAACCCCCGTCCCCTACTCTGGAACAAACACAGTTCCCTCTGTTCAAGGTGGAAGGAGACATGAACCGATCTTTGGACACAACATTCCTGTGAACATGACGCAAACACCCCCTGCAATTCCATTCGACCTTTTATTTTTTGTCTTTTTTTTCTTTTAAACCAATGCAACAACATTAACATACAAATTTGGTGGGATTCTACATGAATTCTCGCCACATGTACCAGCGCACATATCCGTGATGAGAATACAGTGAGTGATGTGTGTGTGTGTGTGTGTGTGTGTGTGTGTGTGTGTGTGTGTGTGTGTGTGTGTGTGTGTGCGTGCGTGCGTGCGTGCGTGTGTGCGTGCGTGCGTGCATGCTTGTGTATGTTGTGTGTGTGTGTGTGTGTGTGTGTGTGTGCGCGCGCGCGTGCGTGTGTGTGTGTGTATGTATATATATATATATATATATAATGAATATATATATATATATATATATATACGTGTGTGTGTGTGTGTGTGTGTGTGTGTGTGTGTGTGTGTGTGTGTTTGACGCAAAGAGCACAGACACAATCAGCCGTGTCTCCCTGATGATGATGAAAGGCCTAGGAGCAGGCAATACCAATGGATTTGCCTTCGAGAGGGATTATGATGGTTCCCACATGCAGCTAGTGAAGGGTTTTCATATTTATAATATTTCTAATTTTCCTCATCTTCCGACCCCCCCCCCCCCCCCCCCCCCCCCTTTTTTTTTTTTTTTTTTTTTTTAAATTTCACATCTTTGCCAAGTCATTACTATAATGACAGAAGAATTGTGAACCTGCATTTGTTTTCTCCCACTACTTAATTGTTCAGCATTATAATGTTTGGTCAATCAATGGGCGATTGCATCTCTTAGGAGATCCAAGTAAATGTTATTCTGCACAATTCTTAGCCGCTGACAATGCTTGGGTTCTTGAACAGCAGAGCTGACCACTCAGACTGTTCGATATCTTTTGATCTCCTTTGCATCCTTTAATGGATCCTCAAGCATATAGGCTCAAAGATTGTCCCCTACATTTTATACTGTTTACATAATGTTTTTAGTTTTTCAGCAACTTTTTTCCTTTCCACACTTTCGTTTTGTTTCATGTACTATCCTTTGCTGGCTGCTTTGGGGTGCAGTTGGATTCTTCTTTTGAATCCTTGGTGGTGAGTACACCACAGAAATACGGACACTGCTTAGGTTGCTCGGCTCTGATATTACCTTTGGCCTCTTCAAACCTAGCTTCGGGTATAGAACGACGTTCATCTGATATTATCTTTGGCCTCTTCAAACCTAGCTTCGTGTGTAGAACGACGTTCATCTGCGTCTTTCTCAAATGCAGTTTGGGCTCCCACCCCCTCCGACACAACTTTGATATATACAGATGCTCTCACTCGCAAGCATACACATACATACACGCAAACGCATGTGCACATGAAATGCCAGGGCGGAAACCAATTTTTTTGTTCCTCATTTACTTGCATGTTATCTGAAAACGAAAGAACCTTGTTTAATCGAAAATAAATTTAGTATAATCGACTGAAAACTAAGCTTTTTTTTCAAAAACGTTTTTGTCCCTCGATGGAATTTTGAATTACAATTCACCAGTCGACATTTTTGTTTCGGTTTGAATTGGTTTCGTTTTGGTTTGAGTTTGTTTTGTTTGATTTGCTTGGTTTTGTTTTAAAGCCCAGTTAGTCATTTCTTTGATTGATCAGTGTTCATTGTTTGTTGTTATGTCATGCCCAGTTAGTATATCTCTTTGATTGATCAGTGTTCATTGTTTGTTGTTATGTCATGCCCAGTTAGTATATCTCTTTGATTGATCAGTGTTCATTGTTTGTTGTTATGTCATGCCCAGTTAGTATATCTCTTTGATTGATCAGTGTTCATTGTTTGTTGTTATGTCATGCCCAGTTAGTATATCTCTTTGATTGATCAGTGTTCATTGTTTGTTGTTATGTCATGCCCAGTTAGTATATCTCTTTGATTGATCAGTGTTCATTGTTTGTTGTTATGTCATGCCCAGTTAGTATATCTCTTTGATTGATCAGTGTTCATTGTTTATTGTTATGTCATGCCCAGTTAGTATATCTCTTTGATTGATCAGTGTTCATTGTTTGTTGTTATGTCATGCCGTTTTCAAGTTTCCTTATGTTTGCGATGGATTCACATACCTTCAGTACATTTACGACGTCTGTATCCATATCCTCTTCCATGCCCCTCTTCCTCTTCTTCTTCTTCTTTAATATCAAGTGCCCCCACCCAATCTCTCTCTCTCTCTCTCTCTCTCTCTCTCTCTCTCTCTCTCTCTCTCTCTCTCTCTCTCTCTCTCAGCAAATTGACATAACACTGTGACGCCGATGCGCAGTGGGTGACTGATCAATGATGAAAGCTGTGTGGCAGAGACAGGTTTCATTCTGAGTTAGGTGTAGATAATGCCGAAGAATGCGAAACTGAACGTGAAAGTGACAGTACGGAATTTGTTTCAAAGTCAGTGCTGACTAATACCAGAGCACAAAACCAGAGTGAATATAAGAAACCCAAGCACTGGTTTTACTGACAACGCCCAGCACACGACAGAGACTGACGATATACAGGGAAACATAGAATCTTGTGAGCAGAATAACTTTTTACTAATAAATATTGGAAAGTCTGCAGGAAAGAGGGAAGAAAATGGGCAGTCTCCTCCGTGCCTGCAATGAAGTCAAACAAATTACCTCAAACTTACGCATAGATGTTGACAATGGAAATCCTCTACAGGACACCTTTTGACTGTTGTGATGTGTTTTGATCATATATGGATTACGTCTATGACTGCAAGTGACGGATAGTCCCAGTGTCTTTTGTACATTCATACCGGAATGTGGAATCCATGTCTTGATAACGTTTTGTAAAGGTCAGTTGTCCTGCTTATTTCCGACATGCTTTTATTGCACGCGCCTCCCTCCCCTTCCCGTTCACCCCCCTCCCCCACCTTCCTTCGCCCTTCCCCCATTCCCGCTCTCCTCCCCTTTCCCCCACCCCTTCCCCACCAATCCTTTTGTGAAAGGGTCTGGAATGACTAAACCACTCTAAACTACTCTCTCTCTCTCTCTCTCTCTCTCTCTCTCTCTCTCTCTCTCTCTTAACACAGAAAAAAACTTGTCACTAGCGTAAACAGTCAAAGAGAGCTTTGGGAAACTGCATACAATATCTTTTAAACGAAAACACGTTCATAATAATTTAGCAGTTGAAGACTGAAACAATAAACAAGTAGGGTAACTCTTGCCCCCATAAGAAAACCTAACTCGGATGGGAGCAAGAGTTACTCTTCTTGTTTATTATTTATTGTTTACTGTTCCCTGCCTCATTTCATGTTCAGTTTCGTTTTAATTAAACCGAGGTTACTTGTATTTGTTTCTGTCCGTCTTTGCCTGCTCCTAGGCCTTTCGTCTGCTGGATCGGACTCATCAGGGAGACACGGCTGGTTGTGTCTGTGCCCCTGGCGTCAAATGGGTGCTGTTGGATTCTTTTTTGAACCCTTGGTGGTGAGAACACCACGGTATTATGGACTGTGGTGTGTCTCTATTTGACGCCAGGAGCACAGACACAACCAGCCGTGTCTCCCTGATGAGTCTGATCCAGCGGACGAAAGGCATAGGAGCAGGCAATACAAATAGATCTGCCTTTGAGAGGGATTTCGATGGTTCCCTCATGCAGCTAGTGAAGAGTTTTCATATCTATATTTTCTTAATTTTATGTTCCCATTTTCTTCATCTCCCCCCCCCCCCCTCCCCCATAAGTTCATATCTTTGCCAAGTCATTACTGTGATGATGGAGGGGTTGTTGGCCTGTGCTTTATTTCCACCACTATTAGATTGTTCGTCTTGGTATTTGTCTGACTTTATTCAAGTTTAAAAGGCTGTGGCAGTCTTGAATAAAAGTTACTGTGAGTTAGGTTTTCTTATGGGAGCAAGAGTTACCCTACTTGTTTATTATTTATTGTTTACTGTTCCCTGCCTCATTTCATGTTCAGTTTCGTTTTAATTAAACCGAGGTTACTTGTATTTGTTTCTGTCCGTCTTTGTGTTTGTCTTTTGATCTCACTTGCATCCTTGGGTGGATCCTCAGGCACAGGCTCAAACATTTTCACCTACATTTAATACTGTTTGCATGATGTCTTTAGATTTTCAGCAACTTGTTCCCTCCACACACTTTCGTTTTGTTTCATTTACTACCCCTTTGCTGGCTGCTTTGGGGGTGCTGTTGGATTCTTTTTTGGACCCTTGTGGTGCGAACACAGTATTATGGACTGTGGTGTGTCTCTGTTTGACGCCAGGAGCATAGACACAACCAGCTGTGTCTCCCTGATGAGTCTGATCCAGCGGACGAAAGGCCTAAGAGCAGGCAATACAAATAGATCTGCCTTTGAGAGGGATTTCGATGGTTCCCTCATGCAGCTAGTGAAGAGTTTTCATATTTGTAATATATTTTCTTAATTTTATGTTCGCATTTTCGTCATCCCCCCCCCCCCCCCCCCCCCCCCCCCCATAAGTTCAAATCTTTGCCAAGTCATTACTGTGATGTTGGAGGGGTTGTTGGCCTGCGCTTGATTTCACCCCTCTATTAGATTGTCCGTCTTTGTATTTGACCGAGATTGTTCGTCTTTGTATTTGACTGACTTTATTCAAGTTTAAAAGGCTGTGGCAGTCTTGAATAAAAGTTACTGTGAGTTAGGTTTTCTTATGGGAGCAAGAGTTACCCCATTTGTTTATTGTTTTCTGTTCCCTGCCTCATTTCATGTTCAGTTGAAGACTGGTTTAAGCATTGTAAGGGTTTATTAGAACTAGAGGAAACAGAGGTACAGTTTTTTTCCGGATAATGATCAAGACTATTCTGAGGAAGATGGGGATGAAACGATGGCTATGAAATCGCCCTATATCAAGAGAAGAGGTACTGCTTGCAATAAATAGGTGAAAGAATGGTGAAGCTGCTGGTCCAGATGGAATCATTGGGGAAATGTTGAAATATGCAGGAGGTCGGATCAGTGACTTAAAAAAAAATTGTTTTCAATGCATTGTTCGACGAAGGTATTTTTTCCAGATAACTGCACTGATTTTATAATACTTCCTTTACCAAAAAAGGTGATGTTAATATTCCCAGCAATTACAGAGGCATATCTTTGTGTGATATCAGCAGTAAAATATATAGTGCAGTTATAGATAACAGACTTCAAAAATGGGTAGACGAATATAATTTGACAGGTGAACGCCAAGCAGGATTCAAAAGAGGATACTCAACGGTTGATCATATGTTTACTTTGTTGGCGTTAATACAAAAACAGTTTTGTTTCAATCGTAAGTTATATGTTGCCTTTATTGATTTTAAAAAGGCGTTTGATTCAATAGAAAGAAACTTCTTGTGTCCGATCCTTTTGAAAAATGGAATCAAAGGTAAATTGTATCAATGTGTTCATAGTATGTATGTCAATGTAAAGCTAGGGTCGGATGTGGTGCTGATCTAACTAATTACATTAACTGTACTCATGGGGTGAAACAAGGTGATGTATGCAGTCCTGTTTTATTTTCTTTATTTAAGAGGAGGCCGACATGGTGCGACGTTTACGTATGACTACATTGAGATGTTCATATTGCTATTGGCTGATGATGTGGCTTTGTTGGCTGAAACAGTCGTTGGTCTACAAACCCAGATAAATAGTTTGCATCGCGCAGCGTCAGGCTTACATTTAAAGGTAAATATGGATAACAGTAATGTTGTTGTATTTAGGAAAGGGGGCATTTATCTGCATGTGAAAAATGGACTTTCAACGGTATAACTATGCCTGTTGTTAATGCATATAAGTTCTTAGGAATTTGATTTTCTACGAGGCTTAGTTTTGTAGCAGCTTGTAATAACCTTTCGAGTAGAGCCAAAAATGCTTTGTTATGTATTTTGCAAAAACTCTTTTAGTTAAAAATAATTCCATGCATACTTTTCTGAAACTGTTTGACGCACAGATTCAGCCCATTGTGCAGTATGGTGGCGAATTATGGGGGTTAGAAAATGCAGCTCTACAATGCGAAAAGGTCCACTTATTTAGGCTCAAAAGATTTTTAGGAGTTGAATTGCGAACACCCAATGACCTTGTATATGGCGAAACGAACAGGAACCGTATTAACATAAACTCGGCCATAAAATGCGTTCAGTTTTGGTTAAAATTAACAAGAATGCACGAGAGCAGATTACCATATAAGGACACACACACACACACACACACACACACACACACACACACACACACACACACATGCACATACGCACGCAGGCACGTACGGATGCACGCTGCAAGCACATACACACACGCACATACACACACACGAATACACATGAATACGCATACTCTCTCTCCTATGCACGCGCGCACGTACATGTACGCAAACATACAAACAGACGCCGAGTCCTTGTTTCGTTTTTCTTGATAACTAGTCTCTTTCTTTTCCATTTGATGTTCATTATCTGTATGTATCTTTTTTAATTTTCTTTGAAGTTTAATTGTTAATCATAGCAATTACTGTCTCTAAAGTGTTATGGTTTTATGGATCTCTCAGTTGCATTGAACCGATTGTTTTTGCATCCCACCCTGTTTTAGCATTCACACACACACACACACACACACACACACACACACACACACACACCACACCACACCACACCACACCACACACACACACACACACACACACACACACACACACACACACACGCACACACACATATATGCCCCCTTTCCTCACCTAAACGCTTCTTTGTCTTGTATCACTTTCAGTGGAGAAGGAACTGAAGAACAAAAACACTCTTACGCAGGCTTATGTACACAGACGCATTTTAGTGCGCATGCATGTTTTGCGAAAATATGAATACATAAAAACACCGGCCGTAAACCGATTACACAGAAACATTTGGAATCCTTGAACATACAACAGTGAACGACCGATCCACCCAGTCCCCAACCTCCCCCTCCCCGTCATAATCGTTCACTCTTTGCCATTGTCTTCACGCGACAAGTATTGTATTGTACCTACGATGTTAAGACGGTCATTTTTTAAGTCCGGGTATCGAGGCATTTTCTATTATTTATGGGATTTTCTCACTTTTTTCCCCAACTTTTAATAACTTTCCTTTGAAGGATTTTTTTTCTCTGTCTCGCTGTACCATCTTAGTGGCTGTGCTCCTTCGCTCTCATTCTGACTCCCCGTCCATAGCCTCACACCCTGGCCTGTCCCGTCACAGCTCTGGCATGGGCAATCCACAGGGAGCAGTCAATGTCAAGTCATCATGGGGCAACCCACCGGAGAAGATACTGCACTGCTGCCGAGTCACTTCAGTGGTGGTCAATGGTGCCTGTTTTGATCATAATCACAGCAGGGCATAAAGGTAACAAAACTTGAGACTTTTTTTTAATGCTGGTCGATGACGATGCTGCTGCTGCTGCTATAGATTTGGGTCCGAGATTGTAAGATACTTTCATAATGTACCCCGGCGACATCTACGCCCAGAATAAACAGACACCTGCAGTGTTGGTCAGGAAATTTAAGCAACATTGTCAGAGAGGCATCCATTGAGAGGATGAAACTCGAACGTGTGGTCCCAGTCTTCCCAACTGAGCCCATAGCAAACTCAAGTCTTAGTAGACGCCGGATGGGGTCGAACCCACGACTTCCCGGCCAGGAGTCCGCGATGCAATCCACTTTGCCACAGCGGCTGGTCTTTAAAATGAATTTTGGAGTGTTGTGTTCTGTGTATGATATTGTTAACATAGTTAAAATTAGTACACGTAGCATAGTACATATGTGTAGACACGCTGCACACAGACACACACACGCAGACTCATAGACGCACAGACAGACAGACAGACAGACAGCCAGACAGACGGACAGACAGACAGATACAGACGAACACACGCACATACACACATGCGCGCGCGCTCGCACGCACTCACACACGCGAGCACGCACGCACACACATACTGCACATACACGGCACACAGACACGCCATGTACTCCACACCTATACAGGTGTCATGTAGTCTATATTTGTGTTTGCTCGCTGTTTTCCAAACCATCTGTCGATAAGTGTGTGCTTTTTTATGCGTCCCGTTGGCTGATTAATTAACTGTCTCTGATCTTTTTCTTCCGATTTCCGAGGCCTGACGCTGCCAGTGTGTTACAAACTACCACACGTGTCCTGTTATCTTAACCATGATTGTACTTGATATGAACCGTACAAATACAACAGTTCATGGACTGGATGTTGATCATTGCACAACACCAAAGACTGGTATTAATCACTCTCTGTTTTAATAAGTGGTGATGATAGTGATGATAATGGGGTTGGTATTGATTGTAATATCATGGTGGTCGTTGCTTTTTTTTTCCTCTTCGCCTTCTTCCTCCTCCTCCTCCTCCTTCTCCTCATCTTCCTTTTCTTCTTCTTCTGATGCTGATGATGCTGATGATGAAACTGTGTTTTTTGTTGTTTTTTTTTTTTTCACAAAGATTTTAATGCAACATAACAAGAGTTGACAGGCGCGCAGAAAAAGGACAGTGCGCAGAGACAAATCAAAACTATTTCCGTTTCAGTTGCTACAGAAAAAGTCAACTAAACGATAACAAAAAACAAGTCAGTATATATCCACATATACATACTTTCACTTATATACACATAAACATAAACACATTCGCACACACACACACACACACACACACACACACACACACACACACACACACACACACACACTATATATATATATATATATATAAAGAGAGAGAGAGAGAGAGAGAGAGAGAGAGAGAGAGATGCAAACATATATACCTATATACGTCTATGCATACATACATGTATACGTACATACATACAGATATACATATAACACAGCCGTGTGTCAATGATCATCACTATAGGTTTTGAAAAGGAGAAGAGCTGTAATAACTTGTGCATAATATTAACTTGGGAAGGGTGGAAAGAACAATACATTTTTCTTTTCTCTCTTTATCCTTCCCCTAGTCCCTTAAATATTTTTTTAGATCGAGGCAATCGACCTTTCAGTAAAAAATGCTACAGAGGCACATTTGAATTAATTTTAAGATCACAACAATCATTATTTGTGTTTGAGAGTAGAATTTTTTGTTTCCCTCCCCCCCCCCCCCCCCCCTTTTTTTTTTTTCTCCCTTTCTCGTTTAGTAAACTACTGTTTATAGAAAGAGAATTGGTTTATATGCGTTCCAGGTGCTATTGAAATATGTTAGAATGTAGTTAATTTTAGCGTTATATTCTTCAATCTTATATCTGGCATTTAACTGTCTTTGGAAAACAAATATATCTGGAAGATTATTTTCCATTTTACATCTATAAATGTACATCTTGGCAAACATTACAATAAACTCTAAGATAGAATCCACTTTTAGGTATTCATCCACTCCAGAAATTACTAGTTCACATGAAATTCCAACATTATACGTATGTTCACATTTTTCATTCAATAGTTTTTTGAGAGATTTCCAAAATACTTGTGCATATCTGCAATTCCATAAAAAAATGTTCAATGGAATCTCTTTCCTCATTACAAAATGAACACTGTAACGTATCGGTTAACCCCATTGCTTTCAAAACGATATTAGTCGCAATAATTCCGTGTATGATTCTCATCTGCAACCATTTCAGTTTTACATCCTTGATTTTACTGATTTTATAAAACACATTCTTCCAGGAAATAATTGGATTCATTTTTTCTGACCACTTTGAGCAACAGTTAGGTTTATTATTGTCTGATGTAAAGTACTCATAATATCGTTTTGCTCCTTTATTGGTGTTTGTTATAATTTTCAATGCATTAGGCACATCATGAATGTAATTAGTATTGTTATTAATTTGTATTTCGTTTTTTCTTAGATTGACGAAATCCAACCATAGTAGGTAATAAAGTCAACAGACAAATGTGTACTTGATATAAATTCGCTATGTTTGAAAAATTCCCCATTTTTTTCAGAAAATGCCTGATGGAGTATATTCCTTTCTTAATTATATTGTTTTGTTTGATGACAGCATTACCTATTTTGATTTTTTCGTTGTAGAAAACAGGTTCATCTAGCACCTCACAAACATTTTTTGGCGTAATATTGAGGCTAAAGTTTCTATATGCTTTGAAAGTATGGGTCCAAAAAGGGTTAATGTTTGAATAATTTAAACCGTACATTGGTCCGTAACATTCAAAGTTTTTAAGAAAAGGGTACATTTCAACTGCAATATTTATCCATTTATGATTCGTTATTTTATATTTTCTCAGCCATGAAAGTTTCAGAGCATATATATACCTTCGAATATCTGGTATGTTCAAACAACCTTGTTGTACACTTTTTACTGCCGTTTTTCTACTAATCCTGTCCCCTTTTCCATTCCAAACAAATTGAAAACATAACTTTTGGAGTTTTTGTACAAAATGGTCAGGTGGATCAGGTAGCAAAATCCAAAGATGTATTAGTTTAGACAGAATTAGAGATTTTAACACAGCTACTCTCCCAATTGAGTGATGGTTCTTTGTGACCAAATTTTAAATAACATTTTAACCTCAGCGAATTTTTCATTATAGTTTATGGTTTCACAATTATTTAAATCTTGATATGAACCGTACAAATACAACAGTTCATGGACTGGATGTTGATCATTGCACAACACCAAAGACTGGTATCAACGACTCTCTGTTTTAATAAGTGGTGATGATAGTGATGATAATGGGGTTGATATTGATTGTAATATCATGGTGGTCGTTGCTTTTTTTTTCCTCTTCGCCTTCTTCCTCCTTCTCCTCCTCCTCCTCCTCCTCCTCCTCCTCCTCCTTCTCCTCATCTTCCTTTTCTTCTTCTTCTGATGATGATGATGCTGATGATGAAACTGTGTTCACTATTGTTCCTGTTACTGTCGTTGCCATCATTATTCTTGTAACTGTCACCAACTTTTCATTATGTATGCTTGCAACATTCTTGGTAATCCAAAAACTTATTCATTTGATTTTAACAAAAAACAAAGCCAACAACAACAACAACAAAACAAATAAAAAGAAAAACGAAAAAAAAAAAAAAAAAACAAGAAAAAAAAACGCACTGACAGTCTTATGATCTGTGGAGAACCAAAGCAGACTCAGAAATATTTCTCTTCTTTCTTTTCTTTTCTTTTCTTTAAATTTTCATTTTTTTTTCATTTGTTCTTATGTGGTGGGTGTCAATGCAGACTGCTCCTTCCTTTGTTTGCCAATACAGTGCTGAACATTACGTACATACAGTCACAAGTGCTCGAAGACACACACACACACACACACACACACACACACACACACACACACACACACACACACACACACACCTCTCTCTCTCTCTCTCTCTCTCTCTCTCTCTCTCTCTCTCTCTCTCTCTCTCCACACACACGCGCGCGCACTCTCACAGACACACACACAAGCATACGTCTGTCCAAGTACGCGGATACTACATTTGTGCACGTGCATGTAAGTACAATACAGAAAGCACAAATACCTTTAAATGATGTGTATACCATGTAAGTACAATACTGAACGCACAGATACCTTCAAAGTGATGTGTAATACCAAATTAGACAGACACAGATGGGGCCCTTGAACCTAGAACAGTGAACAGCCGGTTTCCCTCTCTCCCTGCCCCAATCATAGCCTGCCACCGCTCTCTCTCTCCCCCCCTCCCCCCTCCCTCTTTGTATCCACGCGACAAGTGCTGTGTGAACCACAACATGCATATCTGTAATGTATTGTGTTATTGTTGAATGTCATTAAGTCGGGGAAACCTGACAATTTTTTCCCAACTTTTAATGACTTTCCTTTTATATGGATTTTGGATTAATTTGTCGCATGCGGTTATGCCAGTGTTAACATAGTTTTTCTTCATGAACCTCAGTACACAAATGTGTGTCCGGGGAGAGAGAGAGAGAGAGAGAGAGAGAGAGAGAGAGAGAGAGAGAGAGAGGAGAGAGAGAGAGAGATGAGGAAAAAATCAAGAACTGACTGGAATTTTAGACACAGCCTGTTGTTCAGTTTGTCCTAGCAAAGCTGCATCATGCAAACAAGATTATCAAAGTCAGGAACACAAAAGAGAAAACAGCTTACATATTTATGAAAATATGCAAGAGACACACGCACAACGTGTCAATAGGCCTTACAATAAGTCTGCATTAATATATATTTTCAAGCTATGGGAGAGAGAGAGAGAGAGAGAGAGAGAGAGAGAGAGAGAGAGAGAGAGAGAGAGAGAGAGAGAGAGTTGGAGTGGGGAACCTTGAGAGCAGAACACACACACACACACACACACACACACACACACACACACACACACACACACACACACACACATCATGATCATCATCATCATCATCATCATCATCTCTCTCTCTCTTTCTCTCTTTCTTTCTGTGTGTGTGTGTGTGTGTGTGTGTGTGTGTGTGTGTGTGTGTGTGTGTGTGTGTGTGTGTGTGGACGATTTATGCCAGTCTTTAGGGATTTTATGGTTCGATGAATGGTGCCGGGCATGCTGGTATAACAGGGTTCAAATTGCATGACGGGATTCAAACTCGTAGGAAGCAAGAAAAATGAAAATAAATAGTTGGCAAGTTTAATGGATGACCCAATCTCCAAAGAGGAAGTTTTAGTAGCTGTGAAGAAACTGATAAATGGCAGATCTGCTGGTCAAGATGGTTTAATTGGAGAAATTTTTAAAACTGGTGGCGAGATAATTTGCAATGCTATTTTGGACAGGAATATTCCCTGAGGGCTGGATGGAATCAATCATAGTACCATAGGAAAAAATTCTAACGATCCTGGCAACGACAGAAGAGTGTCAATTTGTGACATCGGCAGCAAGCTATATATGAAGAAATGTTGACTGCTGTACCTTTTCCATATAACTTGAAAATATAAAGGTAAAGAAAAAAGGTACCTTTCAGAGAATCCTTCAACGTTTCGTGCTGTAAGCACTTGGTCACGAAGTGAAGTGTTGAGGTTGTAGGGGAAGCTGGCAGGTTTCTTGTGACCACAGTTCAGCCAAAAAGGTAGGGGAGGGAGTGGGGAAAAAGTGAACTGTGTTAATATGGTCAACTTAAGGGGTGGGGCAAAGAGGGGGTGGGGAGAGGTGGGAGGGAGAGGACCATCTGGGTGGTGGTTTACAGAGAAAGGGGAGGGGGTGATGGTAAGGAAAACAAGGTATAGAACATGGTATAGAACATGGGGGAGGGGGGGAGAGCAGGAGGAGGGGGGAAGGGGGGGGTTGCAGCTTGAGAGAAACAAGTTTATTCCCTGACATTGAGTCCATAAGGACTCAAAGTGCCAAGGCGTTGTATTAGCTGGCTTTCCATGAATTTGCGGTATTGGCCCTCTTTTTGTCCATTGCGCCAAAGCGCTGCCACTCTGATGTGCGACAGGTTATGGTGTTCAGAAGTAAAGTGGTTTGCCACTGGTGTATCTTTTCCTGTCAGAATGTTGTCCCTGTGTTCTTTGAAGCGATCATTGAGTGATCTGTATGTTTCTCCTACATACATCATAGCACACAAGGTACATGTCAGGCTGACATGTACCTTTTTGGCTGAACTGTGGTCACAAGAAACCTGCCAGCTTCCCCTACAACCTCAACACTTCACTTCGTGACCAAGTGCTTACAGCACGAAACGTTGAAGGATTCTCTGAAAGGTACCTTTTTTCTTTACCTTTATATTTTCAAGTTAGCAAGCTATGTAGTTCTATCATAAACTACAAGTTACAGATATGGGTACAATACAATATTTCCGGCGAATATCGGACTCGTTTTAAGAAAGGATATTTCGTAGTTGTCCACAAGGCCTTTGATTCCATTTCAAGGAAACTTCTAGGGCAGGCTTATTGTAAGGTCTATTTCACATGTTCTACGTGTGTTTCGGTGTATAAAAAGTATGTATTCTAATGTGAAAGCAAAGCAAGATCTGGCAATGAACTCACAGACTGTATTTTGTGCACACAGGGTGTAACACAGGGAGATGCTTGCAGTCCTGTATTATTTTCTTTATTCATAAATGAATTGACCTGAAAAAGGGACATAATGGAGCCACATTGTCCCCTAAAATCCCCGCTTTATTCATCTGAATGCAAGCTGACGATGTTGCTTTGTTGTCTGAACCTCCAGCAGGACTCCAAACCCAGTTAATTGACCTCCATATTACAGCTATAAGGCTTAACCTCCATAGTACAGCTGTAAGGCTTAACCTCCATAGTACAGCTGTAAGGCTTCAACTTCAGATAAATATGGAAAAGAGTAGCGTTGTGACTTTTCGAAAAAGGGGACATTTAGCAGCAAGGAGAGATGGTTTTTAAATGGCAAGGCAATGGATGTTGTGAATCGTTCCAAATATCTTGGCACCTATTTTACTACCCGTCTTAGATTTTCACCTACCTGTCAGGACCTTGCGAACAGTGCAAAAATGCGTTTCTGTGAATATTGAGAAAAAGATATACGCTTAATACTAAATCGTTGGTTGTGTTACATAAAGATTTTGGTGCGCCAGTTCAACCAATTGTTCAATATGGAGCAGAGTTATGAGGTATGGATAAAGCTGTTACTGAGATAGAAAAAGTTCACCTGTTTGCTTTCAATAAGATTCTTGGGAATGCAACCTTGAACACTAAATGATCTTGTGTATGGGGACACAGGTCGATATCCTATGTACATCAACTCTTATTTCCTATGTATTAGTTACTGGTTGAAAATTCTGCGTATGAATGAGAGCATATAACCACATATGGCGTTTGAAATGTTGCTTAGTTTAGAATTACGGAGTAGGAAATGTTGGGCATCTGACATTCGAGGTTTTTTTTTAATCAAAATGGGTTTGGCTTCGTCTGGATCAGTCAAGGTGTGGAAAGCATCAAGATCTGTTTCAAAGAACATCATCAAAGATTGATTGATAACAGATGGCAAAATGGGAGGCACTCGTTCAAAACAGTGACAGGTATGCTTTTTTTTATAGAACCGTTAAATCGTCTAGAAATTTTGAAGCATATCTCTTGCTTCACATTGACAGACATTTGAAGAACTGTATGACAAGAATAAGATGTTACTATATGCCCCATGTGTAAGTACACCAAACGGGATGATCAACATTTTTTGCTGTGCTGCCCTGCCTTCCAAGAACTGCGAAATAATTTTACCTGCCCCCAAACATCTAAAAGTCATCTAAAAGCCTGTTTAATGTGTGTTGCTCATGGCAAATCGAAATGAAATAATATTGAAGAATGTTTGCGTATATTCATATAAAGCAGTTAAAAGACGTACTGTTTTGCTCAGTTGAAGTGGTGTTGAATTATGCAGATGGGATGATTCATGCTCATCAGTTACGTCATGTTATAAAATTGTCTAATTATTCATCGTTTACTTAAAAGTGTATTGTCAATGCATTGTAACCGCCTCTGAAGGGGCCATGTCCTACACTGAACTTCTCTCTCTCTCTCTCTCTCTCTCTCTCTCTCTCTCTCTCTCACTCTCTCCATCTATGTGTGTGTGTGTGTGTGTGTGTGTGTGTGTGTGTGTGTGTGTGTGTGTGTGTGTGTGTGTGAATCGGACACGTAGAGAAGCAGCTGCGCATAAGTTAATCAGCTAATGTCCCGTCCTTAACCTTATCGTGTTACCAACATTGTCGTCGTCCCTCCCCGTGCTCCTGCTCCTACCCATCTGATTAGTTGTTAACAACTTGCTCCCCCCTCCCTCCTCAGCTCTCTCTCCTTTACATCTCTCCCCACCCTCTCCCCCTTTTTTTTGAAGGTAAATATACACACTGTATATCAGAGTCATCCTGTAATGTTTAATTGTAATTTGAATGTTTGATTGAATTTTTTTCACTACGTTCAATTCTAGAAATATAGTTTATTATGAAATCTTCATTTGAAGCTGAAATATTCAACTGCCCGCGGCCCATCTGCTATTCATTATCTATCTATATATTCTAACTTCTGACATGGCTTTGTAGTGTTCCCATGAGTGATGTTGCTGTCGCTGGGTTTCTAGTAGGAAATTTTAATGTTGGAGTGTGTGTGTGTGCGTGTGTGTGTGTGCGTGTTGTGTGTGTGTGTGTGTGTGTGTGTGTGTGTGTGTGTGTGTGTGTGTGTGTGTGTGTGTGTGTGTGTGTAGGGGGTGTATGTGGAGCCGGGGAAGCATAGTACCTCTGACAGGAGGAACATGTCGTGCCCTGTTTGGGTGGTTCATCAGATGTGATCTCCACCTGGCGTTCAGCTCTCACCTATGGTTCCTCCTGGCTGTTTGCATGCAACAGCAGCATCACCCCGGGCAACGGCTTCGATGGCTGGCAAAACGAGGTGAAGGTAGCCGCGGATCTCAAACATCGGTGAGTTAGGGCTTGTCTACCTACACGTACGAAGACTGGTTTTAACAGGCTTTACAACGGGCAAGGGGGCAGTTCAACGAGCAAAGAAGTGGATCCAGCTAAGCGTTGTGGAGCGTAAGCAGGGTTCAGTGAGACAGCAAGGACACTGCTGGCCATCCACTGCATCTCGGCTTATCTCGGATTCCAATGGGCAGGATGGAGAGAGTGAAGATGATGACCCTGCGCAACTTTCCCTCACTACAATCCAGTTCACTCGCAAGTCACGATTTCACTTTTTATCACGTCACCACTCATCCTCATCACTCTTCTTCAAGTCCCGCGTTGATGGCAATGTGGCGAAGCGACAGGTGTGGATACACTGGCAATCGTAGCCACAATCCCACACATAGACGGTGCAGGCCATAGGGTCGCTTTTCAGTGAAGAAGCAGCACTAGAATTTGGCAGCCGCCAGAGCGACGTAGCAGCCCTGTTCAGGAATGCACTGCTCCCCCCGTAATCCAGGGGAAGGGGCTAGAAAAGGTGCCTCCAACATTGTCTGCTTCAGCCACACCCTGGGTAGGAAAGGTGCCTCCAACATTGTCTGCTTCAGCCACACCCTGGGTAGAAAAGGTGCCTCCAGCATTGTCTGCTTCAGCCACAACCTGGGTAGAAAAGGTGCCTCCAACATTGTCTGCTTCAGCCACACCCTGAGTAGAAAAGGTGCCTCCAGCATTGTCTGCTTCAGCCACACCCTGGGTAGAAAAGGTGCCTCCAACATTGTCTGCTTCAGCCACACCCTGGGTAGAAAAGGTGCCTCCAACATTGTCTGCTTCAGCCACACCCTGGGTAGAAAAGGTGCCTCCAGCATTGTCTGCTTCAGCCACACCTTGGCCAGTAAGCCGTGGCTGGCGTGGATCCCACTTAAGGAGTGCGAAGAAATCATGAGCATCTACAAAGGTGACGCCGCTCACTCCAGGTATTATGGAATGTGCGCACTTTAATGGACAGGACTAGAGCCAACAGGCCAAAGAGGATGACTGCTCTCACTGCCAGAGATACAGAGTGCAGATAGCTGCCGTCAGTGAGACTCGGCTTGCAGAAGAAAGGCCAACAAAGTGGCTGGGCCACTCTAGGGCATCAACGATCGCCTGATGACAGTCCGAACACCACTCCCAGGAAAACGCCTGATGACAGTCCGAATACCACTCCCAGGAAAATGCCTGATGACAGTCCGAATACCACTCCCAGGAAAACGCCTGATGACAGTCCGAATACCACTCCCAAGAAAACGCCTGATGACAGTCCGAATATCACTCCCAGGAAAACGCTATGCCACGCTAATCAGGGCCTAAGCCCCCACATTGATAAACCCTGACGAGGTCAAAGAAAGATTTTATGAGAATCTGAAAGAGACCATCTCTGCCCTATATAGACCAGATAAACTCCTTGGTGATTTCAACGCCAGAATCGGCACAGATCACTAGTCTTTAGGAGGAGTTTGAGGGAGAAATGGCGTTGGCAGCTGCAACAGCAATGGCCTTCTACTGCTGGAAACCCGCGCTGCACATGACCTTCTCATCACCAGCGCGGTCTTTCACCTTCCTGGTCGTAACAAGACAACATGGATGCACCCTTGCTCCAAGCTGGCATCTGCTGGATCATGGTATTGTCAGGCAAACCGGACAGCAAAGATGTCAGAGTTACCAAAGCCATGTGTAGTGCAGACTGTTGGACCGACCATCGCTTGCTGATCTCTAAGCTTAACATCAATATACAGCCACCCAGGATAAATGCGACCTCGTCAGACAGATTGGTGCAAGAATTTGACAGCAAATCGAAACCCTCAAGGTTCAGTTCCCACGATGATGAGACAGGTCGTATCGCGCGGCAAGCGAGGCGGATTTTAAGAAGACCACAGAGAAAAGAAGAATGTGGAAAAGAAGACTTGAAGGGGAGAAAAAGAAAAGATCCATTAAGAAAGGCAGAAGATCGAATAGGAAAAAGGCTGGTTACAATTTGTCAGGGCCCTCACCCTTGACCTATCAGACATGGATGACCCTACCAGGGGCATCAACACCTAGCACGCTGTGCTTAAGCCAGTCAGCAACTTGGCTACACAGACCTACAAGCGTTTTTAGAAACTAGCCTTCCATTTAAGTAATGATGCCCCCGTCAGCAGAGCCTAAGGGGTCACTGAACTGCGTAAGCCCTCCGATCATGACAAGGTTGCAACCCCCGGAAGACTACAAGCGGAAAGGAACCGGAAAATATGTGACAACCCCCGTGATATCTCAATGCTCTCTATCGCTGGAAAGATTC
Source organism: Conus canariensis (assembly GCA_033310375.1). Taxonomy (NCBI): domain Eukaryota; kingdom Metazoa; phylum Mollusca; class Gastropoda; order Neogastropoda; family Conidae; genus Conus; species Conus canariensis. The sequence goes on along the minus strand of CM065718.1, from coordinate 69,993,103 downwards.
TGGCTGGAATCCGCTTAACTGTCTCAATCAGCACCTGGAGCATGGCTTGCTAGCTGAGAGCTAATGCGGATTCAGGAGGAGTCGCAGCACTGTGGACATGATTTTTGCTGCACTGCAACCACAAGAGAAATGTCAGGAGCAGAATGTTAGCCTTTATACCACATTTGTGGATCTGAACAAGGCATTCGACACTGTCGGTCGTGAAGGATTGTTGAAGATCCTGGCCAAGTTTGGATGCCCCTAAAAGTTCATCTCAATGGTCAGGCAGTTTCATGACGGTATGCAGGCAAGAGTACAGGATGATGGAGAGTACCCACAGCCATTCCTTGTTTTAAATGGCGTAAGCAGGGCTGCGCACCAGCCCCCACCCCCTTCAGTATGATGTTTTCTTTCATGTTGACGAATGCTTTCCTAGATGGTGACATCGGAGTTGGCTTTGAATACCGGACTGATGGAAAGCTCTTCAACTTGAGGAGACTACAAGCCAAAACCAAAGTCCAGGACACTGCCCGTGACTTTCTCTTCGTCGATGACTGTGCACTGAATGCTATCACACAGTCTGACATTCAAGGGAGTGTGGACCGGTTTGCCAACGCCTGTGACGACTTCGTTCTCACAATCGGCATGAAGACTGAAGTACTGCACCAACAACCTCCCGCAGACCCCTACTTAGAGCCAAGCATCACAGTCAATGGCCAGAATCTTACAGTGGCAAATAAGTTTGCCCACCTTGGTAGCACGTTATCACGAACTGTCAACATCGACGAGGAAGCTTATTATAGGATTCTAGGGCTAGTGCTTCCTTCGGCAGACTCCAAGACAGGGTGTGGGAAAGACGAGGAATAAGTCTGCAGACCAAGCTCAAAGTGTATCGTGCAGTTGTATTGCATCTCTGCTGTATGCCTGTGCAACTTGGACAGTATACAGTCGACATGCCAGGTATCTGAACTCTTTCTATATGGGATGCCTCGGAACCTTGCTGCACATCAAATGTCAGAACAAAGTACGGCAATACAGAGGTGCTTCAGAAGGCCCATAATTTTATGGAAAACAGTCATGCAATGATAATACGCTCTCAACTCTGGTCAGCAGGACATGTGCACTGTATGAATGAACATCTCCCAAAGAGACTGTTCTATGGCGAGCTGCTGCAATGCAAACGTTCCCATGGAGGACAAAAAACAACAACAACAACCAAAAAACCACCACGCTACGAAAGACACACCAAAGGCCTCACTGAAGTGCTATAGCATCGCCCCTGCTTCTTGTGAAGAAGCTAGCAAAATTACTCAACTTTGCGCACCATGATCACAACCGGAGTGAAAGACTTTGAAACGGGCCGAGTGGAGCAAAAAAACGTCCAATTAGGAAAAACAGACCAAGCACCACCTTTCGGCCTGGATCACCTCCAAGTCTGCCCTGCCCACACTGCAACAGACTATTCTGTGTAAAGATCGGCCTGATCAGCCATCTTCGTACACACCACCACCACCCAGTGATAGCAGAAGTCGTGGTCATCTTCGCCTGCAAAGGACAACCAACAGTGTTTGTGATCATGTATGTCCGCGCGAGCATGTGTGTGTGTGTGTGTGTGTGTGTGTGTGTGTGTGTGTGTGTGTGTGTGTGTGTGTGCGTGCGTGCGTGCGTGCGTGCGTGCGTGCGTACGTGTGTGCGTGCATGTGATTACTTGAATATCTCAATTCACGGTGTTAAGAGTTGACATGTCCGTGCATATGAGTGGAAGTGCATTGTATATAGACGTGTAATAGAATCTACTAATGCCTGCGTGGTCGTTTGACGGGCATGTAGGGAAGAGAGTGAGCTGAATGATCAGACAGAATGCTGTTTGAATGTTGAACTGTAGGCAAGAGAGTGAGCTGAATGATCAGAATGCTGTTTGAATGTTGAACTGTAGGCAGGAGAGTGAGCTGAATGATCAGAATGCTGTTTTGTTGAACTGTAGGCAAGAGAGTGAGCTGAATGATCAGAATGCTGTTTTGTTGAACTGTAGACAAGAGAGTGAGCTGAATGATCAGAATGCTGTTTTGTTGAACTGTAGGCAAGAGAGTGAGTTGAATGATCTGAATGCTGTTTTGTTGAACTGTAGACAAGAGAGTGAGCTGAATGATCAGAATGCTGTTTTGTTGAACTGTAGACAAGAGAGTGAGTTGAATGATCAGAATGCTGTTTTGTTGAACTGTTATTTATTTGTGCCGCCAGACAATGCACGTCCTTAAACAAACGACAAATGAAATGCCATGTCTCATGCCTTTTCGCTGCCCCCCCCCCCCCCCCCGCCCCTTCCTCTCTCCCTCTCTCTATCAATAACACTACTTTTAAAGCGAAGGTGACGTAAAACCTTAGTATAGGACAGCACGAAAAGCATTGGAACAAAAACTGTAAAATGTAATTTCGCATTCAGTCATTCCTATCAATCTGAAGTACTATGAAAAAGAACTTTAGAAAGTAAAACGTATACAATCTTATATAAAAATTCATCAACACATTTACTGAATGTGAAGAGTTTATCAAAGATGATGTTAGCTCATAGCTACAAAACCGTCATTTTTTCATGGAAAGTAGAAAAAAGCCTTAGATCACTAGCTTAGCTGGAGACATATTTTCATCCAAATAAATAATTTTTTACGTTTGGTAATATAATACACCAATGCAAAGTTAAGGAAAATGGAGCTATTATTTACATGGAGACTACATTGTGTGTGTTTTTCCTCTATGCAAAAATAAGTTCCAATGTTTTGATCCCTGTGTCATATCGTCAGATGTTGAACATTTTATCAAATATTTTCATGTAAATCAGAATTTTTCCCCCCCACCTTTGCAAAGGCTCATCATAGAACAAAAGGGGATCAGGATGAAAGGTTAACCCACACAAAGCCTCTGATGTGCATAAAGGTTAATATCATTTCGGAGCGAACAAATCATCCCCCTTCACCACAGCACAGCACGAGACTCGCCCCACCTGTGCAACCATGCATTTCCCTACCACTACCCCCTCCCCCCCCCCTCCGCCCCTCTCCTATTTTGGCCCACAGGATGCTCAAGCGCCAAGTGTGCATGTGAATTGTGCCGAAGGTCCACCGCCCTCCCGAATACTTACACGCACATGTAAAAGCCAGCACGTAGCAAACTGGGCTTCCCAAGTCTCTATGATCTTGGGTAAGTATTTGCCGTCCAAAGTAATCCCCATACTTTATTGCATACCAGCGCTCCACCTTTTCTCTTCACACGCACAACACATGAACACATACATGTGAACACGAACACAAACGTTTACACATATGCGGGGCACGCACACGCATGTCTATACGGACAATCTACATATTACACTCACGTCACCTCACCAGTGTTGACTTATCAGAACACATACATCTTGTAGTAAACGAAGCAAGGATCCGCGAGATTCCGTCTTCGTTCTCGGTTAATCAGTCGAGTATGTTTACCATTGGAAAGGCCCGGCATGAGTCTGCCGCATTTTCCAATCGGTCTTGGGATGATGCCAATATTTTTGGTTGGTTGATGATGGTTTTGGCTCTTCATTTTAGTCTGGATGTGTGGCCCCATTCCTCGCTTGATCATGTTTTCCTCACAGAAGCGAAGCAGTAAGTGTATCATCACCGCTCGTTCGCCAGGTGAACTAAGATCTTGATGAATATCATTCGCGAGAAAGCTTTCAAAATTAGGCTAATTGCTTTGACCGACACATATAGCAATATCTATACGCCAAAGGATGACAACATAATGTAGAAAACGCTCCTGGGCTGCAGTGTAATATTCAGACGAGGGTGGCCTTTGGTATGGGCCTGCATGTCGGCCTGACTCTTTGCCCAAGCCCATTCTATAGGCTGAAGTGAAGACTGGAGTCTCAGAAGTCCTGGATCGACAAGGTTAAGGACTCGTCTGACTACATCACTTCACCTTTGCTAATAATTGAAGAGGCCATGAAGATTCCTGACCATCCAGGCGTCCGTCATAGCACCCGCGAGGACCTACTGTCTGGAGACACGATTGAAAATAAAGAAAAATAAAGAAGAATACACACAGGACTTACTGTCTGGAGACACGATTGAAAATAAAGAAGCATATATACAGGACCTACTGTCTGGAGACACGATTGAAAATAAAGAAGAATACATACAGGACCTACTGTCTGGAGACACGATTGAAAATAAAGAAGCATACATACAGGACCTACTGTCTGGAGACACGATTGAAAATAAAGAAGCATATATACAGGACCTACTGTCTGGAGACACGATTGAAAATAAAGAAGCATACATACAGGACCTACTGTCTGGAGACACGATTGAAAATAAAGAAGCATATATACAGGATCTACTGTCTGGAGACACGATTGAAAATAAAAAAAAATAAAGAAGAATACACACAGGACCTACTGTCTGGAGACACGATTGAAAATAAAGAAGCGTATATACAGGACCTACTGTCTGGAGACACGATTGAAAATAAAGAATACATACAGGACCTACTGTCTGGAGACACGATTGAAAATAAAGAAGCATATATACAGGACCTACTGTCTGGAGACAAGATTGAAAATAAAGAAGCATATATACAGGACCCACTGTCTGGAGACAAGATTGAAAATAAAGAAGCAAATATTATTAAACAGGACCCACTGTCTGGAGACAAGATTGAAAATAAAGAAGCATACATACAGGACCCACTGTCTGGAGACAAGATTGAAAATAAAGAAGCATATATACAGGACCTACTGTCTGGAGACACGATTGAAAATAAAGAAGCATATATACAGGACCTACTGTCTGGAGACAAGATTGAAAATAAAGAAGCATATATACAGAACCTACTGTCTGGAGACAAGATTGAAAATAAAGAAGCATATATACAGGACCTACTGTCTGGAGACAAGATTGAAAATAAAGAAGCATATATACAGGACCTACTGTCTGGAGACACGATTGAAAATAAAGAAGCATATATACAGGACCTACTGTCTGGAGACAAGATTGAAAATAAAGAAGCATATATGCAGGTACTGTCATCACTTTTTACGTATTGTCTGGAGACACGATTCAAATAAAGAAGCATATATACAGGTACTGTCGTCACTTTTTGATGTAAGCGCAGAACATGATTTATAAGCGACTGCAATAGATCAGCACCTGTTACATAATAAGCATCGAGAACACATATTACCCACTTGTGTCCATGTGGGCCTATTTCACGGCGCGAATGAGAGTCCTGTGCGATTAGAAATTGCCCTGGGGTGAATTGCTATTGCCTTTTATACCGGGGCAAATCAAAATTGGCAACCGTACCGGTGCAGTTTGGAACTGTACCTGTGCAAATAACTATTACGATTTGCAGCGGGACGATTGTCAGTCGCACCACAGAGCTTCAAGAGCAACCGCTAAGAATGGAAGTGTTCACTCTGGGGTGTTTCACCATTGTAAGCATTATCATAATTTTGTTTATTGATAATATTACACTAGTATTGAGATCAGCGCCATAACGGATTGAGAATGGAAAATGAAATATAAAAGGTAGCCAAATAAAACCTGCAATCAAGTCAACTCTTCCAAGCGCGCACACACACACACACACACACACACACACACACACACACACACACACACACACACACACATACGCGCGCGCGCACGCACACACACACACACACACACACACACACACACACACACACACACACACACACACACATACACACACACACACACACACACACACACACACACACACACACACACATACATTAGCATGGGTGAAGTATTAGAACAGACTCAGAAAAATGTAATGTAAGAAAAGTGTAAAAATGAAAACTCGGAATGAAAGATCATGAAAACACACACACACACACACACACACACACACACACACACACACACACACACACACACACACACACACACACCGCTCGCACGCAAACGCGCGTTCTGGCACGTGTGCGCATCGTTTATTTAACCAGAAAGTTGTTTATGTTTCTTCAAGGTGAAGGATAATCGCACTCAAGCACGCGCGCGCGCCTCATTTGTCCGCAAAAGTAGTTACTTTTCATTCAAAGTGAAGGACATTTTTACTGTGCCGAGAAGAATAGCATGAGTCAAAGGAACAAGAGAAAAACATCCATTTAAAAAGTATTAGCAGTTGAATTTTGGAGATAGAAGGATTGACACAAAAGGAATCTTACCCGAATAAACAAAAGAATCAGACGGCGGCTGATTTAGCGATGAGACAGGCTGCTTCTATACTGACAGTCTGGTCCTGCCGTATTATTCACTGCTGCTGTGGTGAAGTTGCTGGTCACATACGAACTGACTGAGCCTGGCACTGCAGCAATGATGTTCCTGCCGTGATACAGACTGATCCAGTACCGGATTGATCTTGTCTGCTGCTGTGGTGAAGTTGCTGGTCACATACGAACTGACTGAGCCTGGCACTGCAGCAATGATGTTCCTGCCGTGATACAGACTGATCCAGTACCGGATTGATCTTGTCTGCTGCTGTGGTGAAGTTGCTGGTCACATACGAACTGACTGAGCCTGGCACTGCAGCAATGATGTTCCTGCCGTGATACAGACTGATCCAGTACCGGATTGATCTTGTCTGCTGCTGTGGTGAAGTTGCTGGTCACATACGAACTGACTGAGCCTGGCACTGCAGCAATGATGTTCCTGCCGTGATACAGACTGATCCAGTACCGGATTGATCTTGTCTGCTGCTGTGGTGAAGTTGCTGGTCACATACGAACTGACTGAGCCTGGCACTGCAGCAATGATGTTCCTGCCGTGATACAGACTGATCCAGTACCGGATTGATCTTGTCTGCTGCTGTGGTGAAGTTGCTGGTCACATACGAACTGACTGAGCCTGGCACTGCAGCAATGATGTTCCTGCCGTGATACAGACTGATCCAGTACCGGATTGATCTTGTCTGCTGCTGTGGTGAAGTTGCTGGTCACATACGAACTGACTGAGCCTGGCACTGCAGCAATGATGTTCCTGCCGTGATACAGACTGATCCAGTACCGGATTGATCTTGTCTGCTGCTGTGGTGAAGTTGCTGGTCACATACGAACTGACTGAGCCTGGCACTGCAGCAATGATGTTCCTGCCGTGATACAGACTGATCCAGTACCGGATTGATCTTGTCTTGGGGATAAGCTGGCCCAATGCTGTTGTAGTGCTGTCCTGTAGCAATACAGGCCACTCCTGTGTTGATGCACCGTGGGTCTGTAGAGGAATGTACAGGCCACTCCTGTGTTGATGCACCGTGGGTCTGTAGAGGAATGTACAGGCCACTCCTGTGTTGATGCACCGTGGGTCTGTAGAGGAATGTACAGGCCACTCCTGTGTTGATGCACCGTGGGTCTGTAGAGGAATGTACAGGCCACTCCTGTGTTGATGCACCGTGGGTCTGTAGAGGAATGTACAGGCCACTCCTGTGTTGATGCACCGTGGGTCTGTAGAGGAATGTACAGGCCACTCCTGTGTTGATGCACCGTGGGTCTGTAGAGGAATGTACAGACCACTCCTGTGTTGATGCACCGTGGGTCTGTAGAGGAATGTACAGGCCACTCCTGTGTTGATGCACCGGGGTCTGTAGAGGAATGTACAGGCCACTCCTGTGTTGATGCACCGTGGGTCTGTAGAGGAATGTACAGGCCACTCCTGTGTTGATGCACCGTGGGTCTGTAGAGGAATGTACAGGCCACTCCTGTGTTGATGCACCGTGGGTCTGTAGAGGAATGTACAGCCACTCCTGTGTTGATGCACCGTGGGTCTGTAGAGGAATGTACAGGCCACTCCTGTGTTGATGCACCGTGGGTCTGTAGAGGAATGTACAGGCCACTCCTGTGTTGATGCACCGTGGGTCTGTAGAGGAATGTACAGGCCACTCCTGTGTTGATGCACCTGGGTCTGTAGAGGAATGTAGTGGGCGTGTCCTGCCTCAGTCTGTAGAGGAATGTAGTGGGCGTGTCCTGCCTCAGTCTGTAGAGGAATGTAGTGGGCGTGTACTGCCTCAGTCTGTAGAGGAATGTACTGGGCGTGTACTGCCTCAGTCTGTAGAGGAATGTACAGGCCACTCCTGTGTTGATGCACCGTGGTCTGTAGAGGAATGTAGTGGGCGTGTCCTGCCTCAGTCTGTAGAGGAATGCACTGGGCGTGTCCTGCCTCAGTCTGTAGAGGAATGCACTGGGCGTGTCCTGCCTCAGTCTGTAGAGGAATGTAGTGGGCGTGTCCTGCCTCAGTCTGTAGAGGAATGTAGTGGGCGTGTCCTGCCTCAGTCTGTAGAGGAATGCACTGGGCGTGTACTGCCTCAGTCTGTAGAGGAATGCACTGGGCGTGTACTGCCTCAGTCTGTAGAGGAATGTACTGGGCGTGTACTGCCTCAGTCTGTAGAGGAATGTAGTGGGCGTGTACTGCCTCAGTCTGTAGAGGAATGCACTGGGCGTGTACTGCCTCAGTCTGTAGAGGAATGCACTGGGCGTGTCCTGCCTCAGTCTGTAGAGGAATGTACTGGGCGTGTACTGCCTCAGTCTGTAGAGGAATGTAGTGGGCGTGTCCTGCCTCAGTCTGTAGAGGAATGTACTGGGCGTGTACTGCCTCAGTCTGTAGAGGAATGCACTGGGCGTGTACTGCCTCAGTCTGTAGAGGAATGTACTGGGCGTGTACTGCCTCAGTCTGTAGAGGAATGTACTGGGCGTGTACTGCCTCAGTCTGTAGAGGAATGTAGTGGGCGTGTACTGCCTCAGTCTGTAGAGGAATGTACTGGGCGTGTACTGCCTCAGTCTGTAGAGGAATGTAGTGGGCGTGTACTGCCTCAGTCTGTAGAGGAATGTACTGGGCGTGTACTGCCTCAGTCTGTAGAGGAATGCACTGGGCGTGTACTGCCTCAGTCTGTAGAGGAATGTACTGGGCGTGTACTGCCTCAGTCTGTAGAGGAATGTACTGGGCGTGTACTGCCTCAGTCTGTAGAGGAATGTACTGGGCGTGTACTGCCTCAGTCTGTAGAGGAATGTAGTGGGCGTGTACTGCCTCAGTCTGTAGAGGAATGTAGTGGGCGTGTACTGTCACAGTCTGTAGAGGAATGTAGTGGGCGTGTACTGCCTCAGTCTGTAGAGGAATGTAGTGGGCGTGTACTGTCTCAGTCTGTAGAGGAATGTAGTGGCGTGTACTGCCTCAGTCTGTAGAGGAATGTACTGGGCGTGTATTGCCTCAGTCTGGTCTAATAATATAACAGACCGGTCCTGCGGACTTGATCTTGCATGAACACACACGGTAGGATTGTTCCTGCTTCATCATGGGGTCTTGTTCTAAAAGAAACTGTTCACTGAATTGAAAGGATGGCAGAATTTTTCCGTCCGGCATTCTTTGTTGCAGGGCACCACAAAAATGCCCATGGGACTAGTCCAAAGATCGAATGGTGTTTTAGTTGTAGTCCCTGACACTGGAGTGTTCAGGGAAGTACATAACAAACTTCACACCAGAGCTTCAACTTACCCCATTATCTTCTCTCCGTTTTCATTCTTTCTTTTAAGTTTTCCTTTCTTCTTCTTCGTCTGTTCTGCTTGCAAGTGCTCTGCTATGCGTTCACAACAAGCTGTTCTTGAAATGGCTATTCTCATAATTTCATTCAGGCAGAGCGCGAACATGGTAAACAAGACAAGTGATTATAATTCATTATTTTTTCCCTTGGTTAAATCCTCACGGGTAGTAGCAAAGTAGTGTGACGGACCGTTTCCCGTCCAGTCACAAGTTTTTGTGCAACCGTGCTAACCGGAAGGTAGTCGTCCGGAGGCCGGTTGAAAAGTTTACCTGACTGCTGCTCACCTGCGCTCTGTTTAAGCCGGGTGAGCTGAACCGGTTAGGCAGTCTCTGCAGTGATTCCGGCAACGCAACTACCCAGAAGCCGAAGAGGGACTTCCATCTGTTTTTGGTGGCAGTCAGGTATTTGTCATTCAATATTTATTCATTAGCAAACCGAAGCCGTATTCCTGTTTAGGAGCGACTGAAACTTCCTCAGCGCACTGTGAAGGTTTTGTTTAGAAAAGAAAAGTATTTGTTGTGTTCTGTTACCCAATGACTTGACAGGGTAGCAAAACGATATTATTTCGGAAAACATGAATAGATGAAGTGAGTGTTAAAGGAAGTAGTCTTCAGGAAAAGAAAAAAAATTTTGTTTATTCTGTGACTTAACTTTGCGAGAAGAGGGAGAGTTTTGATGCTATGGATAATAAGCTCCCAAAGTGAGCGACAGAGACTATCATATATGCTGGTTTTGATTTTTGATGTGGATAAGTATTTAACTCACGCTTGATATGAATATTGAAGAGTTGTGTGTTGGTAAACAAGAGTGTGTGGAAATCTTTCCCTTACATATATTGAAGTAGATGAATCTTTTGAAGAAAGAAACCTTCTAAAATCTGGTGATTATATGAAATGAAATGAACATATTTGTCGTGACGACAGACATTCATAGTTTGATGAAAAGTAATCATTAATTGTGTGTAATGATTGTATTCATGGTTTATTGAAGAGGGTCTAGGTGGGAATCCTTCCCCCAATTTGGAAAACTAGATTTTTGAAAGGTTTATAACGAAATCCTTTCCTTTGTAGTGTTATGATTCCGAAAAAGGGAATGTTGTAGTGTTATGATTCCGAAAAGGGAATGTTGTAGTGTTATGATTGCGAAAAAGGGAATGTTGTAGTGTTATGATTCCGAAAAGGGAATGTTGTAGTGTTATGATTGCGAAAAAGGGAATGTTGTAGTGTTATGAAGAAAGAATATGCTGTTTGTCCTAGTTCTAGTGGAATATGATGTGGCTAATGAATATGCATGTAGTCGTGATTGTAATGAATAGTAGCCATGATAATCAAGGTAGTTAATCAGTTCCCCCAGGTAGAAGTGTACCCTGGTCTGAAGGGGACTGGCTGCCACTTTCTGAGGGTCGGGGCCGTAGCTGTGATCTACCCCTTTGTTCTCTGCCTTGTGTCGGCGTGGAGAGGCCGGCCTGAGTGCCGACAACTACCCTACCTGCCACTGCGCCCGGGACCGACTACCCGCTGAGCCAGTTGGGCTGGAGACGCCGCTGCTGCCAAGCCAGAGCGCCACTCCCGAGATTTGATCCAGCGACCTGTTGGCTAGGCCGTCGCTGCGTTCTGTGTTTTGTGTGTGAGCCACAGCTCCTGTGTGAGACTGTCGCCTTGTCATTGGCAGAGACGCCATCAGTGTGGTGGTGATTTTGAGCCACAGCTCTGTGAAGTTCCATTAGTCCTGTGTCGGACTTTACTCTGTAGACGTCGTCTTCGTCGTCTTCATCGTCTACATCGTCTTTGTCGTCTTTAGCATCCTCCTGGTCATCGTTGGAACCCTGCGCCGTTCAGAGAACTGTGTTGGACCGGATGCGGCCAGCACCAGCAGCGCTAATAGATAGCCATTTTTATATAGATATAGTTCTATGTGTACGCCTTATGGTTGGCGTGCCGACCTATTGATGACCTTGTATTTATTATATATGTTTGTCTGATGGCTTGGGCAGCATAAAACAAAACAAAAGTGTTGTTCTGTTGCCTGGCTGTCAATGTTCGGGTGAGTGGGTGTGTGTATGTGAATTGGAAAAGTCGTGCATGCATCCATAATTTCTGTGTGAGAGTCAGACAGTCAGACACCCGCAGACACGACCCATTCCATCCGTAACAAGTAGCGAATCAAAATTTTTTCAAATTATACAAAGTACGTGCGCACGCACAGAATCGGTAACTAGTATGGTTTGAAATGTTGGGGTAGCTGGTAGTTGTCCACACACACACACACACAGTCATCAGAGACGAACTTGCTTGAAAGTCTGTGGAGCGATTAGAAATATTACCTGTGCTAATCTCAATTGTCATTTACAGTAGCACAATTTGGAAATGCACCGGTGCAGTAGCCAATTTTTATTTACTCGGGTGCAAGTCGCAGTTGCCATTTACCCCGGGTCGACTGCTAATCGCACTTCATTTTTCTCTGTACTGGGATTTTGAAACAAATTAAAACAATTTTAAAAGACACTTGCTTTATAATCCTTCTGTGGCTCACTTGACGTGTTTATCCAACTGATGTTTTTTCGCTTGTAATATCGGTTAGCCAATAGAACTGATCTGTAATATGCGTTAGCCAATAGAACTGATCTGCAATATGCGTTAGCCAATAGAACTGATCTGTAATATGGGTTAGCCAATAGAACTGATCTGCAATATGCGTTAGCCAATAGAACTGATCTGCAATATGCGTTAGCCAATAGAACTGATCTGTAATATGGGTTAGCCAATAGAAGTGATCTGTAATATGGGTTGCCAATAGAACTGATCTGTAATATGGGTTAGCCAATAGAAGTGATCTGCAATATGGGTTAGCCAATAGAAGTGATCTGTAATATGGGTTAGCCAATAGAACTGATCTGTAATATGGGTTAGCCAATAGAACTGATCAACAGTGGGCCATGAACATCTTCGAGATTGGACTATTATTCATTGTTGGAAATTGCAAATTCGTACAGGTGGTGTGTGCCGGACGTCATATGGTTTGCATGGTCGATTAAACAAATCGACTGGCAGTCTAGACGGATGCTATGACAGGACGAATAGAGATAGTAAGGGGAAGTGCGTGAAAAGAATTTGTTGCCGACTTCGTTCAGTAACTTCGCCGGTTGAAACTTTGGTTGTTCACTTTCGCCGTGTCCAAGATAATTTCGATCTCAACTTCCAGTGCTGCTATCTCTCTTGGGGATGAATCATTTAGTCGGTGGAAGGAAGGAGGAGCGGGTGTGGGTGTGGGGGAGTCTGGGTGTGTGTACGTGATCCGCGCCTCTCTTCTGTTCTGTCTGTGTGTTGGTCATGGTGCGTCCAGTTGAACACAATAAGTCAACCTGTGTGGTGGTCATGGTGCATCCAGTTGAACACAATAAATCAGTCTGTGTGTTGGTCATGGTGCGTCCAGTTCAACACAATAAGTCAGTCTGTGTGTTGGTTACGGTGCGTCCAGTTGAACACAATAAGTCAGTCTGTGTGTTGGTCATGGTGCATCCAGTTGAACACAATAAGGCTATCGAAGCAGTCTCTTGCTCTCTCCGTGTGCAGGGAGAAGAGAGAAGATTTCAGGTTTCTTTCCAAAATGTCTTTTCCCGAGATGTTTGCTACTCTTTAAAAGGAAAGTACAAGTAGCAGTACGTCCGCTAAACTGCAGTTCATTGTTTACGATTTTCTAACGGAAGAATTGCTGACGACTTGTTTGGCTAGAACGCAACAAGACGTTTCTTTTCTTTCTGTCCACTTTCTTTAGTTTTTTTGTTTCCCACTTCCCTTCTGTCGCCCTTCTCTCGTCTCTGAGGCGTTCCGGTTAATCTCCATCGTCCTGGCTTCATGTCGTCTCTGAGGCGTTCCAGTTAATCTCCATCGTCCTGGCTTCATGTCGTCACTGAGGCGTTCCGGTTAATCTCCATCGTCCTGGCTTCATGTCGTCACTGAGGCGTTCCAGTTAATCTCCATCGTCCTGGCTTCATGTCGTCACTGAGGCGTTCCGGTTAATCTCCATCGTCCTGGCTTCATGTCGTCACTGAGGCGTTCCGGTTAATCTCCATCGTCCTGGCTTCATGTCGTCACTGAGGCGTTCCGGTTAATCTCCATCGTCCTGGCTTCATGTCGTCACTGAGGCGTTCCGGTTAATCTCCATCGTCCTGGCTTCATGTCGTCACTGAGGCGTTCCAGTTAATCTCCATCGTCCTGGCTTCATGTCGTCACTGAGGCGTTCCAGTTAATCTCCATCGTCCTGGCTTCATGTCGTCGCTGAGGCGTTCCGGTTAATCTCCATCGTCCTGGCTTCATGTCGTCACTGTGGCGTTCCGGTTAATCTCGATCATCCTGGCTTCATGTTTCAATACAAAGCGCATTTCTTTCAAAGAGGTCAGTGGCAGCCTTTTCTCTCTCTTTTTTTCCTACCGGCTTTGTCAGTTGGTTCTCCACTTTCTTTGTGAGTGCAAGAGACTTGAAGATCTGTTGTCTGAGAGAAGAGAGAGAGAGAGAGAGAGAGAGAGAGAGAGAGAGGGAGAGAGAAGAAGAAGAAGAAGAAGAAGAAGGAGGAGGAGGAGAGAGAGACAGAGAGAGAGAGAGACAGACAGACAGACAGAGACAGAAAGAGAGAAGGAGAAGAAGAAGAAAGGAAGAAGAAGAAGAAGAAGAGAGAGAGAGACAGAGAGAGACAGAGACAGAGAGAGAGACAGAGAGAGAGACAGAGAGAGAGAAGAGAGAGAGAGAGAGAGAGAGAGAGAGTTCCAAAATTCAAGAAGGCCAATAAGATGCGTTGCTTGAAATACTGAACTTGTCGAAGAAAACATTTATTTATTATTTGTGTACAACAATATCAAAATAGGACAGCAACTCTGTGTTTTAAAATAAACACACGGCTCCAAAGACAGGAGAACTATATAGAACAAGAACACTAAACAACAATACAGAATCATGTAGAATACCGCGGGATGATAAACACTTTGTCAAGATAGTCGGCCTGCTATTTGGCAACTTTGTCGTACTGGCATTTGAAGCCGGAAAGTCCAGAGAGAGAGAGAGAGAGAGAGAGGAGAGAGAGAGAGAGAGAGAACGAGAACGAACGAACGAACGATGGCCCGTACAGTCAGACAGACCTGCTGTCTGCAAATCATTTGTGTAGGAACAACAACCCTCCAACAGATATTACCTGCTGTCTGCAAATCATTTGTGTAGGAACAGTAACCCTCAGATATATATTACCTGCTGTCTGCAAATCATTTGTGTAGGAACAACAACCCTCAAACATATATTCATGCGACGCCTAACAAATGATTGTTTTTGATTGCTGTTCGGCTTCATTCACTGATGTCTTCGTTTATTTACCCAAACAAATGATTAAACATGCAAAATCAGAACTCAGACAATGGTCAGAATACGCGTACGCGTACCAATTCGTCAATGCTGGTAAAACAAGGCAAAAAGAAGATGGTAAATGATTTATACAGTATTCTGAGTGATCAATAAACATCGATCAGTTCTCAAAAGAAGGTACAATGTATAACGGATACATAAAATAAAAAGACAATACGAACACCTTATTGATGCCTATTAACAAGCGTTTTAACGGAAAAAAATGCGTCCATATCATCCTACTGG
Organism: Conus canariensis; assembly: GCA_033310375.1. Classification (NCBI taxonomy): domain Eukaryota; kingdom Metazoa; phylum Mollusca; class Gastropoda; order Neogastropoda; family Conidae; genus Conus; species Conus canariensis. Next base: position 69,977,900 of record CM065718.1, on the reverse strand, counting down.
ATTAAAAAAAAAGAAAAATCAAGAAGCGAACGAACGAACGAACCCCCCCCCCCCTCCCCCAACCGAACAACACAGAATGTCTTCAATAAGGTAAATGCAAGGGCAGATCGAGTCGTGGCTGTGAGGTCTATATTATCCCGCTACATTGAGCGCAGACGAACACAATGTCAGAAACAAGTAACAGCTAGGCTCATGGTTCGTCACTGGGTACCGGCTCTCGACACATGTGTCCAGCACCACCACCCACAGAGCAACACTTCATGGAGAGGTCGCAGTCGTGGTCGTTGTCACACTCGTGGATGGTGATGCCTATCTCGCCTGAAGGAGGACACTCGCCTGGTTTTTCTGTTGACACAATAGGAGCAAAGGGAGGGGGTTAAGTGTCAAGGCTGTGTGTGTGTGTGTGTGTGTGTGTGTGTGTGTGTGTGTGCGTGCGTGCGTGCGTGTGTGCGTGCGTCTGTGTGTGTTACATGAAGCAGTTAACAAATAGGAAAACATACACATATTTTGTGTGTGTATGTGCGTGTGTGTGTGTGTGTGTGCGCCGTGCGCGCGCGCGAGCACGCGCGTACACACACGCAAATGCATCCGCGCACCGCATACACTGGCACACAAATATGGGCCCATGCCCAAAAACCCATGCACACGTATGTGGACACACACGTTTACACTCACCACACACGCATACAACGACAACAATGGCACAGCCAATGTTAGGCAGGTTACGCAAGGTCTGACCAGCGCACTGGACTAATGCATAGGTCAGACATCTGCTAAGTCATGGCCAAGAGACTCTCTTCTTTAATTCTCTTATATTGGTCATTAATTCATTTATCAATCAGCTTTAAATCATGTGCATGTGCACCACTTTGCGGATGTGGTGTAGCGTTTATGGACTAGTCCGCACGCAGTGACATCTCCTTGATGAAACTGAAACTGAGACCAGTTGACAAAGCTAGGAACCGAGAGAGCAAGTACCTTTTCATGCTGTTTAACCCTAAAGTAAAAGAGTAGCAAGTAGCTTTTTATGCTGTTTAACCCTAAAGTAAAAGAGTAGCAAGTAGCTTTTTATGCTGTTTAACCCTAAAGTAAAAGAGTACCAAGTAGCTTTTTATGCTGCTTTAACCCTAAAGTAAAAGAGTAGCAAGTAGCTTTTTTATGCTGCTTTTACCCTAAAGTGAAAGAGTGCTTCTCTACTCGCACAGGGCCTGAAAGTGAACGAGCGCTGCTCTACCTGCATAGCACGAGCCAAGTCGGTCAAATCCGGAGTGCGTCCGAGTATTTAAAGGGACGCAATCCAGCTGTTAAATGTTACAAAAACCAGTGAGCAGTTGCTTCCCTTGGTTCTGGGAGATCCTGCAGCGTGGGCAGCACGCATCGAAGCCTACCACCCTCCTTTCAACACCACCCTCCCTTCATCGCATGATGCACCTTCATTCTTTTTATGGAAAGAGTGGATAAGAAAGCAATGACCCGAAAAATTCTGCTCGGAACACTTTCATTATTCAGGGAACATCAAACAAAGTCCTCTTGATCAAGACGAAATTATCCCTGTGCTGCGTTGCTCTCACAAGTAGCCTATCGTATGTTGGAGCTTCATGTCTGGGTGCGCTTTAAAGCTAAAGACCTTGCTGCTGCGGCATTTGCAACACGTCAAATGATAACATCAATATCTGGAAAGCCAAAATGACTGGGACACATACACACGCACACACACACACACACACACACACACACACACACACACACACACACACACACACACAGACGGGGGCCGGGGTGGGGGGGGGGGGGGGAGGGGGGGGTATTCATATTTCACCCCGCAATGGCTTCAGCAACAAAGAGGGAATCAGAGAGCACCAGAAAGTCCTCATGCTCCGAGTGATTTATCATTTGATGGCCAGAGTAGAGAAGTTTGTTCAGCATGATAGACAAAGAAATCAGGAGCCATGATTTTTCCAAGAGCAGAAAAAAAAGACAAACAAACTAAACAGAAGCAGAACCCTTGTCTGATCTGGATCTGTTATGCATCGGAGAGATGGGAAGGCTGGACGTTGTTCTGCACTAAAGGTTTCATAGGCAAGGGAAATAGTGGTATTCTTGTAAATGGACAACAAAACAACACACACACACACACACACACACACACACACACACACACACACACACACACACACACACAACACTTCATCATTATCTTACTTCCATCTCAACACCCCCAGCTGCTAGTCAGCTATGGATATTAGCTCTCGAATAGGTCACTCATTCCAGGAACCTCGCACTACTGGTGAGTCAGGTTGTTTTGTTTTCAGCCTACATCCAGACAGGTGCTGCTTAATCGATTCAAAATGTTCAATAGCGCATTTTCTGACGGGACACATTTTAAAGCACCCAACTGATGACAACTACAGAGTCATGAAGTATGACGAAGCCAGCCTCAGTGACTATCCCCTCGGGTGTGGCGGACGCCACCCCATCCATCCACCAGCGGTCCTATGAATCTGCTGACATCAAAGGTTGGACACCTCCCATCTAGGCCTGAAGAAAAGTCAAAACTAAGGTCACTAAGAGTACATGGATTGAAGAGCCATACAGCTTTAAACATTTTTTGCCTTTATTTTTTGATGAGAAAAGAGAGTGACGATGGCGATGAAGATGTCACGGAGTTCCATTGTTGGTTTGAGATTGCTGCGCAATTTACGATCTATGCTTTTTAGAACTAGTATTATTTGATCATAAATCCTAGCATCTAGCAGCTTTTAAAGATACAGATATCCAAAGCGCTGGTCAGTAATTCTGAGCTTCGCTGTCTGAGACACAGCCATGCAATGGATGAGACTCCAATGTGTGATCCTGGTCTTTCCCACTAAAATTCAACATGAAATAAACTCTGGAGGGAACTGGTAAAAAAAAACCCAACAACATAAGTTTTTAGGGATTTCGAATCTCTATCAGATCTTGATGCACCAACAACATAAGTTTTTAGAGGGTTTGAATCTCTATCAGGCCTTGATGCACAACAACATCAGTTTTTAGTGGATTTCGAATCTCCATCAGACCTTAATGCTAACCTGTGCCTTGCAGTAATGATCAAAATACTCAGTCGAAATCCAGACTAGACGGAATTAAGCACTGACTTCTGGAAACTGCAGTTAAATGGCTTTTGGCCTCGCCTCATTTGGATCGTTTGACTGGGTTTGCAGGTAGATTGCTTCAGTTTCTCCTAGACGATTACATCTGGATAAAAGACAGGTAGAATCAGTTCATGTTTACTGTGCACCAGTGACACATGGAGTTTGTTAGTCCGTGAAGGAGGTGGGATGGTGGAAGTCGGGGTCCACAAGTATGATGAATTAACAATATTGTGCAAACAACCAACTGAAGGATACAGTTATCATGTTTGTTTTTGCCTTCTTTCAAAGCAATAAACCTACATTATCCTTGGTATCCATGTTCAGAATAAAACCTTCTTGGATGTTAGGTCGTAAAAGTTCCATCACAGTCTTCCTTTGAACAACATAGTGAATAATTGACAATCACAGAAACACGAGTGAAATTTTACAATACTACAGGAATAGTGGCAAACATCACACAAAGTTTTTAACACCAGCAAACTGTGAACTGTGATTTCACCTTGATGGCAAACTCACCTTCGCATCTTACAAGCTGATCAGCAGTCAGTGAGAGACTGTATTTTTCCATAGTCTGACGGATGGTGTCTAACGCACACTCCAGACCCAGATCACGCAGGTGTCTCTGTATGCACTGCTGTTGACGTCTGAACCTCCTGAACAAACAGTAATGATGAAATTACTGGGACTTGAACGATGAACGGACATCAAGCAGTACACATATAACGAGAGTTAAAGGAATTTAAAGAAATACCGCAATGCATTGATGTGCGTGAAAAGGGAAAGGAAATAGCAAACGTGCAACATAAAAGTAGCCATCATCTTGACGCTGATATGTATCTACCATAAAGCATCATGTATAAAACCATTGCCGTATCAAGTCCAACCCTATCATTTGGATTGAACTTAATGAGCAGTGCCCATAATTATGTCAGTCAGTTATTCAGGTCCTCAGGCTGAAGAACAAGTAAAGGGGAAGAGGTATGATCCCAAGTTATTCAGCATGCTTGCCTACCGATATATGGACACATCTGGTATTCATGATCCCCCAAATCCCACTTCTAAACAACTAACAGGAGAGACGTTCTACAACCCTGGTCAACCATCCCTCCATGAACCGGGTTCTCTCCAGAAAAAAACCCTGCACCTTCGAAGACCATCTTCCATACGGCAGGTACTGTACCTGTTAGAAAATGATCTCCAGAAATACAACAGGGTTGGAAACACACACACCTTTTGTATCTGAAAACTTTCCCTCGGGCTAACTTGGTGCCGGAAACCCAAAAGGGTACTATTTCTACCACGTCATTCCTTAATGAGATGGTGAGCTGTCTATCAACTTATCTATGAGAACAACAGGAAAAAAACCTTCGATCGGTTATTGAAAATACAGTTCTGGGTCAAAGCTATACTCCTTTCTTTCTGTAACTCACATTCTTATCCACTTCCACAATATCTTTTAACGATCTCAAATCAGATTCTCAGGATTCTCAGATGTTATTACAAAGTTCCCCTGACTTGTCATCTGCATAAAAGATGTCTGACAAATTCAGTACTCTGAACATGCAAATCCAATTGCCTTAGCAAACTCGACTCCAACGCAACCAAGACGAATATAGTTAAGAAAACAGTCATCCAAAATCAGAACGTAAATGATATCCATAGCGTTTCAGTAGCTTTCACCAAAGATAAAGCAATTATATTAACTGTAGTAAATGTCCCTAAACCATTCCTAACACGAAAGATAAAGCAGTGATATCAACTGCAGTAAATGTCCCTAAAACATTCCTAACATTAAAGATAAAGCAATGATATTAACTGCAGCAAATGTCCCTAAACCATTCCTAACATCAAAGATAATGCAATGATATTGACTTGCAGTAAGTGTCCCTAAAACATTCCTGACATTAAAGATAAAGCAATTATATTAACTGCAGTAGATAAAGCATTGATATCAACTGCGGTAAATGTCCCTAAACCATTCCTAACATCAAAGATAAAGCAATGATATTAACTGCAGTAAGTGTCCTTAAAACATTCCTAGCATCAAAGATAAAGCAATGATATTAACTGCAGTAAGTGTCCTTAAAACATTCCTAGCATCAAAGATAAAGCAATGATATTAACTGCGGTAACTGTCCCTAAAGCATTCCTAACATCAAAGATAAAGCAACGATATTAACTGCAGTAAGTGTCCCTAAAACATTCCTAACATCAAAGATAAATCAACGATATTAACTGCAGTAGATGTCCCTAAAACATTCCTAACATCAAAGATAAAGCAATGATATCAACTGCAGTAAATGTCCCTAACACATTCATAACATTCTGGGAGAGTACAAGATTAGTGTGCATTCTGGTTGATCAACAACAGAAACTATTACACAACGTTCGGGAGACATTGCCATGTTTCCTTACCTGCAGGCAAGGCTTGCATTGGTGGGTGGAGTCATTGTGGAATACAGTGGAGGTGTGTAGTATCCTGATGAAGACTCCTCATATGAAGGACGTGTGAGGGATGGAGACAAAGATCCATCAGAAGAGTCACCAGACCCACTTCTAGACTGTGAAGGATCACGATCATTAAGTACAGAAGAAGGTCTAGGACGCATGGAGTCACTGCTGTAGGAAGAAGACCTGTCACTGATGAAGAAGGTCTGGGACGCATGGGACTGCTGTAGGAGGAAGACCTGTCATCGGATGATGAGGAAGGCCTAGGACGCATGAAGTCACTGCTGTACAGGGAAGACATGTCATCGTAGCGGGATGATCTGCGATCATTGTCTATTGAAGAACTTGAATCCATGCCATCCATACAGTGATATTGGAAGATGAATTTATATGCGTCAGGATTAGCGCATGTCTCGGTTTTCTCCATATCCACAAGGGCGGGTGCTTTGTGATCTGCACATCAATCATAACACACAAAACATACAGTGTAAATGCTCATGTGTGAGACCATTTATAACTTTAACATAAAAAAAATGCTTCCAATTAACAACATGCTGCATGATTTAATTCCGTAAAAGCTGAAATACTCAGATTTATAATGTCTGAAAATGTGCATGAAATAGAACTTACCACGGCACACATACGGCAGAGACATAAAGAAGGAGTCGCCTGGCTTGCCATAATCATCAGAGCTGCGGTCAGTGTATGATGGTTGGCCAGTTGTGTCAAACTGGTCTAAAGAAGACCCGTGATCTGATGAGCTTCTGCCATCAGGTCTGAACAAATTGGATGAAGGATACAATGTGCTACTATAGTCCTCCTCTGGAGAAGAGCCACCCTGGGAACTTCTGGCGGAGTAATCTAAACTGGACATCTTCTCACGTGACTCATCTACGTCACTGGTGGATGAATGACGTGTGGAGGGTGTCGGGGGATAGCTGAACATGTCTGACGTTGGTCTTCCTTGACCCAGGTACCAATAGTTGGTCTCCGCCATCCTTTGGACCATATCAACAGGACAACGATAGCCGTTCACATAGATGACAAAGGATGCACACTTCAGGAACTCTGCATAGTGACTGCAACAAAGTAAACAAAACAACAAACAGTATAGTTTTAATTTCTTGAGGTTTACCATTTGTACCATACAAAGTAAACCACCATTATTTTGCCTGCCTTTTTGTTATTGTCTGGGAACATCTGTTACATGCGTTTAGAAGAAAGCAAAACCGATCTGCAGAAGCGAAAGTGACCATAGGAAGACAGGTAGAACATCATCGTCACAGAAAGCAATCATTCTTTTGACATTATGATCACTAAACCCATCCAAATTATCTCCCCTTTCCAGTGGCAAAAATATCTGGCACCTCAGACCCGCAACTCTCAAAATGGAGAAGCTTTCAAGGGAACAACCGTTAACTATCCAAAGACTACCATCGGAGTCATCGTCTAAACAGACGTGGCAGTCAACCACAGATAGAACATCATACCAGTCAACAGAACAAAGGTAACAGCATTCCATTATGTAATCGTGTCAGGCCACTCTTTCAATCCCAGCAAAACATAGCTTCCCTACACCACAACACTCAAACAAACAGAGCAGACCTATAGAATCCCACTGTCGTGAACTTTGACCTGTTCCTTTTCTCTCCTTGACGTGGCCGAAACGTGAATACATTCTGACCTAACCATACAAAAGAACGCAAATTTCTATACTCCAATCCTCGAAACAAAAAGTACACCACTCAAAAGAAAACGGCTCTATTCCATGTCTTTACCTGCACTGGTGTGAATGTGGATCTCTGGCCATTCTCAGAGAAGCCATGCAAGGTTCAGACACCATGTTCCACATGATGCGCCAGTCTGGACACTCCTGCATGGTGGTGTTGGAGGGGATGGGTCGTCTGGACACACGATACATTTCATTATTACATTACAACGAATATTGACTTCATACTTTTGGCAGTACTTTTACACTTTGCTACTGGACTCATTTGATAATGAGTGATATTTGCATGTGAAGTGGAGTCGTTCACTGATACTCTATGGGCAGATGGCATGCTGTTTTGTGAGCAGAACTTTTTTTCATAATTTTTTATATGATCACATAATCCATCAAGAAGTAGGTAGATTTATACATGCAAATCCCATAAGTGCTTTCAGTATCCGTACTTCATACACATTTTCCACCATACACATTTTCCAATATACAGAAAGGTACACCACGTGGTTACACATATATAACATTAAATACACGCTCTTACATGTAGACACACAACTAGAGGCTTATAGAAATTTTGAGATAATTATGATCTCTGTAGGGAAACTTATTTTTTAATAAGAAAACGTTTAGCAACATCAGTTGAATTAAAAACATATTCTGGCGCAATAGTTTCATATTTTTGTCTCACTCTTCCTTCTTCTACACCCATCCCTCCCCTCCTCCCATTCCAGTCTCTAATTCTATCCCAGGCTCTCTCAGTCTTCTTCTTTTGATCACTGTCATCCTTTAAAGCAAAGATATCTATTTTACTCGTTGATTATTTTGTTTCACATCCAATAGCACGTTACATGTGACTCTTTATATGAATCCGAATATCTAACAATAATGAGGTTTAAAGTAGGTATCATACTAATGATACTAAAGATATTAGTGCCTAGATATGCAAAACACAGCTTTGATTAACAATATGAATAATGGTAATTTACATTTCTATTATGGGTTTATAGCAGGCCCAGTCAGTTTGATATTGATCATTTTTAAGATGCTCTTGAAACTCTTTACCAGAAATTCTGTGAGTGAACATATTCCCACAGACCATGCTTTACAAGTCTTTTTTCTCAAGCTCAAAATACAGATGTTGCTTTGTACTACCCCTGTTTCTCTCAAAACCACATTTGTGTGAGTAAAACTTTTTTTTCTGCCATCGACTTTTCTCTGCCGTATGAGACTCATCAGTCGATCAAGGCCAGTTGTGAAAATATGTACCATCCAACGTAACACAGACAGACACAGACATAGACATAGACATATACAGAGAGAGAGAGAGAGAGAGAGAGAGAGAGAGAGAGAGAGAGAGAGAGAAAGAGAGAGAGAGAGAGAATTATGTATATCTCTCGACATATCAATATACATACAAACATCTATCTATATCTATGTATCTCTCTCTGTATATATATGTATATATACATACCATATACATATATCTATCTATCTATCTATCTATATATATATATATATATATAATAATATATGTGGTGTGTGTGTGTGTGGTGTGGCGCACGCGCGCCCGCTTACGTGTTGTGTATGTGTGTGTGTGTGTGTGTGTGTGTGGTGTGTGTGTGTGTGGTGTGTGTGTGTGTGTGTGTAGGTGTGTTGGGAGAGGAGACAGACAGACAGACAGACTATCAGATGGGACTGATGGACAGATAGTCAAAGAGACAAATACAAACATAGCACTGAGACAGACAGAGAGAGAGAGAGGGAAAGAGAGAGACAGAGACAGAGACAAAGACAGAGACAGACAGAGACAGAGAAGAGAAAGAATAGAGATAGAGAGACAAGGACAGACAGAGAAGAGAAGAGAGAGAGAGAGACGGAAAGAGAAGAGATAATAAAGATAGAGAGAAGAGGAGGAGAGAGGAGAGAGACAGAGACAGAGACAAAGACAGAGGCAGAGAGACAGACAGAAAAGGAAGAGAAAGGAATAGAGATAGTGAGACAGAGACAAAGAGAGAGAGAGAGAGAGAGAGAGAGAGAGAGAGAGAGAGAGAGAGAGAGAGAGAGAAGAGAGATCTAGATCAGACAGACAGACAGACAGACAGAAGAGAGAGAGAGAGAGAGAGTTGGAGAGAGAGAGAGAGAGAGAGAGAGAGAGAGAGAGAGGATGAACAGTAAGCTCACCTCCACATCTGTGTTGATCAGCGGCCAGAGAGAGCCCATACTTGTCCACAGTCTCATGGATGGTGGTCAACGAACACTTCAGACCCAGATCACCTAGATGTCTCTGAAGGCACTGCTGCTGACGTCTCACCCTCCTGAACAGACATACACACGAAAGAAAACACAATCTCGTCTTAATGTCAGATACTGTCAAAAGTAGAAAAATATTGTTTGTACAAGAAAAACTAGTTCTGAAGCCAGTAGTCTTCGGAACAAACTGAAATCAAACGATTTTTCTGCAAGGGGAAGTAATATATAGTACAGAGGATGGAGTTATTTCTCACGTACGTGATGAATGAGGTCACGCAAAATAGAAATTTCAATGTAAATATTACTCGAAAATTCAATATTTCATAAACATTTGCAGCAGAAACTCCGCGTAGTTATATCTACTGGAACCTTTGTAATCATCTGAATGTGAAAAGCCTTGGTCCACTGTTCGTTCAGGATCCGCATAAGGAATACACGCTAATAATTGAACGCATTTGTTGTGTGCCACTTTCCATTTGTCCATACTGTTTTGTTAAATGATTGATTGCTGCATATGTGAAACCTTTCATACTGTTCTTGCTGAATGGTCCCGGTGCAGCCATTTGATCCCGATCTCCACCACAGATCCCACTACAATGTCATGGCTTTGTCGTGGAACTACATTCCGTCTTCTGACGAAGTTTGGGTTAAAGGGTTTTTGTAGTTTGGGGTAAACTTCCGACAAGCAAGTACAAAAACCAACAGATGCGGTTCGATACATAATTTCCTTGGTTGAGGTATTTAGAGTTACGTCTGCTACAATTCACCGTTTGTCTGATTAAACGCATGCAATATTTTCTATTCGAATATACTATAATGAGGCAGTAACATCATTTCTTTAAAAAAATGTTTCTTTGAGCAGAACGAACAAGAGCATTTGATTCTTTTTAGCACATGTATTTATATAATACTTATATAAACATATCAAAACATGACAAGCAAATTGCTGATCTCTTAAGTGTTACTAACTTTGAGTTGAAGACGTTGACCGTTATCTCGACTTTATAATTGATCCGGTGCTTACTAATAATAAAGTCGAAATCTTTCAACGTGCAAGAATTGATTCATCTATAAGAACGGACTTTGTGTACCAACAGGACGAATTCTGCTCTACAATATGTGAAAAATGCGACAAAGTGTTCGGTTATATCTGATATCACCATTATAGAATAACATGTAGATCTATTGTGGTGCTGAAAGTAGCATGTGGGGATTTTACAAAGGGGAATGAAAAGAATATACTTTCAAACTGTTCTATGTCATCACATACAATTGAACACGACCTTGGACAATGGGATTAGCGTATGCACATCTCTTTTTTGTCCCACGGAATCAGCATTAGACGATAAAATGGAGACAAATCAATTATTCTGTGTTAAGTGCAACTTACATGCAGGCACGGTCTCTGTCAAAGGATGGTGGCACAGAGGTGTGCAGCGGAGGTGTGTAGTACCCTGATGAAGACTCCTCATATGATGGACGTGTACGAGTTGGAGACCAGGATCCATCCGAATAATCATCAGACCTGCTTCTAGATTGTGAAGGATCTCGATCATTAAGTACAGAGGAAGGTCTGGGACGCATGGAGTCACTGCTGTAGGAGGAAGACCTGTCATAGGATGATGAGGAAGGCCTAGGACGCATGGAGCCACTGCTGTAGGAGGAAGACCTGTCATAGGATGATGACGAAGGCCTAGTACGCATAGAGTCACTGCTGTAGGAGGAAGACCTGTCATCGGATGAAGAGGAAGGCCTAGGACGCATGGAGCCACTGCTGTAGGAGGAAGACCTGTCATCGGATGAGGAAGGCCTTGGACGCATGGAGTCACTGCTGTAGGAGGAAGACCACCTGTTACGGGAAGACCTGTCATTGTACCTGGAAGAACTGTCACCATAGTCTCCAGAAGAATGTGGCTCCTTGTCAGCGCAGTGATAACGTAGGATGTACTCATAAGCCTCAGGATTAGCACAGGACTCTGTTTTCTCCATGTCGACAATCGGTGGCACTTTGTAATCTGCATGAGAAAAATATGTGAAATTAGTTAGTTACTACAGCAAACATCCTTCAAACTTTTAAATGAAACACACTGTTTAATACAATGTTTTGCCTACAGTCAGCAACGTAGCTGGCAATATAATCTCTTATACTAAATTGCTAATGAGTAGAACATGTACAAAATGCGGGACAGTACGCAAGATGCTTTGTAGATAAGCCAGTGCTAGCTGGAAAATAGCTGGAATGGGTGTGGGTGTGGACGCAGGTCTAGAAAGTGACAGTTTTCTTGCAGATAACTGCTAAGTAAATATGACGCTATTAATGTATTGCTTACTTTCGAGGCTTTTTTCTGTTTATGTCTGTAAAATACAAAATGCAGAACATCTATTCATTCTGTTTTGTGTGTTTCGAATGACACAGAGGGTACTTTCCTTCAGCTGTCAATTTCAAAGATCAGATTTTTTGTCTTTTTTTCTTTTTTCTTGTTGCTTTCCGATCGTCTGTGCCATCTCAGTGGCAGTGCACCCCTGCCGCTCATTCTGAAACCCTGTCCACAGCCACAGCCCGGTCAGTCCCACTGCGGCCCCGGCACCGACAATCCACAGACGCAGTCAATGTCAAGTCGTCAGGAGGCAACCCACCGGAGGAGACACTGCACTGCTGCTGAGTCACTTCAGTGGCGTTCAGTGGCGCCTGTTATGATCCAACATAAGCAGGACACCATCTAGTAAGCCCCTAACTGACGACAATAATTGCTTAGTCGCGGAGCCGGCATGAGTGAGCTCTCCCTCTGGAGGGCGCCACCACGTGCCTAACGACAACCCCCCATGGACTCGCTGATACTGTGACCCCGACGGAATCAAAGCAAAGCCACAGATGTAGAGAGGACATCGAAACTGAGGTCACCATGAGAGCAGGGCATAAAGGGCCACAGAATTTGAGACTTTTTTCATGCTGATCGATGAGAATGAGGATGAGAAGATTATGCTACAGATTTCCATTCTGGTCTGAGACTGCATCACAGGGCTGTACACTACGCTCCCTTTCATTATATATCCCGGCGTCAACCAGGCCCGAGAATTATAGACACCTGCAGTGTTGGTCAGGATATTCGAGCAACACTCTCAGAGACGCATCCATTAAGTGGATGAAACTCGACTGGTGTCTTCCCAACTGAGCCCGTAGCAAACTCAACTCTGGGTAGGAGCCAGTCGGGGCAGAAATATCCCACATGACTCTGATGGGAATCAAACCCACGATCTCCCAGGGGGGAGACCGCGACGCTAACCACTTCGCCTGGGCAGCTGGTTTCAAAGACTACATTTACTTTTTCACGCTAACGGCAGTTGTTACTTCCTATCTCTTCAATCTTCAGAAACCCGAGAATAATTTTATTAGCACTAGGGGTGACATTGGTTATAAGAAAAGCATGCAGGTGACCGGGGAAACATTATGCTCTCTGTCTCAGCCTTCCGCTCACGAAATGAAGTCGTCCAGTAAAAATGTTGCAAGTGATATTGGTTTACACTTTAAGGCAGCCACCAGAAATTGTTTTGTTGAGCGAGCATGCACACGGGCATAACAGTTTTTCGCACGTCTGCGTACTTGTAATTGGCCCACCGTTGACTAAAATTGTACACGTGGACCAGTACACTAACAAACGATATTAAGTTAGTGAAAGGTGTTGGTTCACTGACGGAAGATCATTAAACTACCGAGCTAATTTCCTTACCATATCCCTCTATTGGTCAATGCCATATTTTATAAGTTGGGAGGCGAAATAAAGGCTTTTTTGATAACCTAAGAGCAGTGCATTCAGATCAGAACTTACCACGGCACACATAGGGCAGTGACGTTGTGAAGGCGTCTCCAGGCCTGCTATAATCATCAGAGCTGTGGTCAGTGTACGGGGAATGGCCAGTCCCGTCATAAGTGTGTGACGAAAAGCCACGATCTGATGAGCTCCTGTCATCAGGATTGAAAGGAGCCGATGAAGGATGCAGTGTGCTTCTGGAGCCATCCATTGGAGAAGACTCAGTGCGGCGGCTTCCAGCAGAGTGGTCTGAACTGGGCCTGTTCTGATGTGACTGATCATAGTCACTGCTGGCTGGCTGACGTGTGGAAGGTGTGGGGCGGTAACTGGACATGTCATTCGTTGACCTCCCTTGACCCAGGTACCAATAGTTGTTTAGCGCCATCTTACGGACTTCGTCTTCAGGACAACGGTAGTTCTCCACTTTCATGACGAACGACGCACACTTCACAAACTCTGCATAGTGACTGCAACACATGAAGCAAGTGTCATGACGACTTCAACTGATGATGTGCATCTAAGAAGTCAAGGAAACAAAATTACGGAAACAAACGTATATTCAGCGCTTGGGAATACATATGTTTCTTTCAGTTATTATCTGCATTTTCGTGCTCCACATTCATTCAAAACTTTATATCAATACTACCAGAATAGTAGCGAAAGGTTTCCTTTTTATTGAGTGGAATAGTTTAACGGATAAACCATGGCTTCTGTTCTAGAAATGTCACACATTCAGAAGCTATGCTGTGTTCCTGGTCTTGGAAAGTCTAGCGTGCAGGGAGAAAATACTAAGTCCCACTCCAGCTCTCACGCCAGAACACTGAAACAAGGACATCATCTAAGCCAGAAGCGTTCACTGTTATAGAATCTCGAGAATGCTCTGTTTTCCCATCTCTCTTCACCATAGTGGCACTGTAGAGATTCTGCTTTGAAGTAATATCATTATAAACTTTCCACCACACTGTAGACAGTCCACCCCATTCTTTACCTGCACTGGTGTGAGTGTGGATCTCTGGCCATTCTCAGAGAAGCCATGCAAGGTTCAGACACCATGTTCCACATGATGCGCCAGTCTGGACACTCCTGCATGGGTGGTGTTGGAGGGGATGGGTCGTCTGGACACACAACGCACTTGTTCAGTATTTCATCGCAACGACAATATTTGCCGTAGTTTCACTGATTTTCTGTAACTTTGTACCTGACGTTATGGGTTATTTAGGAATGAGCGATATTTGAACGTGGACAGGAATGAAGAATCAACGCTTTACTGGCACAAAGTACATGGGATAGAAGACAACCATTTGTAATACTTATGTTTGACTTCTGTGTACTGGTAGACTCATTCTTAGTCACGGGCTGATTGTGTTTGTCCACACAGGCACACCAACTATAAATCAGTGGTGCTCTCACAACTATGAGAGAAAATAAACGATTAATCAGTGGTGTTTTTGTCTTCATGCTAGAAAATCAATCATAAATCATGGCGTTAGTATTACTATCGGAGAAATTACATGATAAATCACTGATGTTCTTACCACAATTGGAGAATTACATTAGGAATCAGTGGTAAAATTAGACAATGTGTCAGTGGTGTTCTTGCCGACATGCAACAAAATAAACACTAAATCATTGGTCTCCTTTACACCAAGGGAGAAATTACACACTAAATCAGTGGCGTTCGTACCGATATGGAGGAAAATAAACAATAAATCATTGGTCTTTACATCAAGGGAGAAATTACACACTAAATCAGTGGTGTTCTTACCACTCTGGGAGAAGATGAACAATCAAACAGCCGTCAATGGTAGTTACTAAAGGGTAAACTAGGAAATGAAGAAAAACTGCTAGAAAGGAGGAAATAGTGAATACAAAGAACATAACCATATATAAACACTATGGACAATGAAGTCCTTGCCAGTGAAAAAGTCGTCAGCAATCATTTATACGTCAAAAGAAATGAATGTGCCAATATTGATCACCAGTAGAGTTGACAAGATTGGCCTGGGTGGAAGCGCTAGTTTTTCGTGTTTTTTTTTATATGTGATAGCACACAAAATTACTGCAATTAAACCAGTTATTATCACAATTGATGCCAGTCCCTCTTTGAGGTGTTTCTCTCTCTTCCCCTCCCCCACTACCTCTCTCTAACTCTCTCCCTCTTACATGCAGCCGTGGGTATAGCAATGTCATAAGAATGTTGTGTCCTGACGTTTATACGCTGACACCAACAATTATTGCACAGTTTCTCCACCAACAATTACTGCACAGTTTCTCTTATCACAATACGGTGTCAGGATTTTCAGAGAACGCCACACTGTGATGGAAGGACTACCGAAATGATTTGTTTGAATGGTACTCTTTACCATCGTAACACTCGTCGACATTTCTCAGCTGACTTGCCTGGCACAATTGATGGTGAAATCAACACAAAGGGCAGTATTGTGTGCAACTTGTTGAGGAGTCAAACAGGGTGGAAGGGAGGTCAAAACGTGCCAACATCAAGAGCAGACAGTAAACATGTCCCCTGAGTAAGGCATTGTTAGTCCAATCAGTGCTGACAAACACTACAAATTCTGCAAAGTATCATGTCCTTGGATATTCTTAGTAATACAATCACTGACTGGTTGAGCAAATAACTCATGAGGGTTGGAAAACAGGCGAATGAAAACAATTCCTTCCTATTATGACAGTGACTTGGTGGAAATTTTAAAGGTAAAATTAAAAAATCAATAACAGGAGGCTTAGGGGCAACACAGAATCACAAAGGGATTAATGATTAAGCCCTTCACTGACTGAGCACGGAGGCCATCGAACTGTCTGAAGAACAGACCGGATTGTTTCCCCTGATGATCGTTCAATTTCATCTCCTAGTTGAGGCTTCAAACATTGTCTAATTACATTGGTCCGTTCACAGTATTTCATGAAGACAAGCCACCTAGAACTCAATAAAATTTCACTACAAACAGAGAAAATATGTACCATCCAACGTAACAGAGAGACACAGACACAGACATACACACATACAGAGAGAGAGAGAGAGAGAGAGAGAGAGAGAGAGAGAGAGAGAGAGAGAGATTATGTACATATCTATCTATCTATCTATCTATATATATATATATATATATATATATTGTGTGTGTGTGTGTGTGTGTGTGTGTGTGTGTGTGTGTGTGTGTGTGTGTGTGTGTGTGTGAGTGTGTATTGAGGGAGAGAGAGAAAGAGAAAGACAGACAGACAGACTGTCATACACTGCCACTTTGCCTTAAACATGTGGCTACTAAAAATAAAAGGAAAAGATGCTCCCAGGATTCACCGAAAGGGGGAGAGAATGATGAATCCATCGGTGCTCAACCAATCATGACTGCAAATCCCAAACGGACTATGAACATGGACCAAATGGAATATCCATGTGTCTGTGGAAAGCGTTTCGCTACCACCCGTGGCATGAAGATCCACAGAACAAAGATGGGATGTGTGAAGACTCATCTGAATGAGCAGCAGCGCACTGCATCAGCAGATAAGACGTCGGAAGACCAAGGCCAGGATTTAAACCACAGTGCCAAGGACATAATAATAATAATAATAATAATAATGTATAATACTTATATAGCGCATTTCTTGTTGTACAACTCAGTGCGCTTACATCCACCATTTGCACTTATTCATACAATATTCATGCACACAGCAAAAAGAAAATACACAATGGCAGACGCACCTACATGCATAAACTGTCTCACCGAACTAGTTGTGGAGGAATTTAAGAGAGATCTAGTCATCTACAGAAGAGAATAGGCTTTTTTGAAGAGGTAAGTTTTGAGCTGAGATTTAAAAGAAGAAAGAGTAGGCTGATTACGAAGGTCTTCAGGGAGGGAGTTCCAAATAGAAGGTGCTCTAAAACTGAAGGCTCTTTCGCCAACAGATTTCAGAGAACGCTTAGGGATTTTCAAAAGTTTTTGTGAAGAAGAGCGAAGGGTACGAGAGCTTTGGTAGGTGCAGAGAGAAGAAGAGAGATAGTGAGGAAGAGATTCATTGAAGTGGCGGAAAGCAAGAACTGCCAGTTTAAATTGCCACCGATACTGTATGGGAAGCCAGTGCAGTTCGATCAGCATGTTGGTTCGGATGAGGAATTTGCACAGGCCCTCGATGCCAGGCGCCTGAAACTCAACCTGCCACGAGCAAACGAAACTGAAGATTGGGAGAAACTGGATGCAAAAATCGTCCAAAGACTCGATGCACTGATAGGGAAAAGCACCCTGGAACACAAACTAGCCACATATGGGGACATTGTGTATGCCACATGTAGAGACGCCTATGGAGCAAAACTACCCAAAGAGAAAACACCTCCAAAGAAATCCAGACGCCAAGAAAAGATGGACAAGATCAGGGTCCAAAAGAAAAACCTCAAGATGCAAATGAAGACCGCACTTCCAGCTGAAAAACAAGGCTTGGAAAAACTGTGGAAAGACCTGAAAGAAAAACACAGCGCCCTCAGCAAAGCGGAATCTGCGAGGAAGAGGAAGAGCAAAAAGAAGAAGACACAAGAGCGCTTCTTCAGAGACCCCTTCCAGTTTGCCAGAACACTGTTTGAGCAGCCAAAATCTGGGACCCTAAGTGTGGACAAAGGAGTTCTTGAGCAGCATCTGAGGAAAACATACTCTGACCCACAGAGCAAAGCACCACTCGACATTCAAGGTCTGGTGTGGCCAACCAACCCTGAGGAACAGTTCAATGGCAAGCCTCCAACGTTGGCGGAAATCAAGAAGGTGGTCGACAAAGCCAGAGCCAAATCATCACCAGGGCCAAACGGAATACCTTACCAGCTTTACAAGAAATGTCCCAAGGTGCTGGAGTGGCTCCACAGGCTGCTGCGATCGGCTTGGAGAAACCAGAAGATCAGCGGCCAGTGGATGACGGCAGATGGTGTGTACATCCCCAAAGAGCAAAACTCAAGTGACATTAGCCAGTTCAGGCCAATATCACTACTGAACGTCGAAGGGAAAATCTTCTTCTCTGTCATGGCAGCAAGGCTGACCAAGTACCTGATGGAAAACAAGTACTTGGATGTGTCAGTCCAGAAAGGTGGCATCCCAGGCGTGGCGGGCTGTGTAGAACACGCCACAATGATCTGGGACGCAATCCAAAAAGCAAAAACAGAAAAGAGAGACCTGGACGTAGTGTGGCTTGATCTGGCAAACGCATATGGATCTGTGCCCCATGAGATGATACAGTTGGCTCTTGAGATGTACCATGTGCCAAAGAACATCCGCGACATGCTCAAGAAGTACTTCAATGGCTTCTCAATGCGGTTCTCTACCAAGGAGTACACAACAGACTGGATCAACTTGGAAGTGGGTATTGCAATGGGCTGTGCAATTTCCCCAATACTGTTCGTGCTGGCAATGGAACTCATCTTGAAAGCAGCAACAAACAACGCGAGACAAACAGACCTTGGCGATGGATACAAGATGCCTCCTCTCAAGGCCTTCATGGATGACACTACAGTGATTTCATCCAGAGAAGACGAGACACGTCATGTGCTGGAGAGGCTGGACGACATAGTTGCCTCATCCAGAATGAAGTTCAAGCCAAAGAAATCACGGAGTCTCTCACTGAGGAAAGGAAAAGTGGCCGGATCTGTGGTCTTCAGTGTTGCCAACCAGGCCATTCCAACAGTCACAGAAGAACCAGTCAAGAGCCTTGGAAGATGGTATGATGATACGCTGAAAGACACACAAAGAGCAAAAGAAACCAAGCAGATGGCGGAGGAAGGCTTGGAGACCATTGACCAGTGTGGGCTCCCTGGCAAATACAAGGTCTGGTGTCTGCAGTTCATGCTGATACCAAAGCTGCTATGGCCTCTGATGATATACGACATCTGCACCAGCATAGTGGAGGCAATGGAAGCCAAAATCAACAAGTTCACAAGGAAATGGCTTGGTGTCCCACCCTGTCTGACTGACATAGCGCTGTACTGTCGCCAAGCAAAGCTGAAACTACCCCTGAAATCCATCCTGGAGGAATACAAAGCAGGGAAGATCAGACTTCAAAGCATGCTGGAGGACTCAGGAGACAAGGTGGTAGAAGCAATTAAGCCCCAGCTGAAGACAGGCAGAAAATGGAAAGTTCAAGAGGCGATGGATTCTGCAAAAGAAAGTCTCAAGATCAGAGAAATAACAGGACACACACAGACCAACAGACAGGGACTGGGGGTGACCAAAACTGAATGGTGGTCAAAGGCCAAAGGAAAAGCCAAAAGAGACATGATGATTCAGGAGATGAGAAAAGAAGAAGACCAAAAAAGACTCCAAAAAGCAGTCCAGCAGAGCCAGCAAGGGCAATGGACAACGTGGGAGAATGCACTCCAAAGAAGTCTCACTTGGAATGACATTTGGCACATGGCCCCTCTCAGGATCAGCTTCATTCTCAGATCTGCATATGACCTTCTGCCCTCAAATGCAAACCTGGTGAAGTGGGGGAAAACAGACGATCCTGCATGCCCCCTCTGCCATGAAAAACAAACAGTGGAGCATGTCCTAAGCTCATGTAAAGTAGCCCTGGCTCAAGGAAGGTACACATGGAGGCACAACCAAGTGCTCAAAGAAATTGTACAAGTAGTCTGGGCTAGTACCAACACCACAAAAGGGAAAATCAGGACTCCAAAAGCACCCGCAACATTCTTCACGGCAGGAGGCAGCAAATCATGGCCAAGAACAACAGTGCCACTCGAAACATGCAGGCAGAGTCTGCTGGACGGGGCAGATGACTGGGAGTGCACTGCAGACCTCCCAGAATGGAAGAGTCACCCAGAGATCATCAGCAAGAGTGGCATGAGACCAGACATAGTAGTCCACTCTAAGTCAACCAAGCAGCTGATCATGATCGAGCTCACGGTGCCATATGAGAACAGAATGGAGGCAGCTCAAATCTACAAGACTGAAAAGTATGCTGATCTGGCAAACAGCCTGAGGAGAGAAGGCTATCAGGTCAAAGTCCTCACTGCAGAAATTGGAGCTAGGGGGTTTGTAGGAACGTCTGCATACAGCCTCATGAAACAGCTCTCAGTTGCAGGGAAGGAAAAAACCAGAGCCCTGAAAGCAATGGCAGAAGCGGCAGAGAGGTGTTCAAGCTGGATCTGGTCAAGGAGGAACAAAAGTGAACTTCATAAGGCTTAATTTCCCTACAAATATCAGGTGTCCCTGTGGCTCAGTGGTTAAAGCGCGAGTCATTAAGTGGAAAATGAGCATGTCCAGAGGGTCATGGGTTCGAATCCCAGCCATGGCTCGTCCCAAGATGGGAAAAAAGGGGCAGCAGAGGGACATCCGGAGTCATGAACCGGGTGTGGCCCAACCCCCCTAGAGTGTCAGGAGATAAGGGCCGAAACACTTGCTTGAAGGGGGCTTCTCTTCTGAGGACTCTCTGCTGCCACGCTCTCCACGAGTTTCTTTCTACTGAGAGTCAGATAGACAGAGAGACAAATGGAAACATGGACACTGAGAGAGAAAGAGAGAGAGAGAGAGAGAGGGGGGGGGGAGGGAGAGGGAAATAGAGAGACAGAGAGAGACAGAGACAAAGATAGAGGCAGACAAACAGAGAAGGGAAATGAAAAGAGTAGCGATAGAGAGACAGAAACAAAGACAGAGAGAGATAGAGATATAGTGATAGACAGATAGACAGAGACAGAGAGAGAGAGAGAGAGAGAGAGGATGAACAGTAAGCTCACCTCCACATCTGTGTTGATCAGCGGCCAGAGAGAGCCCATACTTGTCCACAGTCTCATGGATGGTGGTCAACGAACACTTCAGACCCAGATCACCTAGATGTCTCTGAAGGCACTGCTGCTGACGTCTCACCCTCCTGAACAGACATACACACGAAAAAAACACAATCTCGTCTTAATTGTCAGATACTGTCAACAGAAGAAAAATATTGTTTGTACAAGAAATATTACTTCTGAAGCCAGTGGTCTTCGGAACAAACTGAAATCAAACGACATTTTTCTGCAAGTGGAAGTAACAGGTAGTACAGGCGATAGAGTTATTTCTCATGTACGTGATTAATGAGGTCACGCAAAATAGAAATAATGTAAATATTACTAGAAAATTCAATATTTCTTGAACATATACCACATCACTGACGATTATCTATTTGTAACAGAAACTCCGCGTAGTTATATCTGCTGGAACCTTTGTAATCATCTGAATGTGAAAAGCCTTGGTCCACTGTTCGTTCAGGATCCGCACAAGGAATACACGCTAATAATTGAACGCATTTGTTGTGTGTCACTTTCCATTTGTCCATACCGTTTTGTTAAATGATTGATTGCTGCATAAGTGAAACCTTTCATACTGTTCTTGCTGAATGGTCCTGGTGCAGCCATTTGATCCCCATCTCCACCACAGACCCCACTTTAATGCCATGGCTTTGTCCTGGAACCACATTCCGTCCTCTGACGAAGTTTGGGTTAAAGAGGGTTTTGTAATTTGGGGTAAACTTCCTACAAGCAAGTACAAAAAACCAACAGATGCGGGTCAATACATTATTTAATTTGCAGAGGTATTTAAAGTTACGTCTGCTAAAATTCGCCTTTTGCCTGATTAGACGCATGCAATAATGTCTATCAGATATACTATAATGGGCAGTAACATCATTTCTTTAAACAGTTATTTCTTTGAGCAGAACGAACAAGAGCATTTGATTCTTTTTAGTACATGTATATATAACATACTTATATAAACATATCAAAACATGACAAGCAAATTGCTGATACCTCAAGTATTGCTGACTTGTGAGTTGAAGGCGTTGATCGTTATCTCGACTTTATAATTGATCCGGTGCTTACTAATAATAAAGTCGAAATCTTTCAACGTGCAAGTACGAATTCAACTATAAGAACGGACTTTGCATGCCAACAGGAAGAAATCTGCTCTACAATATGTGAAAAATGCGACAACGTGTTCGGTTATATCTGATATCACCATTGTAGAATAACATGTAGATCTATTGTGGTGCTGAAAGTAGCATATGGGGATTTTACAAAGGGAAATAAAAAGAAGATACTTTCAAACTGTTCTATGTCATCATATACAATTGAAAACGTCCTTGGACAATGGGATCAGCGTATGCACATCTCTTTTTTTGTCCAGTAGTTCCCACAGAGTCAGAATTACACGACAAAATGGAGACAAATCAATTATTCTGTGTTAAGTTCAACTTACATGCAGGCACGGTCTCTGTCAAAGGATGGTGGCACAGAGGTGTGCAGCGGAGGTGTGTAGTACCCTGATGAAGACTCCTCATATGATGGACGTGTACGAGTTGGAGACCAGGATCCATCCGAATAATCATCAGACCTGCTTCTAGATTGTGAAGGATCTCGATCATTAAGCACAGAAGAAGGCCTAGGACGCATGGAGTCACTGTTGTAGGAGGAAGACCTGTCATCGGATGAGGAAGGCCGAGGACGCATGGAGTCACTACTGTAGGAGGAAGACCTGTCATCGGATGAAGAGGAAGGCCTAGGACGCATGGAGTCACTGCTGTAGGAAGAAGACCTGTCATCGGATGAGGAAGGTCTAGGACGCATGGAGTCACTGCTGTAGGAGGAAGACCTGTCATAGGTTGATGAGGAAGGCCTAGGACGCATGGAGTCACTGCTGTAGGAGGAAGACCACCTGTCACGGGAAGACCTGTCATCGTACCTGGAAGAACTGTCACCATAGTCTCCAGAAGAATGTGGCTCCATGTCATCAGCGCAGTGATAACGTAAGATGTACTCATAAGCCTCAGGATTAGCACAGGACTCTGTTTTCTCCATGTCGACAATGGGGGGTACTTTGTAATCTGTACATGAATCATACTAGACATTAAAAAAAACAAAGAATAAAATAAACATGGCGCTTATTTAAAAAACGGGAAAACAATCGTGTGAAACAATATTTGGCTGTACTCAACAACATGCTGACTATTTTTTTGCATTCAATTGGGAATTCAACCAAAAATATTTGTTTACAATTCATGAGCAGGTGCATTACGTAGAACTTACCACGGCAAACATAAGGCAGTGACGTTGTATAGGAGTCCCCAGGCTTGCTGTACTCATCAGAGCTGTGGTCAGTGTATGATGGACGGACAGTCCTGTCATTTTGGTCTGAAGAAGAACCGTGATCTGATGAACTTCTGCCTTCAGGTCTGAAAGAGCTCGATGAAGGAAACATTGCGCTACTAAAGCCAGCCATTGCAGATGAGCCGACTCGGGAACTTCTAGCAGAGTGGTCTGAACTGGGCCTGTTCTGGTGTGACTGATCAAAATCACTGCTGGCTGGCTGACGTGTTGAAGGTGTGGGGCGGTAGCTGGACATGTCAGCTGGTGACCTCCCTTGACCGAGGTACCAATAGTTGTTTAGCGCCATCTTACGGACTTCGTCTTCAGGACAACGGTAGTTCTCCACTTTCATGACGAACGACGCACACTTCACAAACTCTGCATAGTGACTGCAACACACGAAGCAAGTGTCGTGACGATTTCAACGGATAACGTGCGCCTGTGACGTCAGGAAAATGTTAATAGCAGAATGAATACATCCTATACATATGAGATTCAAGGTATTACTTCTGATTTGAAATAGCACGTTGCTCTGAAGTCAGGAAAATGTTAATACAAGAAGGAATACCCCCTATACATATGAGATTTAAGGCATTCATTCTGATTTGAAGTAGCACGTTGCTGCACATGTTTGTTCTAAACTCTACACCAATTCAACAACAGTCGATTATAGTCAACACCGATTATTTAGGGACAGTCAGTGGCTTCTCTTCTGAAATAGCACACTCAGTTGCTCAGCTTAACAGCAGTTGTTAGTTGTGTCCTTGGTCATATAAATCAAACATTTACGAATGTCAAATTCTAAGCTCACATTCTGACCCGCAGGCCATAGCACTGGAAAAAGACGTCGTTGCCAAACGTTGGATGCAACTATTTTGTGAAGACATGTTATTACCGCATCACACCTAAGCCTAATTGTATCTTAATGATCCTGCAGCCACGTAATATTTCCTTCATTACTCCTTTTCATTATCACAAAAAGAAAGCCGACAATCTGCCAGACTGTAAACATCCCCTCTGCTGTTCTCCTTACCTGCACTGGTGAGAGTGTGGATCTCTGGCCATTCTCAGAGAAGCCATGCAAGGTTCAGACACCATGTTCCACATGATGCGCCAGTCTGGACACTCCTGCATAGGCGGTGTTTTAAGGGATGGGTCGTCTGGAGACACAAAACACGTCTTCAGTGTGTTATTGCGAAATAGCACTGTTCCTCTTTTTTAGTACTTAGCTTTGGGCCCTACAACACCAAAGTGTTGTAGTTTGGGGACATCGACACCGACAACTGCCATAGCATAAAACATAATGCTGACCAATGCATCGCGTGTCTATTATAAAACGATTCAAGCCGATATTCAGCTCGACTTCTCTTATTACAATCGGTGCGTTCAGAGTCAAGCCTGTTTTTAGTTCTTTTCCATGGAATCTTTTGGAACTACACACCTGGCAGGAAGAAGAC
Source organism: Conus canariensis (assembly GCA_033310375.1). Lineage (NCBI taxonomy): Eukaryota > Metazoa > Mollusca > Gastropoda > Neogastropoda > Conidae > Conus > Conus canariensis. The sequence continues at coordinate 69,952,977 of CM065718.1, read as the reverse complement.
AAAGTCCACGTCCGTGTTCATCTCTTGTTGCTCTCTGGCCTTCTTCAGACCTTCAGAGAAGTAGTAAGACATCATGCGCACAGAGTGCTCTCCCATCAACTGGGCATACACCTGCTGGTCCCGTTGATCGGTCAAGCTGTCCTTCTCCATCACGTACAATTCCACCATGGCCACCACACTGCCCGCACTGTAACATAACACAAGTTCAATTTTAATTGTTCTCTCACATCTTTTAGAATTTGAATGATTTCAACTTTAAATTCAACAAACGCTGTTACGATTCATCAGATAATACAAGTGCCAGTTTTGTAAATTAGGTAGTATGCTCCGAAATTTTCATGTTGCAAATAGCAATCTCTAAAAGATAAACCACTGGTGTTTGACATTTATATGTGGGATCGAATACACTGATTTTTAAATACTGATAGAACAAACATTTGCTGGCCTGCTGTAGAGCTTTACTACATAATTTCGAAAGCGAGCGCGCGTGCGCGCGCGCATACACACACACACACACACACACACACACACACACACACACACACACACACACATCTACTGACAGAACAAACATTTGCTAGCCTGCTGTAGAGCTTTATTACATGATTTCGCTTGCGCGCGTACACACACACACACACACACACACACACACACGGACAAAACGGTAAAAACTGCACTCTTAACAGATTCTTTTTTGTGTGTGGATAGTTATACATCAAGGGCATTAGATAACAAAGGTGGAGACATACTGCAGTTCTGACAAATTCGTGATATGTCTCAACCACGCACTAAAAATGGTACATATTCGGTATTTAGTATCTGCATTTCTATCTACCAAAACGGATTTTGAAGTTTTGAAAGAATGAACATTTGCTGCTCTGGTCTAGAGTTTTCTTTCATGATTGTGAAAGTTATCTTTGAATACTCTGTCCGGGTTCTCATGCATGCGTCCCTTTTTAATACCTGTTACAGTTATGATTCTATTTTGAGGAATAAACTCCAGCTGTGTACAAATTAACAATATGACGCATTATTTCCAAGACAAAATGTCTGTGCTAGATGGAGCTGGCCATAATCGAATTATTCTTTTTTTTTTTAATCCAAGTCTTCCGGTTCTTGCATGAATCATTTGTAGTGCGTCTTTTCTATTCAATTAAAGATTGTTTCGAAAATTTTAACTCGAAGTTTCAAAAACATTTACTCTTTCATGGGGTCATGTTTCTACAGCAGCAGCAAAAAAGTTAAGATAATGGAGTAGTACAAATCAGCAACAATCCATATTGGCAAGTCCTTATTTCCGGTCGTCTTCCGTAAGCAAAACAAGTCTTTTTGAAACAACCTATCGATCCTCTTAGCTGTCGAAGAAGTACCGTTTCTTCTGAACTCAATATTTAATATACAGTATATAACGAACAAGTAGCACACACACTCCCATGATGAGATAATAACAAGGCCGTAACTCCACACGAATCCTGCAATCGTTTGGAGTTATGGGCGTGTAAATATGTCATCGAGGGAACAGGAGTACCCTACATGTTCGTTTTTAGTTCTCCCAGTTCTTATAGAACAGGGAGTACTTTAGAATGGGAACGAAGAAATGCTCTGTGTGTGTGTGTGTGTGTCCGTCCGTGGTCAAAATGCGTTCCACTCGCTCCAGACAAAACTACTGGGCCGATCTTTCTGAAAATTTGTAGGTATGTTCATTATGGGTCACGGATGATGCCCAATGCTTTAGTTTACAGTTACAGCCCTTACTAACGGCTGTAACGGCCTGTAACGGTTTTTCTTCTTTATGGAATATCTCAGAAAGTACTTGGCCGATCTTTGTGAAAAGTAGCAGGTATGTTCATTACGGGTCACGGATAATGCCTGATGTTTTAGTTTACCGTTATAGCCGTTATTAACGGCTGTAACGGCCTGTAATGGTTCTTCTTCTTCGTGGAATATCTCAGAAAGTACTTGGCCGATCTTTCTGAAAATTTGTAGGTATGCTCATTATGAGTCACGAATAATGCCCGATGTTTTAGTATACCGTTATAGCCGTTACTAACGGCTGTAACGGCCTGTAACGGTTTTTCTTCTTCATGGAATATCTCAGACAGTACTTGGCCGATCTTTGTGAAAATTAGCAGGTATGTTCATTATGGGTCATGGATGATGCACGATGTTTAGTTTACTGTTACAGCCGTTACTAACGGCTGTAACGGCCTGTAACGGTTTTCCTTCTTTATGGAATATCTCAAAAAGTACTTGGCCGATCTTTGTGAAAAGTAGCAGGTATGTTCACTATGGGTTACGGATGATGCGCGATGTTTCAGTTTACCGTTATAGCCGTTACTAACGGCTGTAACGGCCCATAACGGTTTTTTTGTTTGTTTGTTTGTTTATGGAATATCTCAGAAAGCACTCAGTCGATCTTTCTGAAAATTTGTTGGTATGTTCATTATGGGTCATGGATGATGCCCGATGTTTTAGTTTACCGTTATAGCCGTTACTATCGGCTATAAGTGTCCATAACATATTTTTTTCTTCTTTATGGAATATCTCAGAAAGTACTTGGCCGATCTCTCTGAAAATGTGTAGATATGTTCATTATGGGCGACGGATGATGCCCGACATTTAGTTTACCGGCTATAACGGCCCATAACGGTTTTTCTTTTTTATGGAATATCTCACAAAGTACTTGGCCGATCTTTCTGAAAATTTGTAGGTATGTTCATTATGGGTCACGGATGATGCCCGACGTTTTACTTTACCGTTATAACCGTTACTAACAGCTACAACGACCCATAACAGTTTTTCTTTTTTATGGAATATCTCAGAAAGTACGTGGCCGATCTTTCTGAAAATCTGTAAGTATGTTCATTATGGGTCACGGATGATGCCCGATGTTTCATTTTACCGTTATAGCCGTTAACGGCTATAACGGCCCATAACGTTTTTTCTTTTTTTATGGAATATCTCAGAAAGTACTTGGCTGATCTTTCTGAAAATTTAGCTATGTTCATTATGGGTCACGGATGATGCCCGACGTTTTACTTTACCGTTATAACCGTTACTAACGGCTATAACGGCCCATAACGGTTCTCCTTTTTTTTTTAATAGAATATCTTAGAAAGTACGTGGCCGATATTTCTGAAATTTTGTAGGTATGTTCATTATGGGTCATGGATGATGTCCGATGTTTAAGTTTACCGTTGTATCCGTTACTAACGGCCCATAATGGTTTTCTTCTTTATAGAAAATCTCAGAAAGTACTTGGCCGATCTTTCTGAAAATTTTTTAAGATGTTCATTATAAGTCACAGGTGATGGCCGATGTTTAGCAGAATAGCCATTACTAACGGTTACACCAGCCCAAGATGGTTTTTCCTCTTTAAGGAATATCTCACACATATTCAGGATAAACTGGGAGTACGTTTACATGCTTTGCATCTTGTTACTGTTTACTGTTCCCCACCTCATTAAAGATTTCCTTTCATTTGGTATACAGAGATAAATCTTCAAAGCTGACAATTTAGAACTCATTTTTACTATCCGATGGAAATAGGAAGACATCCTCCGACTTACCTGAGTTTGATCACCTTGCTATGACTGTACACACCGCCCATCTCACTGTTCTCCATCACTGTAGTCACCTGGACATCAGCACAGAGCAGGGGTGTTATGCTTTGTAGGACACAGGTAATATCACAGTCAGCAGAATTCCAATCTAATTAACATATTTCCTTGAGGGGAAAAGTATATTAGTCGAAATCTTCAGGAATTGTTCATAATATATATATATATTTTTTTTCCCCCAAAGTTACCTGTTTTTCACATTTTTCTTTACCATTCCCTTCACCATACTTAGCACTGACTAAGGACACAGACAGAGTACAGGACTAGACACAATGCATTCCGACCTCTTTGTTCTTCTTCATTTTTGTTTATTTTCTTATTCATTTATTTATTTATCATTTAGTCTTTTTCATTTGATTTATTTATTCATTTTGAATTAATCTATTTCATTTTATTTACCATTGTTTCACACCCCTCCCCTTCTTTCTCCACCCCCCCCCCCCTCTCCGCACTATTTCCTCTCCCATGATCCCCTCCTGGGTACCGGGTAGC
>CM065718.1:69918865-69943865 GCA_033310375.1 Conus canariensis | reverse complement strand
AATGCACATTGCAGTCTCACAAAATAAACAAATCATAATTCTAAAGAAAAATTATTCTTTCCGTACAAAATAAACAAATCACAATTCTAAAAATCGTAAAGTTTTCCTTACCATACAAAATAATCTGTCGGCGTCAAAACAACGTTTCTAATTCTCTTTCTAGATAAGAAGGCTAGACTGATAAATTCAACCTGAAATTCGACTTACATTCTTCAAACTTCGACCAAAAAAGCGACGTTCCTGTACAAAGTTTGCCCATGGCTTACTCCTTATCCTTGCTAAGTGACGTCCTTTTGAGGCATAATTATGTTCAGTCAACAATTACTGAAAAAAAAGCCAAAAAAAGGATGTTTATGATAAATCTTTTCAGCCTAAAGAACGAATCCTTCATTCATTTCTAATGTTGCAAAAAAAACAAAAAAAAAAACATACCTGCATGGGTTTGGCGGAATATCGAAAGTAGTCAATTCACTGTCCTCGCCTCTGTCCTCATCATCCATGTCTTTACTGTCATCTTCAGTGTCGTCATCGATAGAATCCATTGGCACATAGCGTGCGATGTAGGTCAAAGCATCAGGTAGGTAACACAGAGGAGTGCTGTCGATAGGAACGGATAATTCCAGTCTGGTGCCTGAAAACAATCAGAACCAACAACTCCACGGTCAGTTTTATTTAGCTATTAAGACCTGCCAGTTGGACAAGACCATATCGTAGTTGTCAGTATGTAAATCGTTACAGACGTCTGTAAAGACAGCGCTCACGCACGAGCACACACACACACACACACACACACACACACACACACACACACATGCACCCACCACACACACACACACACACACACACACACACACACACACACACACACACACACATCCATGTATAAAAGATATATTTTATAGCATGATAATGCCTGACATCTTTAAGTCCAAGATTAGTCTGTGCCGGATGTTTCAGCCATATCTCTGGATTTTTCACGATTAATTAACTTTTTCAATCAATGAAAATATGTTACTTAAAACACACACACACACACACACACACACACACACACACACACACACACCAAAGAAAATCCAAACAAACATGAGGGGGATCTATTTTGTACATGTAGTTAAACGGCTAGTTCATTTTGCCACAAACGTTAACAGTCGTGAGTTTGACCTACACCTGGCATCGTTAACAGTGTGAGTTGGACCTACACCTGGCATCGTATACAGTGTGAGTTGGATCTACTCCTGGCATCATTAACAGTGTGAGTTGGACCTACTCCTGGCATCATTAACAGTGGTGAGTTGGACCTACTCCTGGCATCGTTAACAGTGTGAGTTGGACCTACTCCTGGCATTATTAACAGTGTGAGTTGGACCTACTTCTGGCATCGTTAACAGTGGTGAGTTGGACCTACTCCTGGCATCGAATTTTACGGTTTGAAGACCCTATTTGCCCACCCAACAATGGAATGATTCCTGATTCAGTTCTAGGAAATTTAAGGCGGCGGAATCAGAGCGCAGGGTTCCGCCTTCCATATAGCCACAGCCCTGACACTGTGAACCTCTGTTTAATGCCCCCCACAGACATGAAGCTACAGGACTCAAACAATTGATCTTGCCGACAGATTACACCAGAATGGGTAAGGTCGTATGAACTATTAAGATAAGAAGAAAGTCAAACGCCTTCAAGAACAAAGACAGCTCAATGGGCCTCCATGGTATTGCAACAGCATACAGCAATATATGGAGGCTGAATTAAAGAGAACGAGGGAAAAGAAGAAATTTCCAATACATGATTTCTGGAATAAGAAGATAAAATCTATATGGTGTCGTGGGGGCGTGTCATCCATTAGTCGTGGTATGCTGAGACTGGCTGTGTCAGAAAGTGGTGAACATGTACTATGCCGTCGGTACAGTTCTGTGTCGTTTTCGTTTCTAATAGGGAAATGCTTGAATGTGACATCACTGTAGCGATCATAAAATTGTATGACATTACCACAACTGCCACAGAATGAGATGGGTGGGGGTGTCTATTGATCTAATATACACAGCGTGAACTGCCGTCACAGAACGAGATGGGTGGAGGTCTATTGATCTAATATACACAGCGTGGTCTATGGATATAATATACACAGCGTGGTCTGTCGTCTGTTTGGCTGGCTGTCTGCGTGAAATCCGTCTTCATTGCTCCTCATACAAATTCTCAGTGTTTTGTCAGGTCTTCTCCACACTGGACATGCGGACCTTCCTCTGTCAGGTCTTCTCCACACTGGACATGCTGAATCTCCTTTGTCAGGTCTTCTCACACTGGACATGCTGAATCTCCTTTGTCAGGTCTTCTCCACACTGGACATGCGGACCTTCCTCTGTCAGGTCTTCTCCACACTGGACATGCTGAATCTCCTTTGTCAGGTCTTCTCCACACTGGACATGCTGACCCTCATTTGTCAGGTCTTCTCCACACTGGACATGATGACCCGTCCGCATATTGGTCAGATCAAGAGTGACTCCACTTTCAGCTACCTATCGCGTCATTCCTATTTTTAATGCAGGGCGAAGTGAACAAAATATCGGAACTCTTAACTGAGTCAAACATGTCTCACTTTTAGGGAAAAGGGGGGAAGGGAAGAAGAGGTGAAAAAGGGGGGGGGGGGGGGGAGGGAGTGGGATAGACAGGGGGCACGGGGGATGGGGAAAAAGGGGTGGGGGGGGAGGGCGCAGAAAGAAGTGTGTGTAAAAGATTAGGAACGGGGAAAGAGGCGGATGGGAGACTGGGGGAACGGATGGGAAAAGAAAGGGAGGGAGAGGGGGAGGAATCAGTTGACATATTTTTATTTTTATTTTTATACATCTGTCTAACTATCTGTCTACCTATATGTCGATTGATTGATCGATAGCTGGGTGTAAGCATGTGTGTGTGTGTGTGTGTGTGTGTGTGTGTGGTGTGTGTGTGTGTGTGTGTGTGCGTGCGCGTGCGTGCGTGCGTGCGTGCGTGCGTGTGTGTGTGTGTGTGGGGGGGGGGGGGGGCTTTGTGTGGGTATGCGTCTGTGAATGCGCGCCTATATGCCTGCATCCATGCTCACAGGTTTCCGTGAATTTATTCACGAGCACTTAATTGGTTGGTCACATGTGCAAGCACGTGTCTATAACTGCGGCTAAACACTGAAAGTACAGACAGTACAGACATTTACCTGAGCACTTGTAAAGCACGCCAATACTTTTGTCGGAGTGTTTAATGAGGACATTGAAAGGAACTGACTATAGACAGCACAGACATTTACCTGAGCACTGGTGAGGCACGTGAACACCGTTGACGGAGCGTTTAAAGAGGACATTGTCCTTCAGTGCCATCTGATGCACGTCCTCCACACTGCACTGCCGGTTCCGCACGCGTAAATTGTACACTCCACACTGTACAGTTCTGGCGTAGTGGCTGGCAACATTCAGTGGTGAACATTATGTACTTCTGGTCTACAACGAGGAAAACGACAACAACAGCAACAGCACAAGCATCAGCACATCAGCAGCAGCCAACATAAGGATCGGCCTTATAAGGAGTATTCGTTCGAAAAAAAAAACCGGCCAAAGCACTGAAAAAAGCAGCAAAGAGAAAGACAATCCAGCACAAACATATACAAACGCATTCACAATGAGAGAGAGAGAGAGAGAGAGAGAGAGAGGAGAGAGAGAGAGAGAGAGAGAGAGAGAGAGAGGAAGTGAGCGGGAAGCAGAGAGAGAGAGAGAGAGAGAGAGAGAGAGAGAGAGGGAGAGAGAGAAAGAGGGAGTGAGGGTCATTTTCTTTCCATGAATGAATAAGGTATACGATCGACTGAAAAACAAAGCAGCTGGTGCAAATTTATCGCGCATGTTTTACAGACAAATCGGATTTTTTAATCTGCGTGGACAAAACATAGTCGAATGATTTCTCATTGAAGAAAAAACTTTCGTTGATGACAAAAAAATCTCCATGTTCATTCGCTGCATCTGTTATGCAGTTAGCAGAAAAAGGTATATAGATTTGCATTGAATGTTGAAGTGAAAATACTCTGGAGTAATGAAAAACTGCTCATCTTTGAAATTTAAAAAAAACAACTGTTTTCATGTGGTATATCTTTTTTCTATTCTTGCATCGTTTCTCGCGAATGAGTTTTCTTCACAGACAAATGTTTCCAATTCTTATATAGCTCTTGTAATGTCAACATTTATTCTCATGTCAGTTTCGTTTCATACATACAGTAGCAAAAAATGCAGACGAATATGGAGATTAATTAAGCAGTCAAGCGAATGAAAATAAACCAAAAGAAGAACAACTTAATAATTGCGATGCCGTGTTACCGAAAGCGGACGTAAACGACAATAGTGAAAAGCTGGTAAGGGTGTACTTACAAGGCTGGTAGGGGTGTACTTACAAACAGGCTTCTTGGGTGTTGGAGGCCCTTTCCATCGCTAAGATGGAGTAGATACAGTTCTGAGACATCACCTCAGACACTTCTGACCAGTCAGGACACCCAGCTGTCAGACACACACAGGCACACACTCATATAGTGGGGTCGCCATCATTGCGCCAGTCGGCACGCTCACTGCTAAATACAGATGAGACGCAGAAAAAAACACGTTTGCTCAAGTGAGCATAATCTGGACAGTCCATGTTAAATACCATTTTAGTGTTGCTCGTGTCGTGCACAGTCAATTTCATAACAGATTTCTCTATGTGAAATTTGGACGGTTCTTCCCGAGAAGAGCGTTTTGCCATCGTATAGCGACACTCATGTCTGTCTGGTTTCTTTTTCCGCCTGCAGGTGTATTCCTTTACCTATGGAAGTGGAATTCCATGCAAATATTTGTCAGGGAGACTCCCTTGTTGCCATGGGTTCTTTCCATGTTCTGAGGGATGACTCCCTTGTTGCCATGGGTTCTTTCCATGTTCTGAGGGACGACTCCCTTGTCGCCATGGGTTCTTTCCATGTTCTGAGGGACGACTCCCTTGTTGCCATGGGTTCTTTCCATGTTCTGAGGGACGACTCCCTTGTTGCCATGGGTTCTTGCCATGTTCTGAGGGATGACTCCTTGTTGCCATGGGTTCTTGCCATGTTCTGAGGGATGACTCCCTTGTTGCCATGTGTTCTTGCCATGTTCTGAGGGATGACTCCCTTGTCGCCATGGGTTCTTTCCATGTTCTGAGGGATGACTCCCTTGTTGCCATGGGTTCTTTCCATGTTCTGAGGGATGAATCCCTTGTGGCCATAGGTTTTTTCCATGTTCTGAGTGATGACTCCCTTGTTGCCATGGGTTCTTTCCATGTTCTGAGGGATGAATCCCTTGTGGCCATGGGTTCTTTCTATGTTCTGAGTGATGACTCCCTTGTTGCCATGGGTTCTTTCTATGTTCTGAGTGATGACTCCCTTGTTGCCATGGGTTCTTTCTATGTTCTGAGGGATGACTCCCTTGTTGCCATGGGTTCTTTCTATGTTCTGAGGGATGACTCCCTTGTTGCCATGGGTTCTTTCTATGTTCTGAGTGATGACTCCCTTGTTGCTATTGGTTCTTTCCATGTTCTGAGGGACGACTCCCTTGTCGCCATGGGTTCTTTCTATGTTCTGAGGGATGACTCCCTTGTTGCCATGGGTTCTTTCCATGTTCTGAGGGACGACTCCCTTGTTGCAATGGGTTCTTTCTATGTTCTGAGGGATGACTCCCTTGTTGCCATGGGTTCTTTCCATGTTCTGAGGGACGACTCCCTTGTTGCAATGGGTTCTTTCTATGTTCTGAGGGATGACTCCCTTGTTGCCATGGGTTCTTTCCATGTTCTGAGGGACAATTTCTTTGTCGTCATGGGTTCTTTCTATGTTCTGAGGGATGACTCCCTTGTTGCCATGGGTTCTTTCGATGTTCTGATATTTGTCATGGACGACTCCCATGTTGCCATGGGTTCTTGCCAAGTTCTGAGAGCATGCTGCAGACGGGGCCTCGATACATTGCTACTTCAAAAGACTGACACTCAGGCCACAAATTAAGGTCTGAAGGAAGAGAAACCGCCTCGCACAAGACTGTTCCCGAGGACCAACGATTCTCTTGCTACATAGGTGGGTGCATCAATCATGAAGCCACCTTTCCTCCAAATTGAAATGAACTTGATAAAGAGCTTACTGAGGCCGTCAGCAATATCGGGGACTGATAATGCGAAGCAGGATATTATTTTTTTGTCCGACATGATGAGAGAGCAGGTAGACAAAGACCTTAACTGTCCTCGGGCATAAGGCCCTGTCCGTCAGCTGGCCACAATTGTAAATTCTACGAAGTACTAAATGACGAAGAGCCTGGAAAATACCATTTATCGTCACCTGTCAATTGTAAATTCTACGAAATATTAAATAACGAAAAACCTGGAAAATGCGACTTATCGTCACCTGTCATTTTATCAGTAGATAGCTAAAACTTAACAACATGCGTGTTCCATTCTACTTAGAAGATGAAGTCGATGTCGTATACAGTAACTTAAAACAATAATTTTGGGAAGTGCAATTTCCAGGTATTGCTTAATTATCTGATGTCTGCAAGAGAACGCTGAACTTTAATTTCTCTACAGCACACGACGATTGCATGAACTTCCATTTCTCAACAGCACACGATTGCATGAACTTCCATTTCTCAACAGCACACGATTGCATGAACTTCCATTTCTCAACAGCACACGATTGCATGAACTTCCATTTCTCAACAGCACACGATTGCATGAACTTCCATTTCTCAACGGCACACGATTGCAGGGCTGCTTGTGCCTGACAAGCAGGTCACCGCATTCACTGCTTGACCGACGCAAATGATTTGCTGACCCGGGTAGTTAGGCAGCCGCTACTGTTCTACCCATAAATGTAAAAACAGAACCACAAGTTATACAGGGTTATTTACGAGAAAAAGCTGCTCGCCTTTAAACCAATAAGTTGAACAAATAAATCTGCCAGATGATTCTTTTATTCTAAAACAGTTGCAGCTATCTGAATTTGTAAACAGGTCCAAATTTCTGACGTTACGGAAAGTAAAGTTGTGTAAGTTGATTATGCTAATGATGATATAATTTGTCATGTTGAAATCGTAAAGAAAAGGCGTATTGACAAGAAAAGCACCACAACTGCGCCCTTTTTATTGTCAAGATATTTAATCGATTTCGTTGTAATCTAGTTAATACTCTTCCTTCGTTGTAATCTAGTTAGTACTCTTCCTTCGTTGTAATCTAGTTAATACTCTTCCTTCGTTGTAATCTAGTTAATACTCTTCCTTCGTTGTAATCTAGTTAATACTCTTCCCCCTTTTGCTTTAGCTACAGCGATCTAAAAACGGAACTGTGATTAGATGCAGCTTGAACTTCAAGCCAGTAAACGATACCATTCAGCTGACTTACTCTGGTGACAGAAGAAGGCGTGACGAACGCTGTGATAGTTGAGCTGGGGAAGCAGAGGTCTGCTGATGATGTGGTTGTAGGAGTACAGCGTGGACAGGTAGTCCTGCAGGGCCTGCTGGGTGTCCTCAACGCGGCATCCACTGCTGGTGACCAGGCACCTCACTGCCAGGGCCACGGACCTGCACACAGTCGCTGCCTTGATTACATCACAGTGCAGCCACATCTGGGTTACACCACAGTGCAGCCACATCTGGGTTACATCACTGTGCAGCCACATCTGGGTTACACCACAGCGCAGCCACATCTGGGTTACATCACTGTGCAGCCACATCTGGGTTACATCGCAGTGCAGCCACATCTGGGTTACACCACAGTGCAGCCACATCTGGGTTACACCACAGTGCAGCCACATCTGGGTTACACCACAGTGCAGCCACATCTGGGTTACACCACAGTGCAGCCACATCTGGGTTACACCACAGTGCAGCCACATCTGGGTTACACCACAGTGCAGCCACATCTGGGTTACATCACAGTGCAGCCACATCTGGGTTACATCACAGTGCAGCCACATCTGGGTTACATCACAGTGCAGCCACATCTGGGTTACATCACAGTGCAGCCACATCTGGGTTACATCACAGTGCAGCCACATCTGGGTTGTACATGGCGTTAACAACAAAGCCACCTCTCTCTTGTGTTTTATGTCTAGTTGTCAGGAGAGGTGGACGAGTGTCATGACGTTAACAACAAAGCCACCTCTCTCTTGTGTTTTATGTCTAGTTGTCACTCAGGAGAGGTGGACGAGTGTCATGACGTTAACAACAAAGCCGCCTCTCTCTTGTGTTTTATGTCTAGTTGTCACTCAGGAGAGGTGGACGAATGTCATGACGTTAAAAACAAAGTCACTTTTCTCTTCTATTTCTTTGTTCGATGATAAGAGCGACACTGTCGACCTGAGACCTGGCTGATTTTAAGACCAAACAAATTACCCACTGGAAGCAAGAGTGACCCTACATGTTTGTTATTTACTGTTTACTGTTCCTTGCGTCATTTCATATTTCCTTTCACCCATCAGCTTAGTTCTCTGCCCTTTCACAGCACGTGAAACCCAACTGTCCTCACCTGCACACAGTATAGGCACTGAGGGTGAAGGGCAGGGAGAGAGGCTTCATGACGTAATCCAAGCACTCCCTCTGATCAGGGTCGTGTGTGATGTTCAAACAGGAGTTGGCTTCTGATGGCGCGGGAGTCAAATACTCTGCAGGGCAAGGTGCAACACTTCAGTCATTCTTTTTTTTTCTTTAAAATTCACATGAAAACAAGTTTACTTTTTAACTCATATGAAAACAAGTTTACTTATTCACTTTTTCACTGTTTGAAGAAGGTTTTCTTTCTCCTAGAAAATTGACAACGTGTGTGTGTGTGTGTGTGTGTGTGTGTGTGTGTGTGTGTGTGTGTGTGTGTGTGTGTGTGTGTGTGTTTTCTGGTTAAGGAATGGATTCATTTGTAATGTCACGCATACTGTAGGAATAGATCTTTTTGAATGCATCTCACAAGCACGTGATTCTCCTGAATTAACAGTTTTAAGTTACATGAAAAAAAACACAAAAAACAACGACACAGCAGGACGATGAACAAAAAGAAGAGGATGGAAAAGAAGAAGAAGAAGAAGAAGAAGAAGAAGAAGAAGAAGAGAAGAGGAAATCATGATATCGGGGGGAAAAAAACCCACACACACTCAGAAGTGTGTTTATTTAAACGATTTTCTTCCTAACATGCCTCTCTTACCAGATCACCACATCTCGACACAACCTAAAGCCATCGGTCTCTTGATGTTCTGTTCCAAACCGGGAATGAGAGATGCAACAACATCCAGAAAGACTAAACCACTCACCGAGGCAGTCCAGGTAATTCCTGGCAAAGGAGGTGTTGGAGTTCTGCATCAGTGGAGAATAGGCGAGTGCCGGGCCCACCGAATCCACCGTACACTGCAGGCCAACATCTCTCGTCTTGGCCGCAATACACGCCGTCTTCCTCAGTGCGTAACTGTCAGACACACAGGTGGAGGAAGAGAGGAATTAACTAACACAGTAAGTAAACTGATTAACTGAGCGAGTCGCTCAGTGAGTAAGTAAGCAAACGAGTGAGTGAGTAAGTAGGTAAGCGAGGATGTAAACAAGTCAATGTCTCTTTCTATCTGCAGCTATCTGTCTGTCCATTTTATCTGTCTATAGAGTACATTCCTTTACCCTGTTTTAAATCAGTCTTTATATATATATATATATATATATATATATATATATATATATATATATAGGCAATACAGGCAATACAAATAGATCTGCCTTTGAGAGGGATGACGATGGTTCCCTCAGGCAGCTAGTGAAGGGTTTCTCATTATTTATAACATATTCCCCCCATTTTCTTCATCTTCATTTTTTTTTTTCCTAAAAGTTCAAATCTTTGCCAAGTCATTACTATAATGACTGAAGAATTGTTAGCCTGCACTTGTTTTCTCCCACTACTTAATTGTTCAGCATTATATATATATATATATATATATATATATATATATATATAGAGAGAGAGAGAGAGAGAGAGAGAGAGAGAGAGAGAGAGAGAGAGATCTGTCTTCGAAGGGGAGTACGATGGTTCCCTCAGGCAGCTAGTGAAGGGTTTCTCATATTTATGTTATATTCCCCCATTTTCTTCTTTTTTTTTTTTCTTTTTTTTTTAAATACAGATCTTTGCCAAGTCATTACTATAATGACTGAAGAATTGTTAGCCTGCACTTGTTTTTTCCCACTACTTAATTGTTCAGCATTATAATGTTTGGTCAATCGGTGGGAGATAGCATCTCTTAGGAGATCCAAGTAAAGGTTGTTCTGTACAATTCTTAGCCACTCACAGTGCTTGGGTTATTGAACAGCAGAGCTGACCACTCAGACTGTTCTATATTTTTTGATCTCCCTTGCATCCTTGAATGGATCCTCAAAGATTGTACCCTACATTTTATACAGTTTGCACAATGCTTTTCGTTTTTCAGCAACTTTTTTTTCCTTTCCACGCTTTCGTTTTTTTCCATTTACTACTCTTCGCTGGCTGCTTTGGGGGTGCTGTTGGATTCTTTTTTGAACCCTTGGTGGTGAGAACACCACAGAATTATGGACTGTGGTGTGTCTCTATTTGACACCAAGAGCAAGACACAATCAGCCGGGTCTCCCTGATGAGTCCGATCCAGCGGACGAAAGGCCTAGGAACAGGCAGTACAAATAGATCTGTCTTCGAAGGGGAGTACGATGGTTCCCTCAGGCAGCTAGTGAAGGGTTTCTCATATTTATGATATATTCCCCCATTTTCTTCTTTTTTTTTTTTTTTGATTCAGATTTTGCCAAGTCATTACTATAATGACTGAAGAATTGTTAGCCTGCACTTGTTTTTTCCCACTACTTAATTGTTCAGCATTATATATATATATATGTGCGTGTATGTTCTTCAGGGGGTGTATAAACGAGGCCTTAACACTGTTTTGTTTGTTTGCAGTTGTCTCTATTTTTTTTTTAATCTTGTTTGATAAGTTAAGTCCCGTCCATTAAATCACAGATATCGTGAACATTAGAGACTCATAACGTCTAGGGTATTGCATTATGGGAAGCAGAGGCAACGACCTTTTTCCCACCGCCTGAACTGAATCAATTGTCTCCTTACTGACAGATGAACATGATGGATTTTTGAAACTGTAGGGATCCGACTGGACGAAGGATTCAAGCTCACTATCATCAGTTCCACAGCTGGATGTACTAACAATCTGACTGCAGATCCTTCCTGGTTACTCTCTTCAAAAAGGCAGTTCTCGCTTTCCTATGACGTTAAGTCAGGCCAAAACAATGACTAGAAGAAAAGGAACCCTGCTCTGTAGGTCATGCACTTTCGAACGAGAAGAACCAGAGTGATAAAAGAATCCAGAAGCACGTTCATAAATCTGCAAGTAAAACTGACCGTTATGGAACGCATGTAGCCGGACTTAAGTACACATCCGCTATGATGCTGACAAGACAATGACGATGATCATGAGTCGATTTCCTGTGGGAACCCGTCTTCCCTCCCTGTTCTTATCTCCCAGAACAAGTACAACAAAGAAACAGGTTAAATATAAAGAATATCAAATACTCACAAATTCAAACTAATGATTATGTCAGCGACAACGAAGAAAAAAAAATCAAAATCACGTACTTTTTCCATAGCGATGAAAATGTTCCAACACCAAACTATCATACCTAATGACACAAAAATTGCATATGGACGAGACTCACGAGCAACGGTTAGGCGGCACCCCACTCATCGGATCTTTATCGGCGCTGATATCCCCACCAGGAAGCGGGGTAGTATATGTCATGTCAGAATCTGTGGACATCATAGTGCCCGTAAACCGAGGATCCGGTCCAGCCGTTGAGCTGCTGACCTCATCAGGCATTCCAGAGTTGGGGTCCCTGTCGTGTTCAGGACACATGTATTCGCCCAGGTACACGAATAGGTCGGTCACCTGACAGGGCGGGGTGGTCACAAGGTCCATAGAGAGGGAAGGTTCCACAC
This sequence comes from Conus canariensis, assembly GCA_033310375.1. Lineage (NCBI taxonomy): Eukaryota > Metazoa > Mollusca > Gastropoda > Neogastropoda > Conidae > Conus > Conus canariensis. The sequence goes on along the minus strand of CM065718.1, from coordinate 69,931,877 downwards.
CTGTGGCGAGAAAAACAGCTGTTAACTACATTGTTTGCCTGCATCTGAATCTGAGGATCCGAACGGTAACGGTCGATGTTTGGTGTAGAGTGCATGGCATTGTATCTTTAAACGCCTGAGTATAAACGGCATCTTGAGATATTGTACTTGAGATTAATGACAGCAATAACAATATTATCAATATTGTATTGTTATCATCATGATCACCAGAGTCATACTCCTCCTCCTCATCATCATCATCATCTCATTATCATCATCATCATATTATCATACTTAACCTATTCCGAGTTATGTTACCAAGCTCACCAGACGCCAGGCATTGATTGAAGTTCTGATGGACGTTGTATTTCAGTTGCCCGAAGAGCTGCTGATCAGCGAGAGACAGCGCCTGCAGGTCTTGCACACTGCACTGATACCTGGCCGACCTCAGGTTGTACACGCCACACTTCAACGTGTTCACGTAGTGACTGAAACACAAAACACGTCACAGTCCCCATTCACACACAAACTGACTGACGAATGTGCCAGCTTTCCAACTGAAGACGCAAGCCGACCGCTTAATAACTATATACCGATACATAGTTGGTAAAATGAAGTCTGCGAGACGGCCAATGTGCAGATAAGCAAATAATACAGATAACCACTGAAGATGATTGTAGATCGGCTCAAGTAGAAAGGAGATTAGCTGACTGGTAAAATGTGTGAAAATGGACAACAAACAAACAAACAAATAAAGCAATCAAATAAGACAAGGACGTAAATGTACGAAGTGAAAACAAACAATTAACCCTGAGCTAAACAATACCAGTGGTGGAAAAATCAGCCTGTAAGCCAGAGAAGGAAATCAAGCAAGCAAACAAATTAATCCCGCGCCAAACAGGACATACAAATTAATCCTGCGCCAAACAGGACATACAAATTAATCCCGCGCCAAACAGGACAAACAAATTAATCCCGCGCCAAACAGGACAAACAAATTAATCCCGCGCCAAACAGGACAAACAAATTAATCCGCGCCAAACAGGACAAACAAATTAATCCCGCGCCAAACAGGACAAACAAATTAATCCCACGCCAAACAGGACAAACAAATCAATCCTGCGCCAAACAGGACATACAAATTAAACCCGCGCCAAACAGGACAAACAAATTCATCCTGCGCCAAACAGGACAAACAAATCAATCCTGCGCCAAACAGGACAAACAAAGTAATCCCGCGCCTAACAAATCAATCCTGCGCCAAACAGGACAAACACATTAATCCTGCGCCAAACACGACAAACAAATTAACCCTGCGCCAAACAGGACAAACAAATTAATCCTGCGCCAAACACGACAAACAAATTAACCCTACGCCAAACAGGTTAACCCTGCGCCAAACAGGACAAACAAATTAACCCTGCGCCAAACAGGACAAACGGTCGCGAAAAACAAACTTAGGCCAGTGAAGACTTGACTTATACGTGACCGGTGATGCCTGTCTTCGAGTCATTTGTGTCTATCTGAATACCATGCCCTATGCACTGGTAGCAAATAGATAAAGTCAGCCCTCAGCACTGGTGATGCACTCGATGGTATTTTAGAGCGGCAGACACAGGCTGCAATCTTCAGCTATGATCTCTAAAAAAGAAAGCACAACATAAGACAGCCAAACCAACTGACCGTGCGGCTTAGATGGCGGTGCCTTTTGTCTACTGGATCAGGGGAGGCAATACCGAACCCTAACCAAGTGACCCAGGATCAGTGCAGTGTCTCGTCTGTTGAGTTGCCTCATGACGATCTGATACTGACTGCTCATGTGGAGTGCTGGTGCTGACTGAGACTGTGACAGGATGTCTATTCCTTGCTGCGGCTGGGGAAGCCCGAACCAAAGCGTGGGATTAATGCCACAGAATGAGGACAGTCTGAGGACGGACTGTGAGAAAACAACATGAAAATGTTTCCCGTCATGCTAAAGAGCTTAACAGTGATAGATGCATGTGTTTATTTCGTAGTCGACTGGGAGAGAGAGAGAGAGAGAGAGAGAGAGAGAGAGAGAGAGAGAGAGAAGACAGAGAGACAGACAGACAGACAGAGACAGACAGACAGACAGAGACAGAGAGTCAGTCGTCTATGACCGACATAAAACCACTGCGTTGAACCATCGATATATGGTCAAGCGTAAGACAGAAAGGGGAAGGGGTGGGGGGGGGGATTGGGGGGGGGGGGGAGAAGCACACACAGTAATCACCACTTACTAGCAGGTGTCGTCCACGTTCTCCGCCGCCAGGGCCGCCCGAACGGACAATGCACAGCTGTCCTGGATCATGTCCACAACAGTCGACCACTGCTCTGGACACGGCTGTGGCGGGTCCTCTGTTGAGTGGAGTGGAGTGGAGTATAGTATGGTTCAGTGCAGTGCAGTAGAGTACAGTAGAGAACGGTTAAGTACAGCACTGTACAGCACAGTACAGTGTAGTGTAGGGCAAATCAGAGCAGAGCAGAGCAGAGCAGAGCAGAGCAGAGTCGAGTAGAGTAGAGCAGAGCACAGCATAGCATAGCTAGCCATAGTATAATGAACTATAGTATAGTATAGTATAGTATAGTATAGTATAGTATAGTATAGTATAGTATAGTATAGTATGCATAATACAGTATACTGTAGCTACTGTGTTATGGAAGTGTATTGCATTATTTCTATTGCATTACGCTATTGTATTACATTATTTCGTTTCGCATTAAGTTTCTTGTCCACAGAGATTTCCCACGGGAATCCCTCTTCCCTCCCTGTCCTTGTCCAGAAACAGTCAAGTGCCCTTCAGTAGCGGCACATCTTTGTTCTGTCTGTATAGTCATTGTTTGTTTGTGTCGATCGCTTTATTGTACCACATAATGCTGCTCTTTTAAATCTTTGTTCTGTCTGTAGAATCATTGTTTGCTGGTGTCGATCGCTTTATTGTACCACATAATGCTGCTCTTTTTAATCTTTGTTCTGTCTGTATTAATCATTGTTGGTGTCGATCGCTTTATTGTACCACATAATGCTGCTCTTTTAAATCTTTGTTCTGTCTGTAGAATCATTGTTTGTGTCGATCGCTTTATTGTACCACATAATGCTGCTCTTTTAAATCTTTGTTCTGTCTGTAGAGTCATTGTTTGTTTGCGTCGATCGCTGTATTGTATTGTACCACATAATGCTGCTCTTTTAAATCTTTGTTCTGTCTGTATAGTCACTGTTTGTTTGTGTCGATTGCTGTATTGTATTGTACCACATAATGCTGCTCTTTTAAATCTTTGTTCTGTCTGTATAGTCATTGTTTGTTTGTGTCGATCATTTTATTGTATCACGTGATGCTGCTCTTTTAAGTACTGCGCATAGGAACCATGTTTATCGTCACATCTGAAGCAAAAAAAAAAATCAAACAAATCCAAATAGAATGAAAAAAGTTGGCAGGTACAGCGACGAATCGACAGACAAAACAGACATATGGATAGATAAGTGAATAGAGAGATACATACAGACCGATATACAAATAGACAGAGGGACGGGCAGACAGGCAACAGACAGGCAGAAAGACAGACAGACAGACAAATTGATAGACGGATAGATAGATAGATGATAGATAGAGATAGATAGATAGATAGACACATACATACATACATACATACAGAGAGACAGACAGACTGAGAGAGAGAGAGAGAGAGAGAGAGAGAGAGAGACACACACACACACACACACACACACACACACACACACACAAATAAATAGATAGACTGATCTATAAGACAATGTGCATTTTTGTCTGTAAATGGGTAGTTGCATCCACACAAATTTATGCATGCATAGGCCGTACTTAAAAGTTGCAGTTGACCAAAACACGCGAAACATTGCAGCTGCCCTAACCTGCTGGACAATAGAAGCTGCGAAGAACGTTGTCAAAGTTGACGTTAGGATCGAAGACTACTCTGAACTCCTCTTTGTACACGTACATTACCGAGTACAGGCCCAGAATGGAGGAAGGGTCTCCTCCCAACCGCACTGGCTGCCTTGATGCACGCACCCAACCATCCCTGATAGCCCTCTGAGTACACACACACACACACACACAACACGACATGCACGCACGGGCACCACACACACACACACACCACACACACACACACACACACACACACACACACACACACACACAGGCACACACACCACCACACACACACACACACACACACACACACACACACACACACACACACATACACACACACACCGTTGTAGGGTACTCAACGCTCAAATTGGCGCGCTTTCATTTTGTTCTACACAGATGACTTTCACTATCACCGAATACATCTACAAAGAATATCATATACGAAAATAAGTGTCTTGAATTTCGCTGGTTATCCGTTTCTTAAGAACCAGTAAACCATATTTGAAAGGATTTTGTGGCTTTGGGTTTTCAACCATTTTTCCTCCTATATACTGGCCAATACACCTAAGGTATTGGTCACTTCTTGTTTGCATTTCCAAGATATATTTGTAAGTGAAAAACGTTTCTTCGATTTAATTATTGGAAAACAGAGAATTATCAACATCAGCTCTGATACCAGTGCAAATCCATTGTCAAAATGTGTTTATATGTCACTAAAGGTCTAGCGATTAGGAACTGATATTCACCATTTCTTTCCTGATGCACGATAATGAAACTTCAATGTAGTTGTTCACATGGACAACGACACATAGAACTGAACAAAAGTTATTGTTATCACTGCTGTTTTAAATACTAAAACATAGATGACAGTAACAGTGCCAATACAGCCAAAACAAAGCACCAAATTCGACCAGCGGCTGTGGCGAAGTGGTCAGCGTTGCGGACTCCCAGATGGGAGGTCGCCGGTTCGATTCCTGTCAAGCCATTTATTTGTGGATTTTTCTGCCCTGACCGGCTAAAACCCAGTGCTGAGTTTGCCATGAGCTCAGTTGAGAAGACTGGGACCACGCAGTCGAGTGTCATTCAATTAACGGATCCATCTCTGAGAGTGTGCATCAAATTTCCTGACCAACACTGCAGGCGTCTGTATCTCTCGGGTCTGGTTATCGCCGGGATATGTTATGAAAGTAAGCTGGCGGTTCAGCCCTGTCATGCAGTCTCAGGCCTTAATGGAAAGCCGTAGCATTATCTTCATCATCCTCATCCTTGTCAATCAGCATTAAAAAGTCTCAAATTCTGTGGCCCTTCATGTCCTGCGTTCATGGTGACCTCAGTTTAGATTGCCTCTCCACGTCTGTGGCCTCGTATTGATTCTGCCAGGGTCACTGGTGTGGGGCAAATAAATTCAAAGGGATTGTTGTTGAGCAGACGTGGAAGCGCCCTCCGGAAGGAGAGCTCACTCACGCCGGCTCCGCCACTTAGCAGTTACTGCCGCCAGTAGTGGGTTTAGTAGGCGGTGTCTTGTGTATTTTGGACCAGGACAGGCACCACTGAATACCACCGAAGTGACTCGGCAGCAGTGCAGTGTCTCCTCATGACGAGTTGAGGCTGACTGCTCCCTGTGGATTGCAGGTGTCGGAACTGTGGCTGTACACTAGGAGTCGGAGTGAGCGCCATGGGTGCAGTATCACTGAAGGGGCACAGAAGATGGGACGGCACAAAAAGTACCAACATCAAATAAAAGAAATAACGATTCAATCCCAAACCACCGAGACTATGTAACTGAGCAGATTACATCAGATGTACAAAAGGCGTGAGAGATTTAAGTGTTTGTTCGAACAAAGAAGGGGGACACAATTCAATTAAGAAAGCAGCAACTGGTCCATACATAACGGCTAAGAAAAATGATCATAGACGCCAGTCCAAAATTTCTGTATAAATATCATTCCTTTAAACAAGTTGCAACACATCATCAAATCATTACGAACATTTTCTGTGCGATAACCTGCTGTTGCATACTTAACGATATTGAAGACAAATTGTGATATTTACCTGCAAGCTGCTTCAAATGATATCGGTTCTTCCTGATAAAAGAATCCGACAAAACCTAAGCAGGCACCCTGAGTTGGATCGGTGACATTGAAGCATGGATCTCCTCTTCCCAGGGTGAGAATATAATCTGTCGATAATAAATCCACAATTCGTGCAGACAGTTCGTAACAAAAGACAAAAGAGTGGGAAAACATTTACTGCTACAATACAGAAACAGTCCCCATTGTTATGACAATTGTGGATAAAACATGTTATGTTAGACAAGAAAACCTAGCAAGCTAAAGCGACCCTCATAACTCTTCCATCAGTCTTCAGCAGTGATCACTGGTAACATTTCCAGCTTTGTTGGCCAAAAGGTCTTGTATTACTTTCTTTCAAATATCCTTCATCAACTGTAGCCTATCTTACGACAACGACACTCTTGAATACAAAGCAGACAAAACACATGAAATTAATAAGTAAAACTAAAACAAAAGCAATTCAAATTTTTACTTATTTAAGAACAAAAATCTATGAACATGCCAACTACTTCAAAAGTCCATGACAATCATGACAACAGCTCACCTGTGCACTGGTTGAAGTCACGGGCTAACGAACTGTTGGAATTGCGCACCAGAGGTGAGAGTCCCAGGGCTTGTCCTGACTGCCCGGCGTCACAGTTCAACCCTGCAGCCTTCAGTCTGGCTTGAATGCACCGGTTCCTCCTTAGACTTTTCCTGTTCCCCCCCCAAACATAAAGCACAGTAAAAGTATGGCCTGAATGCACCGATTCCTCCTTAGACTTTTTCTGTTCCCCCCCAAACATAAAGCACAGTAAAAGTATGGCCTGAATGCACCGATTCCTCCTTAGACTTTTTCTGTTCCCCCCAAACATAAAGCACAGTAAAGGTCTGGCTTAAGTGCACCGGTTCCTCCTTAGACTGTGTCCGTTCACCCCAAAACATAAAGCACATGTCAGATAACAACGAATATGGATTGTACATACATCATAAAGACCGCGCACATTCCCCAACATACCTTGGGAGGCGGTGCGTGGAGAGAAGGGGAACGGAAAGGGATGAAGGTGGAGGACCGGAGATGGTTAAGGGGAGAATGGAGAGGGGTAGGAAGGTATTCAACGCTGATGAAGGTTTTTTTTTATAAAATTAGAGAGAGGTTTTATGATTGTTTTCAATTCAACTCAATGTCCTGATAAAACCTGTATGGTCAGATTGTTCATAAAATGTATTTCGGTTCTGTCTGAAATGACACAAAACAGGAACAAAGCACCAAACCAAGAAAGAATACTGTGTATAGCCAAGACACCCATTTAGAGTTCCAGACATAATGGAAAATGAAATGAAGCTATTTAATCATGTTCACAAAACACCATTACAAGAAACAATCAGAATTTTGTAAGAAAATATGAAAATGCTATTATCTATTATGCTGCTTAAACGACATATCTAAACTCTGTTGTTGGTGGTATAAAGTAAGAACAAGTTCGACTCACGTGCAGCGGTTTGGTGGCAGACCGTCCATTCCCATGGTTTGATTGTCTGTGTTGTCATCACACCAGTACTCGCCCACATAGAGAAGAGCGTCGGGTACAGTGCACAAAGGTGTAGTGTCCAGGTCCACAGAGAATGATGAGTCCACACCTGTATTGTCAATCAGCACCAATGGTACCGTCATTGCACTGGAGATAAGTGATAGATTCATTATTAAGTAATTTGTCCAATGAGAATAGATATTGAAAATCTGAGCCACCAAATAAATGTTACAAACAATAAAATACTTCGCTGCCAAATAAATGTTACAAACAATAAAATACCTCGCTGCCAAATAAATGTTACAAACAATAAAATACCTAGCCCAGACGGATTGGAATTTTTCAAGCAGGACGTGAATAAAGAATGGAATGAAATAAACCACGGTAAAGAAACATGTACTAATAATTGAATCTTCAGTCACTATGACAATGGTTTTTCAGGGATTTCAAAAGGAGGGGGTTGGGAGAGGGATAGGGGAAGGGGGGAGAAGAGGAGACGTCAAGAGGGGACAAAAAAGAGGACATGAAATGTTTGATTCTTCATTGACTGCACTGGGAACCTTTGAGCTCTATACCGCCAACCCATTTGCTATACTGACAACCCGTTTGCTATACCGCCAACCCATTTGCTATATTGTCAACCCATTTGCCATACCGCCAAACCATTTGCTATACCGCCAACCCATTTGTTTTACCGCCAACCCATTTGCTTTTGCTTGTCTAGAACTGACTTTCGTCCCCTGAGTGAGAAGTCTTAGGTAGACACGGATGGTATTCCGCCCATGGCATCTTAGATAAAACATTACATACAATTTTGTGTTTATGGTTGTATCAACACCCCGAATAGAACGTCACAGTCCAGCGGACTCCCAAAGACGCCATCAGAAGATAGAAAAAGGAAATGAATGAATGTGATTTTTACAGAAACATTCCCCCCTGAAATAGGTAACAATTAATCAAAATAAAATAACATTTATTAAGGTAATGATTTGACTTCCATCCGCAGTCATTTTCCTTCCAGACTTGAGTTCTATTCAAACTAATTGTTTCCTTTATTGTGCTGTATTTTGTTTCCTGTATGCGCTTAACTTTCTCTTCATTCTTCTCTGATCGTAGAGCATACATTCAAATATGTTCTTTTGATTTTTTTTGTACTTTATTCTACTACTTTCCTCCATTTCTCTTTGTCTATTCTTCGCTGGCCTCCTTTGGAATCCACCGGATTGTGATGTTCTCAACGTGGTGTTGATAACAGCAGAAAGTCATATATCATATTTCATCTAGGATATCATAGGCAGACTGCTAGTGCCGCGGTCAACCGTTTCTACCAAAGAGTGTTCAGCCAGGAGGCGAAAGTCAACTCTAGACAGTATAGCCGAATGGTTCTGTTCACATCACAGAATTTGTTGGCACCCATTGCCATCAGCGCTGGGTGTAATATTGACATCTCACAGTCCACTTTTTTTCATCACGTCTCTCCTCTTACCCTTCTTAACAACCTTCTTTGGAAATCCCTGTGAACCGTTTACATAGTGATTGAGGATCTGTTTTCTTGAACATGTTTACTTGTCATGGTTTACTGTTTATTTGTCATGGTTTACTGTTTACTTGTCATGGTTTACTGTTTACTTGTCATGGTTTACTGTTTACTTGTCATGGTTTACTGTTTACTTGTCATGGTTTACTTGTTTTCATGGTTTGTTCAGGTTCTGCCTCAGACAGACCGACAGGTCGAGGCACGGTATGTTTGTCTTTGTTTTGTTTGTTTGTCCGAGTGAAAGTTTCATAAGAGATATTCGAGAACTCTCGTATGAAAATTATGATGTAATAACTTCCTACTGAAAGTCATCAATTAAATAAGAGTTGAGTCATTGGTAAACTGATTTGATTGTGTTCTGTTCGAACACACACACACACCACACACACACACACACACACACACACACACACACACACACACACACACCTCGTATTTTTTTTATCTTTTTAAAATCATCTCCTCATGAACAATGGTTTTAAATAGGTTAAAGTATATAGCTGGTAATAGAAAAGCATATCACCATTTTCTCCAAAGCTTTCGACATTATGATGAAATATGATTAACACTCCTTAATAAGCATGACGGTCTCTGACGTTGGTTGCTTTCCATCTAGATTATGAAATAGTGATGACATGCGATGCTAAGATTGTCTTTCGCTTCTTAGTAAATTCCCATACCACAACACGTCTTACCTAGATCTCTACAGGCAGTGAAGTTTTCATGAATGTCCAGTTGGTAAAATGGAAGCTGCGAATCATTCACCGACATCTGCTGCAGCTGCTGTACACTGCAGTCATAGCGCTGGACTTTGAGGTTGTACACCACGCACTTCAACGTGTTGACGTAGTGACTGCAACATGCACATGTCTTGTGGTGTTTTCACTTTACAAGTGTCAAGTACAGTCCATGTCTTGTGGTGTGTTTACTTTACAAGTGTCAAGTACAGTCCATGTAGAAGTTCTGAGTAAAAGTTATCCACATTATCATAATCAACTATTACCAATTTCGCAAAAAACGCAATGCAAATACAATTTTACGTTAGAGTTAAATACACTGAGTGAACTAACCTCCATTTGAAATGTCAGGCTAAGCATGTCGTTTACTGATAAACATTCCATTTTAATCTATAGTTATTGTGTGAGGCTTTTAAAGTGATGGCCCTTAATGCAATAATGAACTCGTTTCTTGCTGCTTGTATAAAATGTGAAGAATAAGGTTCGAAAAAGCTGTTCACGAATGTTCAAATCCTGCTGCGCTTACCCGCATCATCTCCTTTAAACCATCAGACAATATAAATCATTTCATTTGAGAAATCCATAGAAAAAATGTCTGTACCTCAAATAACTGTAATTAATTTCTCTCAAAGAATTTACGACTTAGTGGCCTGAACAATTTCTAATCGAGTAATATGTTATCTCCGTGATCAAACTGTAACGAACAACCACACGGGATACTTCCGTAATATTGAGCAGTGGCATTATGTCACTCACAGGCACATGTCCATAGTATCGTTACTGGCAAAGAGGGCTGCAACGGATGGCGAACACTGTTGACCGGCCAGGGACCAGACGGTGGACCAGTCAGACGGACATTCTTTGTCTAAGACAGAGGGCAGTTGCAACGTCGTGGTTATGTTTCTGCACCTGTTCATTGCAGCTGGGGTTGAACCAGTTTTAAACAAATAAACATTGGAAAACTACAGTAATGAGTAGGGCTGGGGTTGAAGAAATATTAAACAAACAAACATTGGAAAACTACAGTAATGAGTAGGGCTGGGGTTGAAGTAATATTAAACAAACAAACATTGGAAAACTACAGTAATGAGTAGGGCTGAGGCTGAAGTAATATTAAACAAACAAACATTGGAAAACTACAGTAACGACCAGGGCTGGGGTTGAAGCAATATTAAACAAACAAACATTGAACCAATATCAAACAAACAAACATTGGAAAGCTACAGTAATGACTAGGGCTGGGATTGAACCAATATCAAACAAACAAACAGTAAACCAATATCAAACGAACACACATTGGAAAACTACAGTAATGATTAGTCTTGGGGTTGAACCAATATCAAACAAACAAACAGTAAACCAATATCAAACGAACAAACATTGGAAAGCTACAGTAATGATTAGGGTTGGGGTTGAACCAATATCAAACAAACAAACATTAAACCAATATCAAACGAACAAACATTGGAAAGCTACAGTAATGACTAGGGCTGGGGTTGAACCAATATCAAACAAACAAACATTAAACCAATATCAAACAAACAAACATTAAACCAATATTAAACAAACAAACATTAAACCAATATTAAACGAACAAACATTTGAACACTGCAGTGATGACTAGGGCCGTTCTGTTTGCCTGGCAAAAAAAATCACCATGGTAGGTTTTCAGTGACTGGGAATTATCACCAAGTGTACTTGTGCATCATTTCCAGGATAATCCCAGATGCAACTCTACAACAAAATTGATTTTTTCAGTATTCCATATCGGAAATAATCAAATGGTAAAAATCAAGAAAGACTTAATCCAGCTCACTATAAATCATAAATGCCAGAATTAAAAATGACATCAAGTCTTCCAGCGTCTTCAACCTTCATATTATACAGATAGCAGATTATCAGCGTGGCACCATGTTATCAATGCCAGTACTATTTACTGAATGGTGGAACCTGACCAACTGATTCGTGCACACATGGTAAAGACTATGAGGGTTATGTAACATAACTTCATTCAGACTCTCACCTGGGAGACAGGAGAACATCAGAGCCACGTTGTCGTAGTTGACTTTATCATCCAACTCGACATCAAGATCCATCTTGTAAGTGTACAACAAGGAGTAGAGGCCAATCACGGATTGACGGGTGTCTTCCATACTGCACGTGTTTGACTTGTTCAAACAGCCAATAACTGTGGAAAGGGCGCTGGAACATCGTTGCAAACACTTCGTTAACTGGCTAGCCTACAAATGATGGAAATAAGATTATAAATGTATGAAATACAGTTTGGAAATTTAAAAAAATGCATTAAACATTGTTGGGAATGAAATCGTTGTGAACCCTAACTTAACTGGTCGACCCACCAACAATGGAACTAAGGTTTCAGCTCAAAGACAGAATGAAATATCTTTTGGAAATAAGGTAACAACTGATTGGAAGCATTGCTGCAGACACAGCAATAATCGGCAGACCTACAAACATAGAAATAAACTTACAAATGCAATGAAACCTTGTTTGGTAAGAAGGTCGCAACTGCAGCGAAAAATGTTACAAACACTACGCTAATTGTGGGCTTGCAGATGATGGAACAAAGGTTACACAACTGCGCTGAAATATTGTAGCGAACATTGCATTCATTAGTGGGCATACAAATACAAGCAATGGTAGTGAAAGCGTTGCACTGCAGACCCAGAAACAACTCACTCGCAGGACTGTTCCACTGAGATGGGGCCATCTTGATAGAAAGGCCCCAGATACTGGAAACAGCTCATCTGTGCTGGATCCGTTTGGTTGAAACAGGCATCACCGCCTTCCAGGTTATTGACATAATCTGGAAAGGAAAAAAAAACATTGTATACAAAAGGTCAATAATTACAGGCCCACGTATTAAAAAAAATGCAAAGATATCATTCAACTGGCCCACCCCTTTTCTTTTCTTTCAAGAACTTAATCTTTATTCAGACTACAAACAAGTCCCTGATGCTTTAAGAAAAAAAATGCCACTACATTTAAAATGAGGCCACACATTAGTAAGTGTTTAACAGTCTTTGAAAAAATACCAAGCCACCTTAACTAATAAAATTGACATGGTTACCCCTTTAAATCATAGCCGACAGTTTCTGGAAACATATATAGATATTTGTAAGTGACCAGATGCAGGCTCAGATTTCACTGGCATGGCTTTCTGTTACGATTTCTTTCGTTAGAGAACAATGAACATGTCGGTTACCTCTGCACTGTTTGACATCACGAG
>CM065718.1:69876365-69911365 GCA_033310375.1 Conus canariensis | reverse complement strand
CTTTGGTAGGCGCACATGATACGTGGAACATGCTGATAACTGAATATGGCGACTTGTCACTCATCCAGACACAACGGTGGGCACACAATATTGATGTGAAATCAAAAGACACAACGGGTACACAAGCGGTAAAACCAACTTGACAATGAACAGGCGGACAGGTAAATACACTTGTCAACCTTAGATTGACTGTTTACTATTTCTTAATTTCTTAACTTAGGAAACAACATATCTGAAAGTATGCTCTGCTGTGAAGGAAATTAGCTGACACATTAGTAGACATAAATGATAATTCGCGGATCAAACGTTATATTATTGAATATATTACAATGACCTGGATACCATGGACACACTAGTTGAAATACCGCTCGTTTCAACAGATGAAAATAAATGTGATATGGGTTACAACGGTTTCTTCTTCGGGGATAGAAAAAAGTGGCCTTTTTTGGTGCAATACGAAATAAACAGAGCGGGAAATGCATGCATCATGTTTTAGATACCTATCATATAACATTCTAGACTACGTAACTCAGAGCATACGTATCTATGAATGAACCATCAATTTAGATTTTCACAAATGTGCGAACTTTTGTTAATACACTCAGAGTCCCCAACCACTACAACAGTTGGCTCTAAAAAAATCAATAACACACAACAGGACCTCGAAACACTGGCAGCTGACAAAAACTCTTTCCAGCACAACACAGACGGCCCACAACCTTCAGTGTAAGCGTTTGCCGCTTCTCTATGTAATGCTCCACAAGACAGCGTTAGCTCTCTACCCGCCCACAGCTATCCGCTTCTCTATGTAATGCTCCACAAGACAGCGTTAGCTCTCTACCCGCCCACAGCTATCCGCTTCTCTATGTAATGCTCCACAAGACAGCGTTAGCTCTCTACCCGCCCACAGCTATCCGCTTTTCTATGTAATGCTCCACAAGACAGCGTTAGCTCTCTACCCGCCCACAGCTATCCGCTTCTCTATGTAATGCTCCACAAGACAGCGTTAGCTTCTACCCGCCCACAGCCAACCGCTTCTCTATGCAATGCTCCACAAGACAGCGTTAGCTCTCTACCCGCCCACAGCTATCCGCTTCTCTATGCAATGCTCCACAAGACAGCGTTAGCTCTCTACCCGCCCACAGCCAACCGCTTCTCTATGCAATGCTCCACAAGACAGCGTTAGCTCTCTACCCGCCCACAGCTATCCGCTTCTCTATGCAATGCTCCACAAGACAGCGTTAGCTCTCTACCCGCCCACAGCCAACCGCTTCTCTATGCAATGCTCCACAAGACAGCGTTAGCTCTCTACCCGCCCACAGCTATCCGCTTCTCTATGCAATGCTCAACAAGACAGCATTAGCTCTTTACCCACCCACAGCCAACCGCTTCTCTATGTAATGCTCCACAAGACAGCGTTAGCTCTCTACCCGCCCACAGCCATCCGACCTGCACATGATGGGCGCAGACAGGTTGGCAGGGCTGAAGAAAGGTGCCATGTACCGGCCACACGCCATGGCTGTCGAGGAACCCTCGCTAAAGTTGAAACATCGGTCTGCAGAATTTTCCAGCTTCTCTGAGTACTCTGCACAATTGCATAAAACAGGACGGAATATCATCTTGAGACAGAAACCATTCCCAGGGGAAAGATGTAAACAATGTGAACATCTCCATATTATTTACTGTTGGCCTTAGTAGCCTCCATTGCCAAGGAAGGTTTACTATTTGTGACAGCTGCTACACAACTGTAACCTTTGATCATTTAAATACAAGTGACCAAAACAAATAACTTCATTTGAATCTATTCTGCAAGAAATCAATATATTTGCTACATTAAAATGTTTTATTATACACTACATGCAATGATTGTTAAGTGATGTTTTTCTAACGTTTGCAAATAATGTTCCAAGTAGTCATAATTATGCATGCGAAGACCACGTATTAGCTTATTGCAAAAGGATAAAAATTAATAAATAAACTTGATAAATCTGTGCACAAAATGGACAACAATACACACACACACCTGTGCACTGTTGGACAGCCTCGCTCAGTTCAGGCTGCCTGGACAAGTCACATACCTGTGCACTGTTGGACAGCCTCGTTCAGTTCAGGTTGCCTGGAGAAGTCACATACCTGTGCACTGTTGGACAGCCTCGTTCAGTTCAGGCTGCCTGGAGAAGTCACATACCTGTGCACTGTTGGACAGCCTCGTTCAGTTCAGGCTGCCTGGAGAAGTCACATACCTGTGCACTGTTGGACAGCCCTGTTCAGTTCAGGCTGCCTGGAGAAGTCACATACCTGTGCACTGTTGGACAGCCTTGTTCAGTTCAGGCTGCCTGGAGAAGTCTTGCTGACCCAGGACGCCTGACACAACGGTGAGGTTACACGGAAGTCCTAGAGACTGCAGTACTGACGTCACGCGATGTGCGGCCCGTAAAGCAACACTGAAATACCACACACCTCAACATTGTCACTGTATTCATAGCAGTGCCGTATGCACTGAAATACCACACACCTCAACATTGTCACTGTATTGATGGCAGTGCCGTATGCACTGAAATACCACACACCTCAACAATGTCACTGTATTCATAGCAGTGCCGTATGCACTAAAATATCACATACCTCAACATTGTCATTGTATTGATGGCAGTGCCGTATGCACTGAAATACCACATACCTCAACATTGTCACTGTATTCATAGCAGTGCCGTATGCACTGAAATACCACATACCTCATCATTGTCACTGTATTCATAGAAGTGCCATATGCACTGACATACCACACACCTCAACAGTGTCACTGTATTCATAGCAGTGCCATATGCACTGACATACCACACACCTCAACATTGTCACTGTATTCATAGCAGTGCCATATGGACTGACATACCACACACCTCAACATTGTCACTGTATTCATAGCAGTGCCGTATGCACTGACATACCACACACCTCAACAGTGTCACTGTATTCATAGCAGTGCCGTATGCACTGACATACCATACACCTCAACATTGTCACTGTATTCATAGCAGTGCCGTATGCACTGAAATACCATACACCTCAACATTGTCACTGTATTCACAGCAGTGCCAAAAGCAGGCGCTTCAAGGTCATCTTTAGGTACAATAATACATTGTCTTATCAACCTGCTGTACATAAATGCACACGTTGAACTTTTTATGGCAGAGATCTATATATTACAGTGTACAGTAGATATCTATTTATGGAAGCATATGGTTACACCAATCTATTGACAGTTAACTTCAACAAGGGTGACACCCTTAGATGACCCTTCGCGGTCGGCTGAGCTATAAGCAAACCACACACACACACACACCACTCTCTCTCTCTCTCTCTCTCTCTCTCTCTCTCTCTTTCTCTCTCTCCTATTCTCACTTCCTCCAGTCCATGAATAACATAGACACAAAGAGAGTCTATTGTCACACGAATATACCTTCGTTTTCGCCACATACGAGTTCAACGTTATGAGCTGTCAGCAACATCCAGATATACCCCATGGTGTTCGGGAGTAATTTGTTACAGTCACACCCACACTTACGTGCAAGGGTTTGACGGAGAGACAATCGATCTGAACGTCTCTCCTCAGACTGAAGATCTGCGGTGGTGGCCAGCTGTCCCGTTGGGGATGTTGTGGTCTCTGTCCTTTCTGGGGGAGGTGATGTTCTATCCATGTCACTGTCGTCGTCCATTTTGTAGTGCACTATGTACATCAGGGCATCCGGCATCTCACACAGACTGCTGCTGTTTAAGGCCCTTGAAAAGTCTAAATCGTAGCCTGGAAAATAGATTTCACCACCACTCTGAACAGGTAGGTTTTAAAACGTACCTTGGAAAACAGATTTCACCACCATTCTGAACAGGTAGGTTTTAAAACATACCTTGGAAAACAGATTTCACCACCATTCTGAACAGGTAGGTTTTAAAACTATCTGTTTAAGGCCCTTGAGATGTTTAAATCGTACCCTGGAAAACATATCTTTCCACCACTCTGAAAAAGTATGTTTTAAAACTACCAAAAAGGCCAACCCCTAAAACATTTTTGTTAATCAATATCATCAAAATAACCACTACTACTACTGTGTTTAAGACCAACGCAAGTCTGTATTGTAACCTAAGAACAGCTTTTTCTGTTCATGGTGTTGTGATTGTTGTCACGTGACTTGCTTAAGACCACTGTCAGTCTGCACTGCAATCTGGCTTCACATGTTTATTTCATGGAGTGGTGATCACCATTACCATTCAATGATTTGTTGGGAATCATCAAAATGTCATGGAGTACTGATCATCATTACCATTCAATGATTTGTTGGAAGTCGTCAAAATGTCATGGAGTACTGATCACCATTACCATTCAACATTAAGTCTAGTCCCCCTTGTGTAGCAACATTAAGTCCAGTCCCCCTTGTGTAACAACATTAAGTCCAGTCCCCCTTGTGTAACAACATTAAGTCCAGCCCCCCCCCCCTTGTGTAACAACATTAAGTCCTTATCCCCTTGTGTCACAACATTAAATCCAGTCCCCCTTATGTCACAACATTAAGTCCAGTCCCCCTTGTGCAAGAACATTAAGTCCAGTCCCCCTTGTGTAACAACATTAAGTCCAATCCCTATTTTGTAAGAACCTTCTGTTGGCCTGAAAAACTGAAAACCACCGACTACTGCGTATGAAATAAGTTTGTGCAGTGTGTGTGAATGTGTGTGTATGTGTGTGTGAGTGTGTGCGCGCGCACGTGTGTGTATGTGTGTGAGCGAGAGAGAAAGAGACAGACAGACAACACATAGACAGACAGACAGACAAACAGACAGGCAGGCAGGCAGGCAGACAGACAGACAGACATTCAGACAGACAGAGGGAGCATGTACGGTCGCATGCTCGCATATAAATATGAAATAAGACGACCGAAAATTTCAGTACGTCGATCTTACCTAAGTCTGTGCAAAGAGTGATGTTGTCATGAATGTCCAGTTGATAAAATGGAAACCGCGAATTATCCACCGACATCTGCTGCAGCTGCTGTACACTGCAGTCATAGCGCTGGACTTTGAGGTTGTACACCACGCACTTCAACGTGTTCACGTAGTGACTGAAACCGATAACAAATCCCTTTAGTCTCATATCTACTGAGGCCAAGCACAGCCGATTTCCATTAAACATAATTATCATCTAGAGATACATCACTCTTTCCATTAAACATATCATGCAGAGAAACATCAATCTGACTTTGCTTAATTTGAAGATCTTGACGTTAAACACATTTAGTTTTTAGTTCACATATTCAGTGAAGATGCTGAACACTTTTGAAAGTTTCAATGGTTAAAAAGTAGTTCCAATTCACAAACGTTCAAGTTCCTTTCCTGTGTTTATTTTCGGTAAATCTTTTATTCAAATACAATTTCTTTGAAACAAAACGATTTTTTGTGGCATTGTCTATGTAATTTTTTTTCAGTTTAATTAGTTTTTGTTGCAGAGAAAAAATGATAAGGCTTGATTCTTGAAATAGATATTACAATACAATACATGCAGACGTTTCGTATCTTTACATAATTTTATTATCCATCAATGCTATCCACCAATTATATCCCCGCATTGGAAGCACTGGACTCACAAGCACATGTCCATTGTATCATTGCTGGTGGCGAGGGCCTCAATGGATGGCGAACACTGTTCACCAGTCATAGACCAGACAGTCAGCCAGTCAGAGGGACACTCCTCGTCTGAAACGCACCATGGGTACATACACATCGCTATGCTGCTTAGGTCGTTTCTATTCTGCTATAGTTTCTTACACTTGTTTTTTTCTTTTGGGTCTCATCTTCTGAGTTTCTCAGTGACATACTTTAACTATTATTCATTTTGGCCATCTATACAACCACTCCTTTCACAGAATAACTCAACATACCCCAGAGGCACTTCAGCGATTGGTGGTGATCACCAATGTGGTGTTCATGTGGCACAAAACTCTTCAGCAAGGCTTTGCATCTGTGTCTTTCACAAATGATACACCAAAAGAGAGGCACGACTGATACGTTTTCATATGTGCTCCAAACCTCACACAGACCAGCACCACCAATACCTTAGAAAACAGAAGACATGTCTGTTGAGCATAATCATCTGTAAGGACTGAGTGATCATTTTTAAGTCAGCGTTTTTAAAAGGAGTGAAAAAAAGAAGGTAATTCAGTGTAGATTTGCATTTATTACTATTCACTGGTTCACACACACAACACACACACACACACACACACACACACACACACACACACACACACAAACACACACACACGCACAGACACACAAACATACACATACACACACACGCTAGCACACACACTCACACACATGTACATTTCTATAGCTTAACTACACATCATCTATTATCTGACCTGGGAGACAGGAGAACATCAGAGCCACGTTGTCATAGTTGACTTTTTCATCCAACTCGACATTAAGATCCATCTTGTAAGTGTACAACAACGAGTAGAGGCCAATCACGGATTGACTGGTGTCTTCCATACTGCACATGTTTGTCTTGTTCAAACAGTCAATAACCGTTGAAAGGGCACTGAAACAATTCAAAACAAAAAAGATCATCTGTGAGTCCAGCTGAGCTCAGGTGAAGCGGACTTGCTTTCACAAATCAGCATTTTCTAAAATCAGACTAACAGGAACCAAAACCAATGCCAGACATCGTGTCAACAAAAGAAATATGTCTGTGTGGCGAATAACACCAAACATTGACCAGAGTCACAGATGAAAACTATGCTTTGGTACTCACTTGCACGACTGCTCCACAGAAATGGGGCCACTTTGATAGAACGGTCCCAGATACTGGAAACAGCTCATCTGTGCTGGGTCTGTTTGGTTGAAACAGGCATCTCCATTTTCTAGGTTGTTGACGTAATCTGGAGAAACATAACAACTCTAGAACTGAGGCACAGCGGAAGTAAACAGTTCAAGGATTTCTATCGTGCCGAAAGGTTTATTCACGTCTGAAATAATATTCTGGGTTTTGTTTGTACCCGCTTTTTAATCATACACAAAACATTTCAACATACCTGTCAAGTCATAAATTTGATGTAAGAATCATGCAACAACGATTGTTATTTAGATGCAGTTTTTATCATACAAAAAGCAGTTAAGTGACAACGAAGAAAAAAAAAAAACACCAAAAAATCTTTAACAGAGGTGAACCTACAGATAATCTTAATTAGATAACCTTTTAAAAGAAACCTGTACTATTCTGTGCGGCACAGTGACAGAATGAGCATGTAGGTTACCTCTGCACTGTTTGACATCACGAGCTAGGGGCGTGTCAGAGTTCTGGACAAGCGGGGAATAGGCCAGAGAAAGGCCGATGTCTTCCACGGAACAGGTCACGCCTATGTCCTGCAAGCTGTCCCGAATGCACAGGGTTTTCTCCACACCCCTCCTACAGAACAAATCGCATACAATTATACTGTGGCCATCATTTATTCAGAAGGTACATATCCCTCCTACAGAACAAATCACATACAATCATACTGTCGCCATCATTTATTCAGAAGGTACATATCCCTCCTACAGAACAAATCACATACAATCATACTGTCGCCATCATTTATTCAGAAGGTACACCACCCTCCTACAGAACAAATCACATACAATCATACTGTGGCCACCATTTATTCAGAAGGTGCAGACCCTTCCTACAGAACAAATCACATACAATCATACTGTGGCCATCATTTATTCAGAGGGTACAAAGACGGACGGCTTCAGTTATGAGACGGAACAGAAATGAAGCTGAAACAACTGGATGACAGGAAGCAAGAGCCAAGGGAAATGTCACAGAAAACCAACATGGAGGTTAGACCCTGCACTAATGACTTTCCTTTAGACAAACCAAGTTCCCAAGCCCCAAAACAAGTTATTATTAGGGAAAAGGATTCGATTTGAAAGTATACCCTCGTACAATATTTTAACCAGGGCGCAAGTGTGGATAGTGCTAGTTTTCAGGAAAATATTTTTTTAAATCAGTTCTTTAAATGCAAACATTGGAATCATATGCAGTGATTGCTTTACTAAAACATAATTGATACATTATATTAATGTGTCTTGGTGGTGGCGTCGGTGTGGTTTGTGTATGTATGTATGTGTGTGTGTGTGTGTGTGTGTGTGTGTGTGTGTGTGTGTGGAGAGAGAGAGGAGAGAGAGAGAGAGAGAGAGAGGACGAGACAGACAGACAGACAGACAGACAGACAGAGCGAGAGAGAGAGAGAGAGAGAGAGAGAATGTGTGTGTGCGAGTGTGTGTGTGTGTGTGTGTGTGTGTGTGTGTGTGTGTGTGTGTGTGTGTGTGTGTGTGTGTGCGCGCGCAAGCAAGCAAACAAGCAAGCAAGCACATATGCAAGCGTGTATGTGTGCTCGCACACGTGTGCGTGAGTGCGCACGCGCGCGCGTACGCGTGTGTGTGTACACACCGCTCTAATCACATTTCTCGTCGGGAATACAACGCCTTGAATCAGTATGGACTATAGATCGATCTAATTCTTTGCAAATGGCCAGTGCACATTGGAAAGTGTAACTCACGTGCACTTGTTGGGTGGCACTCGTTGCCTGAGATGTGTGCTTGTTGTCAGTGATTCGTAAGGCGTGGTGGTGTCTTGATACATAGTCCGAGTGGGAGTATTCATGTCCGCCTCCGTTGTAGATGTGCTGTCCTCTTGCCTTCTACTGTCTTCACACCAATACTCTCCCACATACACAAAGGCGTCCGGCACACCACAGAGAGAGGCCGTGTCCAGATCCACAGAAAATGACAGCACCACTCCTGCAACATTCCAGTGGTAAGGTGTCCAACATGCAACAACAGATTTTAACAAACCAAGTCTGAGCAACAGAGTAAATGATTTGGTTCATTTGAATCCTAACCTGTACATTCATACGAACATAGATAGATAGATAGATAGATAGATAGATAGTGATAGATAGATAGATAGATAGATATAGTAGGTAGGTAGGTAGGTAGGTAGGTAGGAAGATAGATAGATATTAGGTAGGTAGGTAGGTAGGTAGGTAGGTAGGTGGTAGGTAGGTAGGTAGGTAGGTAGGAAGATAGATAGATAGATAGATAGATAGACAGATAGACAGACAGATAGATAGATAGATAGATATGTATGTGTTTGAATTTGAATCCTAACCGAAACATATATTTGTATCCTAACCCATACATTCATAGGCGTGCGCACGTGCGCGCGCGTATGTGCGTGCGTGTGTGTGTGTGTGTGTGTGTGTGTGTGTGTGTGTGTGTGTGTGTGTGTGTGTGTGTGTATGTGTGTGTGTGTGTGTATATGTGTGTGTGTGTGTGTGTGTGTGTGTGTGTGTGTGTGTGTGTGTGTGTGTGTGTGCATGTGTGCGTATGCGTGTGTGTGTGTGTGTGTGTGTGTGTGTGTGTGTGTGTGTGTGTGTGTGTGTTGGATAATGTATGAGTGTACGTTGGTTATTTATCATAAAGACACAAAAAGCATACATATGGGAAAAAAAAACTGTTTGAAACTAATTTCAATTAAACATAATCAAGAAAATGTATGAAGACATTACACTTAGATTTTGAAAATCCTTGCATACAGCGCTTCAAGCGATATACAGGAATACAAACTGTGCGCTTTCTTGAACCAGTGAAAATCACTTTTCTTCATAAAAAATGGACTCAATATTTTACAGATCTGTCTTACCTATATTTCTGCAAGAAGTGAAGTCGTCGTGAATGTCCAGCTGATAAAAGGGGAGCCGTGAGTCGTTCACCGACATCTGCTGCAGCTGTTGCAGACTGCAGTCATAGCGCTGAACTTTGAGGACATACGCCACGCACTTCAACGTGTTCACGTAGTGACTGCAACACACACAGCATTTCTTCTTTGTATGCTTATACCTTGAATTTGTGTGAATATTATCTTTTACCACAATATTTAGAATTTTTATTTTTAATCTGTCGATTATATAAATGTTTTAGCCACTATTGTGTATAGTAGTGCGAATAATTTTCATTTTTTATCATGTTCTTAGGAAAAAAAAGCAGTAGTGTGAAATGCTGACAATGTACAATGTGCATCATCATGAGAGAACAGATGTGTCAGGTTTCTGTTGTCAGTTTGCTGCCATCCCGTACAATGACACTGACAAATCTGAGCCAGCGTTGTAATAAATCATGAAACAAAAACAGGTGAGGTACACCCTGTCTTGAGTTTCCTGACAAAAGAACTTATGAATACAATTGTTTCCTGTCTCCAGTACTTCCACTGTCATATATCCTGTAAAAAAGACTGTGAAACGACCGGGCACGAAAGAAGTTAAAAGGCTTCCAACAATGGACTGCATTATCACTACAATAAAGAAATCCTGTAACTGAGCAACATCAGCACAGCAACACCAGCAAAAGTTTCAATTTTAAGAATACCATTTGTACATTTTAGCACATTATCCATAGATTTACGACGCTCTTTTATGCTTCATTCTACAACACAAGTACGCTACTCTCTACATATGTAACTCACATGCAGGTGTCGCGGGTGTCGTTGGAGGCAGCGAGAGCCTCCAGAGATGGGGAACAAGGCTGGTAGGTCTGTGTCCAGATGGTGGTCCAGTCAGACGGACACTCGTTTAACATTTCTGCATCAGGACAAATCTCTACAGTTTGCATCAGATCTGCACGTATGCGCACATACCAGCTGTCTATGTCTGTGTCCGTTTATGTGTGCGTAAAGATGTGGGTTCATTTGCATCCTACGCATCGTGACTTTAGTGTCAGTAAGTATATATATATATATTGTTAAAATAAGGTTTTTAAAAAGCAATCTACAAATTTGTTTCTAGCTTTGCGCTGTCGTCAGGACGACAGCGCAAAGCTAGAAACAAATTTGTATATTGCTTTTTAAACACCTTATTTTAACAAATGTTGCTCCCCAAGGGGTTGAGCACTTTCAAAATCGTTTTAGGAATTTTAATCACATTGATTATATATATATATTATATATATATATATATTCATGTTGTAGACAGTTTACACTGTATGTTGTTTACCTGAACGATGAACTGACACCCCTACGCTTCAAATTATTCAAAATTTGTAAGGCAGCACCTGGTGTGGACAGGGTATCCACTACTCATGATGGCAAAATTGTTTGTCAGCTGAAGGCCGCCCCTGGGAGGAACAGCAGTGGCAGTGCGGGATCTTCCGGCAGCAACGCGGTGTACGTAGAGTCACCTGACGACCTTTTCCGGATCGGTGTGACGAAGGTAGACTACACGGCGCTTGGGATTCAGCACTTCATCTACACCAGCTAGGGGTTTGCTGGAGGTCGTGGTGATTCATCTGACTCATGTGTAGTCTCAACGTTATGTGCTTGTAGCTGTACTCATTCTTCATCTTGTCTACGTGTTGGTAATTGTTTCTATTCTTCCAATCAATCTTCTGATGAGCGATCATCTAGTGTGGTAACTTCTTCTGTGAATCCCTTTTGCTTGCAAACTTGCGTTTCTAATTGTGATGTCAACGATGATTATGTTCTTGATATGGATGTGGATCACACTGTTCGCCATGATCGTGAGCTGGCTTTTGTATCTTTAAATGTGTGTGGATTGCGTTCCCGTCTCCAGTGTTTGGAATTTGTGAACTATATTCAACTATTCGACATTGCCGTTTTCCTTGAGACTAAAACTGATGACCAAGATGCTTTATTTATCTCTGATTGCTTCAGTGACTGGGGATATGACATTAAACTGTTTAACAGAAAATGTCTGTCTAATCGACGTTCTGGTGGTATTGGAATAGCCATCAAAAGCAAGCTATCTACGTATGTGGAGATTTTACATTATTCTGGTGGATGTGTGGCTTGGTGTCTATTAAAAAGATCATTGTCAGGTTATGATAAAGACTGTCTGATTGGTGGCGTATACATTCCTCCCGAAGGTTCAGTTTATAGCAGTGTTGAACTGTTTGATGTGATTGAGACGGAATTGTTATCATTACAAGATAAATATAAGGATTGTTATGTTTTGTTGTTGGGCGATTTTAATGCTTATACCAAAAGTATGAATGATTTTATTGATATGAATCAGTTCACTCAGTCTGTGTTCTCTGATGTTCTCTGTGATATGAGCGAAGATAATTTCCAACCTTGTCAAAGATCATCTCAAGATAAGCAGAGGCCTAATAATTATGGTTATCGTCTCTTAGATTTATGTAAATCACTGTCAATATACATTTTTAACGGAAGAATTGGTTCAGATGCTGGTATTGGAACATGCACATGTAAAGGAAGCACAGTTATTGATTATATCATTGGTTCTAGATATTTGATGGAAAATGCAAGTAAGTTTAAAGTTGATGTTTTTGATGCGTTGTTCTCTGATTTGCATTGCCCATTATGCCTGTCTCTTCCAGTTAAAACCTGTTTTGTTTTCAATGAACCTAATGGTACTAAACACTCTCTGCATCAAAGGTATGATGGTGCAGAGATTAGAAGATGGGATAACAACAAATGTAATGAATATAAAGAACATTTAGCAAATTACAATGTTGATGAAATTGTAACTTTATTTGAACAAGGCACAATATCAATCAGTGAAATGAGTAAGCGGTTTTCGTCAATTCTTGTTGATTCAGCGAAGGATACATTTGGTACTTACTCTAATACTTACAATAATAGATATTCAATGAGGCAGAATCAAAGCTGGTTTGATAAGGAGTGTAAGGTTTCTCGAAGCCAGTACTTTAAAGCAAAGCGTAAAGTTAAATGTTCAAATACTGTGCCTAATCTAAATAATCTTGCTGCTAAAAGCAAAGAATATAAAAATGTTTTGAGACGATCTGAAAGAAGAGCAACGAGAAAATGGCATAGAGAATTGCGAGCTTTAAAAACTAGAAATCCAAGGGATTATTGGAGGAAAATTAAAGGCAAAAAAGCTTCATCGTGTCCTATACCTCTTGAAGAGCTTAAAAATCATTTCCAGTCCCTTAATCAAAATACTGGATGTAATGATATCATTTTTAGTAATGAAGTATCTGAAAGAAATATCAATCTAGACATTCTAAATGATTCAATTACTGAGGATGAAATTGAAAGAGTCATTAAATGTTTAAAGAATAATAAAGCAGCAGGAGTTGATTTAGTAAGGAATGAATATATAAAGAATAGTGTTCCTTATATGACAAAGTTTTATTGTTTATTGTTTAATCGTGTTTTGGATTCTGGTATTATACCAGAAGATTGGGTGACAGGGTTAATTGTACCACTCTATAAAGGCAAAGGAGATCAACAAGACTGCAATAACTACAGAGGGATAACACTGTTGAGTTGTGTAGGCAAATTATTCACGTCAATTCTAAATAGCAGACTTACTTATTTTGTTGAAATAAATGGACTTATTTCAGAAAACCAAGCAGGTTTTAGACACATGCATTCAACGCTTGACCATGCTTTTGTTCTTAAATCATTGATTGACATGTTTGCAATCAACAATGGAAAATTATACTGTGCTTTTATTGATTACAGAAAGGCATTTGATTCTATTTGGAGGCATGCTTTATGGCACAAACTGATGAGTCAAGGCATATCTGGGAAAATACTGCACGTTGTAATCAATATGTATGATCAAATAAAATCGTGCATTTTTCTAAATGGTCAAAAATCAGAGTTCTTTGGCAGTTTTAGGGGAGTTCGTCAAGGAGAAAACCTTTCACCCTTATTGTTTTCATTATTTTTGAATGATCTACAACAGTTCCTTATTGACAATAACTGTTCTACTTTAGAATATGATTTAACGCAAGAGTTGAAACTTGAACAGTTTATTAAATTGCTTGTATTGTTATATGCTGATGATACAATTTTATTGGCAAATTCTAAATCAGCTTTGCAAAAAGAACTTAATGCCTTACATATATATTGCACGCAATGGCAGTTAGAAGTAAATCCAAAGAAAACAAAAATAGTTGTCTTTCATGGTCGAAATAGTATGCATGAAATTTTTTTCCTTGGGAATGAAAAAATAGAGGTTCTTAATTCAATGAAAACTTAGGCATCGAGTTCAGCAGAACAGGTTCTTTTTACAAAGCAAAAAAATGTGCTTATAATCAGGCTCTCAAGGCAATGTTTTCATTATTACAAACTGCAAGAAAACAGAAATTGCCAATTGATGTTTGCATACAATTATTTTATTCCATAGTTGTACCTGTGTTGTTGTATGGTTGTGAAATTTGGGGTTATGAAAATGTTGATATATTAGAAAAGTTACAGTTACGGTTTTTAAAGTATCTATTTAGATTAAATAAAACTACAATGACTTCAATGATTTATGGTGAAACCGGAATCTATCCTTTATCTGTACTGATTAAAGTGAGAATGATAAGGTTCTGGGCTAACTTAGTTGTTCCTGATTCTAAGAAGTATTCAAACAAAGTATATAATATCTTACATGAACTGTATACAAAAGGAATTTTCGTTTCACCATGGCTTAGTTATGTTAAAAGCATTTTATTTGAAACTGGTTTTGATTGTGTTTGGGAATCTCATTCATTCACAAACAGAAGTAACTTATGTAAGTGTGTTAAAAAGGAGTTGCAAAATAATTATGCTCGTGATTGGCGCAGTTCTCTTGAAAACAGCAACAAGTGTGTATTCTATAAAAGTGTAAAGACTGTCTTTGGAAAAGAACATTATATTTCTACCTTACCAGATATTTATGTTATATCTTTATTTAAATTTAGATGTAGTAACCATAAATTGCAAATTGAAATTGGAAGACACCATAATGTTCCAAGAGAATTGCGTATTTGTCGTAACTGTGAAATGGGTGAAATTGGAGATGAATTTCATTGCATCATGGAATGTCCAAAATATAATGAACTTCGTGAAAAATTCATCCCTAAAAAATATCTAAAACCAAAGTCTGTTTTCAACTTTTGTAATTTATTTCAAAAAGGAAGACGCATTTGTTTGAATATTAGTAAGTTTCTAAAAAATGGGAAGATTGTTTAATGAGATCATTACAGTTCACCAGAATTCAGCATTTCGCAACTATGTTCACACATTGTTCTGAGTGAGTTTCGTATTTCTCTTTGTTACATTTGTATCCTCCATGCCCCAACAGGGGTCAAAGGATTAAATTTGAATTGAATTGAATTGAATTGAATTGATAACACTGTCTTTGCTACAGAGAGATAACGTTGTCTTAACGCGATGAAAATGCCACCAGTAATCAGTATGAACACCTTTATCGAGTACAAAAAGTGTTCATTGAAATTTGTAAGAAATGCTAAACCACAACTCTTCTTACATTTATTAAACGAGAACTAACCGCCAGTAAATTTGCGTAAATTAATATTTATTGTAGTTCATTATGAAAATTTACTCTCTCTCTTCCTCTCTCTCTCTCTCTCTCTCTCTCTCTCTCTCTCTCTCTCTCTCCATAACAGCAGACTGTATTGTTACCTGGCACGGTGAAGCGGAAGTCACCAACAATCATATCCATGTCTCCGGTCTGCTGAGCTCTCCTCATGGCCTCAGTAAAGGCGGTCTCTATCAACTGCAACCCGTCGTCTCCTTGCAGCTGAGACAGGAGATCCTGCGCCAAGGGGTCAGTCACAGTGCCCTCGTCAACCAGGTAGATCTTCACCATGGCCACCACACTGCCCTCTCTGAAATCACCACGGCCACATTCTGGTGTGTGTTTTGTGTGTGTGTGTGTGTGTGTGTGTGTGTGTGTGTGCCTTCGTGCGTGCGTGCGTGCGTGCGTGCGTGCGTGCGTGCGTGTGTGTGTGTGTGTGTGTGTGTGTGTATGTGTGTGTGTGTGCGAGCTTGTGTGCGTTCATTTGTGCGTGCGTGCGCAGTGTGTGTGTGTGTGTGTGTGTGTGTGTGTGTGTGTGTGTGTGTGTGTGTGTGTGTGTGTGTATGCGAACGCGCACACTTGTGTATGTGTGTGTATGTGTGATAGAGAGAGAGAGAAAGAGAGACAGAGAGACAGAGACAGACAGACAGAGACAGAGACAGAGAGAGAGAGAGAGAGAGAGAGAGATCAAGCTCAAAATTTGCAAACACTAACGCAATCATGCAAACATATCTGTCTGAATGAAAACATTGTGATCACCTTATACATTTTTCTCTCCACATCATACAATTAAACAGAAGTGGAGGGTGGACACTCCCTGCTTTCTCTACGTTACCTGAGTCTGACGACTTGGCTGTGGCTATACACCTTGCCAACGGTGCTCTGCCTGAACACAGCATCCATCTGCACACAGCACACCACGGCACGTCAGCTTATATCTCCTCACATCACATCACGATTTCACAGCACGTCGTGTCAAATTACATCACGTCAAATCAAATGAGCACAGATTCTATTCTGGAAGATGCCACAGAACATTTTGATAGAGACACTTCGCAGAATCGCAACGAAGAACATGCCTGGAGAAAACCTCACTGCACACACACACACACACACACACACACACACAACACACACACACGTGCACACACACATACACACACACATACACACACGCCTGCGCACGCACACACATACATGCACGCACGCACGCACGCACACACACACACACACATACACACACACACACACACACACGCGCGCGCGCGCGCACGCGCACGCCCACGCACACACATGGACCCATGCCCACACATCATAGACACACGTGTGCATTCACTACACACACATAAAAAACCATGGTAGGTAGGCACTCAAGGTCTGACCAGCGCGTTGGGCTAATGCGTAGGTCAGATATCCACTGAGTCGTAGCCACGAGACCCTCTTCTTCTATTGTCTCATCTTAGTTGTTAATTCATATATCCATCAGCTTCAAATCATGCGTAGTGTGGTCTCAAAACTTAGCGGATGTGGTGTGGCGTATATGAACTAGTCCGCACGCAGTGACGCCTCCTTGATGAAACTGAAACTGAAACTGAAACATGATCAGACCGAATGTGTGGAAAAGAATCGACAATTGCATTCCCAGTGACTACACAGCCAGCAGAAAGCGCAAATCGTCCTCACCATGTTCTGTATACGAGCAGCAGTCTGTGTGAACTCCTCTGAGCCTGGGTAGGCCATGGCTGGATCCCACTGTAAACTGATGATGGGCATTTCGGCCGTGAACGTGGGATCTGAATGACAGAAAGGAGCCGTCAGTGCCAGACGCTGGCAGAAACGGAAACTGCATACACAGTGAGTGATGGCACACTGTGCAGACGGTAAGTCTGAAGAATATGTTGTTTCAAAACAATGACTGAAGGCGGAAAATGAAGCAAAATTTGAAAAGAGAGGGGTTAGCTACCGCCAAGGACACAGACAAACAAGAGTACAGGACAAGACACAATGCATTTCGACCTCTTGGGTCTTCTTCAGGCGAAAACACACAATATTTAGGACATTGACAAGAAGAACATGTAGCCACTTTAGCTGCGCTTCTCTTGTTCGTCTCCGGCGGCCATTTTCAATTTGGAGACAAACAGGAGAAGCGCAGCTAAGTGGCTACATGTCCTTCTTGTCACTGTCCTAAATATTGTGTGTTTTCGCCTGAAAAAGACCCAAGAGGTCAAAATGCATTGTGTCTAGTCCTGTACTCTTGTTTGTCTGTGTCCTTGGCGGTAACTAGCCCCTCTCTTTTCAAATTTTGAAGAATGTGTGTTAGAGACGGGCAGAAAGCAACAGTGCAGAAACAATGAATGAAGACGGTAAGCATGAAGAATGTGTGTTAGAGACGGGCAGAAACCAACAGTGCAGAAACAATGAATGAAGACGGTAAGCATGAAGAATGTGTGTTAGAGACGGGCAGAAACCAACAGTGCAGAAGCAATAAATGAAGACGGTAAGCATGAAGAATGTGTGTTAGAGACTGGCAGAAACCAACAGTGAAGAAACAATGAATGAAGACGGTAAGCATGAAGAATGTGTGTTAGAGACTGGCAGAAACCAACAGTGAAGAAACAATGAGTGAAGACACACCGCGAAGAAGGGAAGAATGAATCCTTTATGTTATACACTGGCAAAACCTGACTGTGCCTACAGAATGACTGAAGGAAGTCTGTGAAGACGATAAGTGTGTGTGTGTGTGTGTGTGTGTGTGTGTGTGTGTGTGTGTGTGTGTGTGTGTGTGTGTGTGTGTACTTGCAGGAATTAAACTTTTCTTTGATACCTAAACTGTCTGATACGATCATCAGTTTGTTCCTGCATACACAATTTTTACACACTGGTACACTCTCGTAACCTCTCTGTCAGCTGTTGTCGGAAATCGCTGGGTTTCAATCGCCTGACTTCTCTTCATCAGACAGAGTGAATCGCAGCAAATGGCGTTATCCCTTGTCTTACACAGTTCACTTGTTTACATTGTCTTGTTCTTGCGCTATTATTTTACAAATTTAAAACAATTTCCATATTTTAGAAATAAAGAACGTTCTGTTTTTAAAGAAAACCTTCGATTCAGTTTTCAAGTATTAAGCAAAGCTTGAGCATTCATTATCAGATCAAATATTCCCCAAACTGTCTTCAAGTATAAATAGAAGAAGAAGAAGAAGAAAGAAGAAGAAAGAAGAAGAAGAAGAAGAAGAAGACAGAAAGACAGAAGAAGAAGAAGAAGCAGGAGCAGAAGCACAAGAAGAAGAGGAAGGAGAAGAAGAAGGGGAAGGAGAAGAAGAAGAAGAAAACGCGGGGACTAACCAGCGCTGGGTGTTGGTGTGGTCGTGCCACAGACTAACGCCCTATAGACGTTGTGGGGGTTGGCACCAGCCAGCCTCTCCCTGCCCAGCTGGAAGAACGTGAAGACAAAGGATAAGTAGTCAGTGACAGACTGCCTACTGTCCTCTTCACTGCAGCCACTGATGGCGCTGAGGCAGGACACCAGCTCCTGCAATGACCTGTGGAACACGGAAAATGACACTTAGGAATGAGCTAGCCAATGCAGGCACGTTGGCAGACGCACAGTGTAGTGCTGAGAATCAACAGACACGCAGTTGGCATTTACGATGATGATCAAAATCAACACACATATTCAAAGATTATGTGATGCCGTCAGTCGTTACGGACACAGTTGTGAGTATATGTGATGTCATGAAAATCGACAGATACATTGGCAGGAACATATGATGATACGTCAAGCAACAATACATCGACGACGAGAAATTAGCAAACACCCTAAGAGAAGCAGTACAGACTGCAGATTAAGATACATTGGCAGAACAAATACCCTAAGAGAAGCAGCTACAGACTTGCAGATTAAGATACGTTGGCAGATGACCTGTGAATATAACGTGACATTTGCAGACACACACCGCTAACCTGGCAATCACCAGTGACTTTGGTAGGCGCACATGATACGTGGAACATGCTGATAACTGAATATGGCGACTTGTCACTCATCCAGACACAACGGTGGGCACACAATATTGATGTGAAATCAAAAGACACAACGGGTATACAGCGGTAAAACCAACTTGACAATGGATAGGTGGACAGGTAAATACACTTGTCAACCTTAGATTGCCTGTTTACTATTTCTTAATTCCTTAACTTAGGAAACAACATATCTGAAAGTATGCTCTGCTGTGAAGGAAATTAGCTGACACATTAGTAGACATAAATGATAATTCGCGGATCAAGCGTTATATTATTGAATATATTACAATGACCTGGATACCATGGACACACTAGTTGAAATACCGCTCGTTTCAACAGATGAAAATAAATGTGATATGGGTTACAACGGTTTCTTCTTCGGGGATAGAAAAAAGTGGCCTTTTTTGGTGTAATACGAAATAAACAGAGCGGGAAATGCATGCATCATGTTTTAGATACCTATCATATAACATTCTAGACTACGTAACTCAGAGCATACGTATCTATGAATGAACCATCAATTTAGATTTTCACAAATGTGCGAACTTTTGTTAATACACTCAGAGTCCCCAACCACTACAACAGTTGGCTCTAAAAAAATCAATAACACACAATAGGACGCTCGAAACACTGGCAGCTGACAAAAACTCTTTCTAGCACAACACAGACGGCCCACAACCTTCAGTGTAAGCGTTTGTCGCTTCTCTATGTAATGCTCCACAAGACAGCGTTAGCTCTTTACCCGCCCACAGCCATCCGCTTCTCTATGTAATGCTCCACAAGACAGCGTTAGCTCTCTACCCCCCACAGCATCCGCTTCTCTATGTAATGCTCCACAAGACAGCGTTAGCTCTCTACCCGCCCACAGCCATCCGCTTCTCTATGTAATGCTCCACAAGACAGCGTTAGCTCTCTACCCGCCCACAGCCATCCGCTTCTCTATGTAATGCTCCACAAGACAGCGTTAGCTCTCTACCCGCCCACAGCAACCGCTTCTCTATGTAATGCTCCACAAGACAGCGTTAGCTCTCTACCCGCCACAGCCAACCGCTTCTCTATGTAATGCTCCACAAGACAGCGTTAGCTCTCTACCCGCCCACAGCCAACCGCTTCTCTATGTAATGCTCCACAAGACAGCGTTAGCTCTCTTACCCGCCCACAGCCAACCGCTTCATCTATGTAATGCTCCACAGACAGGTTAGCTCTCTACCCGCCCACAGCCAACGACTGCACATGACGGGCGCAGACAGGTTGCAGGGCTGAAGAAAGGTCCATTCGGCACACCAGGTGTCGAAACCCTCGCTAAGTTGAAAATCGTTGCAGAATTTTCCAGCTTCTCTGAGTACTCTGCACAATTGCATAAAACAGGACGGAATATCATCTTGAGACAAAAACCATTCCAAGGGGAAAGATGTCGAAAATGTGAACATCTCCATATTATTCACTGTTGGCCTTAGTAGCCTCCATTGCCAAGGAAGGTTTACTATTTGTGACAGCTGCTACACAACTGTAACCTTTGGTCATTTAAATACAAGTGACTTCATTTGAATCTATTCTGCGAGAAATCAATATATTTGCTGCATTGGAATGTTTGATTATACACTACATGCAATGATTGTTAAATGACGTTTTTCTAAGGTTTGCAAATAATGTTCTAAGTAGTCATAATTATGCATGCGAAGGGCACGTATTAGCTTATTGTAAAAGGATAGAAATTAATAAATAAACTGCATGAATCTGTGCACAAAATGGACAACACACACACACACACACACACACACACACACACACACACACACACACACACACACACACACACACCTGTGCACTGTTGGACAGCTTCGCTCAGTTCAGGCTGCCTGGAGAAGTCTTGCTGACCCAGGACGCCTGACACAACGGTGAGGTTACACGGAAGTCCTAGAGACTGTAGCACTGACGTCACGCGATGTGCGGCCCGTAAAGCAACACTGAAATACCACACACCTCAACATTGTCACTGTATTCATAGCAGTGCCGTATGCACTGAAATACCACACACCTCAGCATTGTCACTGTATTCATAGCAGTGCCGTATGCACTGACATACCACACACCTCAGCATTGTCACTGTATTCATAGCAGTGCCGTATGCACTGAAATACCACACACCTCAACAGTGTCACTGTATTCATAGCAGTGCCGTATGCACTGAAATACCATACACCTCAACATTGTCACTGTATTCACAGCAGTGCCATATGCACTGACATACCATACACCTCTACAGTTTTACTGTATTCACAGCAGTGCCAAAAGCAGGCGCTTCAAGGTCATCTTTAGGTAAAATAATACATTGTCTTATCAACCTGCTGTACATAAATGTACACGTTGAACTTCTTATGGCAGAGATCTATATATTACAGTGTACAGTAGACATCTATTTATGGAAGCATATGGTTACACCAATCTATTGACAGGTAACTTCAACGAGGTGACAGACCTTATATGACCCTTCGCAGTCGGCTGAACTATAAGCAAACCACACACACACACACACACACACACACACACACACACACACACACTCTCTCTCTCTCTCTCTCTCTCTCTCTCTTTATCTCTCTCTCTCACCTATCCTCACTTCCTCCAGTCCATGAATAACATAAACATAAAGAGAGTCTATTGTCACACGAACATATTTTCTTTTTCGCCACGTACGAGTTAACGTTATGAGCTCTCAGCAATATCCATATACACCCCATGATGTTCGGGAATAATTTGTTACAGTCACACCCACACTTACGTGCAAGGGTTTGACGGGAGAGACAATCGATCTGAACGTCTCTCCTCAGACTGGAGATCTGCGGTGGTGGCCAGCTGTCCCGTTGGGGATGTTGTGGTCTCTGTCCTTCGTGGGGGAGGTGATGTTCTATCCATGTCACTGTCGTCGTCCATTTTGTAGTGCACTATGTACATCAGGGCATCCGGCATCTCACACAGACTGCTGCTGTTTAAGGCCCTTGAAAAGTCTAAATCGTAGCCTGGAAAATAGATTTCACCACCACTCTGAACAGGTAGGTTTTAAAACGTACCTTGGAAAACAGATTTCACTACCATTCTGAACAGGTAGGTCTTAAAACGTACCTTGGAAAATAGATTTCACAACCACTCTGAACAGGTAGGTTTTAAAACTATCTGTTTAAGGCCCTTGAGATGTTTAAATCGTACCCTGGAAAACATATCTTTCCACCACTCTGAAAAAGTACGTTTCAAAACTATCAAAAAGGCCAACCCCAAAACATTTTTGTTAATCAATATCATCAAAATAACCACTACTACTACTGTGTTTAAGACCAACGCAAGTCTGTATTGTAACCTAAGAACAGCTTTTTCTGTTCATGCTGTTGTGATTGTTGTCACGTGACTTGCTTAAGACCACTGTCAGTCTGCACTGCAATCTGGCTTCACATGTTTATTTCATGGAGTGGTGATCATCATTACCATTCAATGATTTACTGGAAGTCGTCAAAATGTCATGGAGTACTGATCACCATTACCATTCAATGATTTGTTGGGAATCATCAAAATGTCATGGAGTACTGATCATCATTACCATTCAGTGATTTGTTGGAAGTCGTCAAAATGTCATGGAGTACTGATCACCATTACCATTCAATGATGTGTTCGGAATCATCAAAATGTCATGGAGTACTGATCATCATTACCATTCAATGATTTACTGGAAGTCGTCAAAATGTCATGGAGTACTGATCACCATTACCATTCAATGATTTGTTCGGAATCATCAAAATGTCATGGAGTACTGATCACCATTACCATTCAACATTAAGTCTAGTCCCCCTTGTGTCACAACATTAAGTCCAGTCCCCCTTGTGTCACAACATTAAGTCCAGTCCCCCTTGTGTAACAACATTAAGTCCAGTCCCCTTTGTGTCACAACATTAAGTCCAGTCCCCCTTGTGCAAGAACATTAAGTCCAGTCCCCTTGTGTAACAACATTAAGTCCAATCCCCATTTTGTAAGAACCTTCTGTTGGCCTGAAAAACTGAAAACCACCGACTACTGCGTATGAAATAATTTTGTGCAGTGTGTGTAAATATGTGTGTGTGTGAGTGCACGCGCGCGCGCGCGCACGCGTGTGTGTGTGTGTGTGTGTGTGTGTGTGTGTGTGTGTGTCTGTGTGTGTGTGTGTGTGTGTGTGTGTGTGTGTGTGTGTGTGTGTGAGCGAGAGAGAAAGAGACAGACAGATAGACAGACAGACAGACAGACAAACAGACAGGCAGGCAGGCAGGCAGGCAGGCAGGCAGGCAGGCAGGCAGACAGACAGACAGACAGACATTCAGACAGACAGAGGGAGCATGTACGGTCGCATGCTCGCATATAAATATGAAATAAGACGACCGAAAATTTCAGTACGTCGATCTTACCCAAGTCTGTGCAAAGAGTGAAGTTGTCATGAATGTCCAGTTGATAGAATGGAAACCGCGAATTATCCACCGACATCTGCTGCAGCTGCTGTACACTGCAGTCATAGCGCTGGACTTTGAGGTTGTACACCACGCACTTCAACGTGTTTGCGTAGTGACTGAAACCGATAATAAATCCCTTTAGTCTCATATCTACTGAGGCCAAGCACAGCTGATTATTATTAAACATAATTATCATCTAGAGAAACATCAATCTGACTTTGCTTAATTTGAAGATCTTGACGTTAAACACATTTAGTTTTTAGATCACATATTCATTGAAGATGCTGAACACTTTTGAAAATTTCAACGGTGAAAAAGTAGTTCCGATTCACAAACGCTCAAGTTCCTTCCCTGTGTTTATTTTTGGGTAAATCTTTTATCTAAATACAATTTATTTGAAACGAAATGGTGTTTGTGGCATTGACTATGTAATTTTGTTTCAGTTTAATTAGTTTTTGTTGCAGAGAAAAAATGATAAGGCTTGATTCTTGAAATAGATATTACAATACAATATATGCAGACGTTTCGTAATTTTGCATGATTTTATTATCCATCAATGCTATCCACCAATTATATCCCCGCATTGGGAGCACTGGACTCACAAGCACATGTCCATTGTGTCATTGCTGGTGGCGAGGGCCTCAATGGATGGCGAACACTGTTCACCAGTCATAGACCAGATAGTCAGCCAGTCAGAGGGACACTCCTCGTCTGAAACGCACCATGGGTACATACACATCGCTATGCTGCTTAGGTCGTTTCTATTCTGCTATAGTTTCTTACACTTGTTTTTTTCTTTTGGGTCTCATCTTCTGAGCTTCTCAGTGACATACTTTCTCTATTAATTATTTTGGCCATCTATACAACCACTCCTTTCACAGAATAACTCAACATACACCAGAGGCGCTTCAGCGATTTGTGATCACAAGTGTGGCGTTCATGTGGCACAAAACTCTTCAGCAAGGCTTTGCATCTGTGTCTTTCACAAATGTTACGCCAAAAGAGAGGCACGGCTAATAAGTTTTCATATGTGCTCGTACCAAACCTCACACAGACCAGCACCACCAATATCTTAGAAAACAGAAGACGCGTCTGTTGAGCATAATCATCTGTAAGGACTGTGTGATCATTTTTAAGTCAGCGTTTTTAAAAGGAGTGAAAAAAGAAGGTAATTCAGTTTAGATTTGCATTTACTACTATTCACTGATTCACACACACACACACACACACACACACACACACACACACACGCGCGCGCGCGCGCGCGCGCGCGCAAACACACACACATACACACACACACACACACACACACGCACGAAAACACACACACACACACACACACACACACACACACACACACACACACACACACACACACACACACACTCACACACATGTACAATTCTATAGCTTAACTACACATCATCCATTATCTGACCTGGGAGACAGGAGAACATCAGAGCCACGTTGTCATAGTTGACTTTTTCATCCAACTCGACATTAAGATCCATCTTGTAAGTGTAGAACAACGAGTAGAGGCCAATCACGGATTGACGGGTGTCTTCCATATTGCACATGTTTGTCTTGTTCAAACAGTCAATAACCGTTGAAAGGGCACTGAAACAATTCAAAACAAACAAGATAATCTGTGAGTCAAGCTGAGCTCAGGTGAAGCGGACTTGCTTTCACAAATCAGCATTTTCTACAATCAGACTAACAGGAACCAAAACCAATGCCAGACATCGTGTCAACAAAAGAAATATGTCTGTGTGGCGAATAACACCAAACATTGACCAGAGTCACAGATGAAAACTATGCTTTGGTACTCACTTGCACGACTGCTCCACAGAAATGGGGCCACTTTGATAGAACGGTCCCAGATACTGGAAACAGCTCATCTGTGCTGGGTCTGTTTGGTTGAAACAGGCATCTCCACTTTCTAGGTTGCTGACGTAATCTGAAAAAAAATAACAACTCTAGAACTGAGGCACAGCGTAAGTAAACAGTTCAAGGATCTCCATCGTGCCGAAAGGTTCATTCACGTCTGAAATAATATTCTGTTGTTTTTTTTTTTTTGGTACCCGCTTTTGTATCATATACGAAACATTTCAACATAACTGTCAAGTCATAAACTTGATGTAAGGATCATGCAACAACGATCACTATCTAAATGCAGTTTTTATTATGTAAAAAGCAGTTAAGTGACAAAGAAGAAAACAAAAACACCAAAAAATCTTTAACAGATGTGAACTTACAGATAATCTTAATTAGATAACATTTTAAAAGAAACATGCACTATTGTGCGGCACAGTGACAGAATGAGCATGTCGGTTACCTCTGCACTGTTTGACATCACGAGCTAGGGGCGTGTCAGAGTTCTGGACAAGCGGGGAATAGGCCAGAGAAAGGCCGATGTCTTCCACGGAACAGGTCACGCCGATGTCCCGCAAACTATCTTGAATACACAGAGTCTTCCTCACGCCTCTCCTGCAAAACACACAGCAGTCAATATTTCATAAGGTTAAAATTAGTCAATATTTCATTAGGTTAAAACTGGAAAGATTCGGGGACGGCGGTGGAGGTGGAAAGACGGTTACGGAGCAAACGACAACACTGGTACAATAGGTAAAAAGCTATTCAAAATGTATGTGCATTACATACACGCACTCTACATCTTCGTCTTAAATACATTTGAAAACAAAACACCTACATGCACCAGTTTTCATTTTGAACAGCCCTACATCATACATATGCATGCGCTTGTGTATGTACGCCTATGGCGAGGGGAGGGGTAGGTTTGTGTCTGGAGGGAGGGAGGGTATTGATATTTAAGTCTTTGTCACCGACATTTGAGAGTAAAATACACTTAGCTGGGCGATAAGCAACCTTATCTATTACCTAACTATTTGGTCAATAAATGACAAGGGCACAACCTTATCTACCTAACTACCTGGTCAAATAAATGACAAGTGCACAGCCTTATCTACCTTACTACTTGGTCAAATAAATGACAAGTGCACAGCCTTATCTACCTAACTATTTGGTCAATAAATGACAAGTGCACAACCTTATCTACCTAACTACTTGGTCAAATAAATGACAAGTGCACAACCTTATCTACCTAACTACTTGGTCAAATGAATGACAAGTGCACAACCTTATCTACCTAACTACCTGGTCAAATAAATGACAAGTGCACAACCTTATCTACCTAACTATTTGGTCAATAAATGACAAGTGCACAACCTTATCTACCTAACTACCTGGTCAAATAAATGACAAGTGCACAACCTTATCTACCTAACTACCTGGTCAAATGAATGACAAGTGCACAACCTTATCTACCTAACTACCTGGTCAAATGAATGACAAGTGCACAGCCTTATCTACCTTACTACTTGGTCAAATAAATGACAAGTGCACAGCCTTATCTACCTAACTACCTGGTCAAATAAATGACAAGTGCACAGCCTTATCTACCTTACTACTTGGTCAAATAAATGACAAGTGCACAGCCTTCTCTACCTAACTACCTGGTCAAATAAATGACAAGTGCACAGCCTTATCTACCTAACTACTTGGTAAAATGAATGACAAGTGCACAACCTTGTCTACCTAACTACTTGGTCAAATAAATGACAAGTGCGCAACGGGTTATAAGTGATATAGAGAGACCTATATTAAGATTCAAGCACACACCAGCCGCCGTGGCGAAGTGGTTAGCGTCGCGGACTCCCGGCTGGGAGGTCGTGGGTTCGAATCCCATCAGAGTCATGTGGGTTTTTCTGCCCCGACTGGCTCCTACCCAGAGTTGAGTTTGCTGCGGACTCAGTTGGGAAGACTGGGACCACACAGTCGAGTTTCATCCACTCAATGGATGCGTTTCTGAGAGTGTTGCTCAAATTTCCTGACCAACACTGCAGGTGCCTGTATCTCTCGGGCCTGGTTGACGCCGGGATATATTATGAAAGGAAGCATAGAGTACAGCCCTGTCATGTAGTCTCGGACCGAAATGGAAATCCGTAGCATCATCTGAATCATCCTCATTCTCATCGATCAGCATAAAAAAAAAATGTCTCAAGTTCTGTGGCCCTTCATGCCCTGCTCTCATGGTGACCTCAGTTTCGATGTCCTCTCCACGTCTGTGGCCTTGGTTTGGTTCCGTCGGGGTCACCGGTATCGGCGAGTCCATGGGAGCTGTCGTTGGACGGACGTGGTGGCGCCCTCCGGAGGGAGAGCTCACTCACGCCGGCTCCGCGACTAAGCAGTTATTGTCGTCAGTAGGGGGCTTAGTAGGTGATGTCCTGCGTATGTTAGATCAGAACAGGCGCCACTGAACACCACCGAAGTGACTCGGCAGCAGTGCAGTGTCTCCTCCGGTGGGTTGCCTCTTGACGACTTGAAACTGACTGCTCCCTGTCGATTGCCGGTGCCTGGGGCTGCGGCGGGTCCGACCGGGCTGTGGCTGTGGACGGGGTGTCGGAATGAGCGGCGTGGGTGCACTGCCTCTGAGGTGGCGTTGAGGTTGGGACAGCAAAAAAAAAAAAAAAAAAAAATTCAATCACACATCTTTCACAGTGACGGAAACTCACGTGCACTTGTTGGTTGGAACACGCCTTCTAAGGTATGTGCTTCTTGTCGATGGTGTTGACGTTCTGGTGGCGTTCTGCTCCGCACCCCAGCTTGATGAGGTC
This sequence comes from Conus canariensis, assembly GCA_033310375.1. Taxonomy (NCBI): domain Eukaryota; kingdom Metazoa; phylum Mollusca; class Gastropoda; order Neogastropoda; family Conidae; genus Conus; species Conus canariensis. The sequence continues at coordinate 69,882,793 of CM065718.1, read as the reverse complement.
CGATGGGACTCTGGCGAAGACGTGCCGACTTCTCGTTGACTGTCATCACACCAGTACTCTCCCACATACACAAAAGCGTCAGGCACACCACATACAGACGTGCTATCCAGGTCCACAGAAAAGGACAGCTCCACTCCTGCAACAATCCACCAGTAGAGTGTTTGGCTTTACTTCACAACGTGCAGGTGAGACAAAGAGTGGATGCACCTGGTCATGCAAAACTGTTGTGATTCACCTTGTCCTTTATCCACACGCTCCTATAACTGAATCAGTTCAATTCTTCTTTGAATCAACTGATCCCTAAACCACACAAGAACCCACTGAAGTACAGTTTGTCTTTATATGCGCATCATTTTCCATTTGCTTTCAACTAAACAGTTTTTATTATTACTCTTTGGTCATTTGAGCTGACCTATTAGTCAAGGAATAAGTGCCTGGCTTACCTTGTTCCCTACAGGCAGTGAAGTCGTCGTGAATGTCCATTTGATAAAAGGGGAGCCGTGAGTCGTTCACCGACATCTGCTGCAGCTGTTGCAGACTGCAGTCATAGCGCTGAACTTTGAGGACATACGCCACGCACTTCAACGTGTTCACGTAGTGACTGCAACACACACAACGTATCTTTTCTGGACACAGACATTTATTGAGGCCAGACACAGACGAGAACCCTCATTTAGACAGTCAGGTATCTAAAGAACTGTACATTTGACTCTATACGTATTATGTCACATAAATCATTATGTGTTTTCAGTTTTACTTAATGGGGTACTCGAAGAAGAGTTTTAAACCCTGATACAGTTAAGTCACTGTTTCCCAAAGAGAAGCCTGATAAAAAAAAGTAACTGGTACATTACAATCATAAAGTATTCCCAAACAGAAGCCTGATGAAAGACTAACTGGTACATTACAATCATAAAGTATTCCCAAAGAGAAGCCTGATTAAAGACTAAGTGGTACATTACAAACGTGATTAAAGACTAACTGGTACATTACAAACATTAACGCCTTCACGTACTGACTGCAGCGTGTACGGCGTGTAGCCGATTTATGTCACATCAAGCAGGACTGTGATATTCCATTGTGGCATTCTGACGTGTCCTTTGTCATTTACTGAGTACAACAAACTGGTAGAGATGTATGTTATAGAGAACTCAACTATACTTGTACATGTTCCGTATCAGTGTTCAGACGGTTTTCATACAAACAATCAGGATCTATTCAGTTGTAAAGAAACAAATTAGGTTCATTTTCTCAGAACCACTCAGTCAGTTTCAGTTTCAGTTTCATCAAAGAGGCGTCACTACGTGCGGACTAGTCCATGTACGCTACACCACATCCGCTAAGTTTTGAGACCACACTACGCATGAGTTTAAGCTGCTGGATAAATGAATTAACAACTAAGATGAGGGAATTGAAGAAGAGGGTCTCGTGGCTACGACTCAGCAGATGTCTCACCTACGCATTAGCCCAAAGCGCTGGTCAGACACTGAGTGTCTACCTACTATTGTGTGTGTGTGTGTGTGTGTGTGTGTGTGTGTGTGTGTGTGTGTGTGTGTGTGTGTGTGTGCTTGAACTTGATGTTCCAACAATAGTTTCATTATCGTTTCATATTAATTACATTGATATGAGAGTTATATGATAGAAATTGGGTGCTTTTAAAAATGTTGTTTGAGCTTGTGGTTATATGCTGTGTTAGTGTTCTTCTTGTTTATGAGGGCAGGATGTAAAAAAGCTAGAAAACTTATTCCTTAACCCTCAATAAAGATAATCTTGACCTGACTTGACTTGACACGCACGCGCACGCATGCATGCAGGAAGCATGCGTACACACACACACACACACACACACACACACACACACATACATACATACATACATATATATATATATATACACACACACACACACGCGCGCGCGCGTGCGCACACGCGCACACACACACACAGAGAAATTACTGAACGGACTCACGTGCATGTGTCTAACGTGTCGTTTGAACCATAGAGGGCCACAATGGATGGGGAACAGGCGTCGTAAGAGTGTGTCCATATGGTAGACCAGTCAGGACACTCCTGTCGTTCTTCTGATGAAAGACAAACCCAAATAACAGCAGAGAGGTGTTGCTTTGTGGAGTCAGGTGAGGGACATACACAGCAGAAGACAAAAAATGCAAATTCTTAATCGTATTGATCATTACACAAGCTTGCTAGCAGCTGACAAACTATAAATTTGTAATTACAGAAACTGGCGATGAGAACTGGCTTACAGAAAAAAACGAAGGAAGAAGCAAAACAAAAACAGAAAACCAAACATAACAAACTTACATAATAAACAGAGAACCGAACATAACAAACTTACATAATAAACAGAGAACCGAACATAACAAACTTACATAATAAACAGAGAACCGAACATAACAAACTTACATAATAAACAGAGAACCAAACATAACAAACTTACATATTAAACAGAGAACCAAACATAACAAACTTACATAATAATCAGAGAACCGAACATAACAAACTTACATAATAAACAGAGAACCGAACATAACAAACTTACATAATAAACAGAGAACCAAACATAACAAACTTACATAATAATCAGAGAACCGAACATAACAAACTTACATAATAAACAGAGAACCAAACATAACAAACTTACATAATAAGCAGAGAACCAAACATAACAAATTTACAAAATCAACAGAGTCTGAAGAAGGCGAAGACGCAGACGACGAGAGCGAGACAAAGAAAATATCTGTAAATGCTTAGAAGATAAAGAGGATAAGAAAAAGGCGAGAAATAATGAAAACAAATGTCAAAGTCAACAACACTAAATACGGTAATTAATTAATTAATCAATTAATCAATTAATTCACTCTCTCTCTCTCTCTCTCTCTCTCTCTCTCTCTCTCTCTCTCTCTCTCTCTCTCTTTCAGTATCAGAAAAATTCAGATTCTTTTCCTTACCTGTTGGGCAACTGAAGCTAAGAACAACGTTGTCGAAGTTAATTCTGGGGTCAAACACTACGCTGAAGTCTTCCTTGTAGGTGTACAATACAGAATACATGCCCAGTATGGAGGCACGGGTTTCCTTCCTGCTACACTCATTATTACTGTCCACGCAGTCGACCATAGCTGACAGAGCCCTGAAATGACAGAATCACAGAAACCCCGCTGTTTATAGTGAGTGACGAACCGTGGACACTGGTAAACATAAGCATTAAGGAATAGGCTTTGACCAATAAATACTTTACAATATAGAAGAGAGAAAACAAACAGTTAAAAAGCATCATGTCAAACGCAAAACCCGATTCATGATTCCTGAGATTTATAGCAAAGAAAAAAAAAAGGCTCTTCCAGGCTGTTTAAACGCTTGACTATATATATAAAAACAATTAAGATCAAAATAAAAGATGACACAAGTTTATTTCAGAAGCTAGAAAGACCTTTCTAAAATCGGTTTTTACATTCAAGCATTGCTTGGATTGAACAGAAAAGAAAAACGTTAATTTCTTTCCAAACTGACAAAAAAAAAATACGTGGGACATACAGAAAGTGGCTTCACATGTAAAAGATAGAAACACCATTGTAAAGTGAACATAATTATTTTGAACAGATGCTGACATCAAATTCTAAATCTGAAGTTGAACGTAAACAAAAAAAGAAAACAAGCTTGAGTCGCAGAACCCCGTAGCAACAGCTAATGATGAGGATATTCCTAAAGAATGAAAACTGAGAACCATCATCGTATTGGGGAATAGCATGGAGGTTATATCAAAAAACACAGAACACAAAAGCTGCTCAGCTAACATTCAGAGGGGCCAAGTTCCGCCACAAAAAAAACCTCAATGATGATAACCTGAAAAGCAATAATTGAGAAAATGACCGGAAATTCCACGCAAACATAAACTTTTCAAACAAAGCCTGCAAACAACTCGTTCGATGTCATCTTTATCAAAACAATCATCAAGCCGTCTTCATACGTTGTCAATAAACTACATTACAATCAACCATTACAATCAATCTCTCTATAGAATTGTACTAAACGTATGGTCAGTTTCACTCACTGGCAGGTGTTTTCAAAGGAGACTGCTTCTTGTTGATAAAAAGGCTGGAGAAACTGGAAACAGGACAGGTGAGCTGGATTACTTGTTTGAAAACAAGGATCCGCTGTCGCCAGGTTTGTGATGTAATCTGCAAGAAGAGTACTGCATAAGTAGCTTAACAGCTATACTGCTTTTTGGCGTGTATTGGTCTTAATCTCCAAGCTGTAGCATTCTATCTCTGTCTATTAGTCTTAATCTCCAAGCTGTAGCATTCTGTCTCTGTCTATTAGTCTTAATCTCAAGGCTGTAGCGTTCTATCTCTGTCTATTAGTCTCAATTTCAAAGCTGTAGCATTCTCTCTCTGTCTATCCTGACAGTCCACTATACAGCAACATGCATGGACCCTGCCTGTGACAGATCCAGTGTCACTCGTCACCATCGACAGTCAACGTCAGGCCACCATGGTGCTATCATCTCACAGTCAAATCAACGTCAGGCCATCATGGTGCTATCATGTCACAGTCAAATCAACGTCAGGCCATCATGGTGCTATCACCTCACAGTCAAATCAACGTCAGACCATCATGGTGCTATCATCACAGTCAAATCAACGTCAGACCATCATGGTGCTATAATGTCACAGTCAAATCAACGTCAGACCATCATAGTGCTATCATGTCACAGTCAAATCAACGTCAGACCATCATGGTGCTATCATCACAGTCAAATCAACGTCAGACCATCATGGTGCTATCATCTCAGTCAAATCAACATCAGACCATCATGGTGCTATAATGTCAGTCAAATCAACGTCAGGCCATCATGGTGCTATCATGTCACAGTCAAATCAACGTCAGATCATCATGGTGCTATCATGTCACAGTCAAATCAACGTCAGGCCATCATGGTGCTATCATGTCACAGTCAAATCAACGTCAGACCATCATGGTGCTATCATGTCACAGTCAAATCAACGTCAGACCATCATGGTGCTATCATGTCACAGTCAAATCAACGTCAGGCCATCATGGTGCTATCATCTCAGTCAAATCAACGTCAGATCATCATGGTGCTATCATGTCACAGTCAAATCAACGTCAGGCCATCATGGTGCTATCATGTCACAGTCAAATCAACGTCAGACCATCATGGTGCTATCATGTCACAGTCAAATCAACGTCAGACCATCATGGTGCTATCATGTCACAGTCAAATCAACGTCAGGCCATCATGGTGCTATCATCTCAGTCAAATCAACGTCAGACCATCATGGTGCTATCATGTCACAGTCAAATCAATGTCAGGCCATCATGGTGCTATCATGTCACAGTCAAATCAACGTCAGACCATCATGGTGCTATCATGTCACAGTCAAATCAACGTCAGACCATCATGGTGCTATCATGTCACAGTCAAATCAATGTCAGGCCATCATGGTGCTATCATGTCACAGTCAAATCAACGTCAGGCCATCATGGTGCTATCATGTCACAGTCAAATCATATCCATGCAGGTTACTAAACACCACTGAACGCCTGATAGGGAATATCAAACACAAATAGTAGTCTAAGAAGGTATGCTAATTCAGAAGGAAAAAAAATCAGACATATCATATTTTTTCCTCACAGACAGCAAAAACATAAACGCTGTACAATACATCCGTTGCACATCAGTCTTATATCAAGAGGCAGAAGCAAAGGAGTTTAAAGAAAAAATTAAAATGTGCATTAAGAAATCAGAACATGGACAAAGGAACATTGAAAACAAGTATAAATCTTTGGTTTGCAAATTCAGAAACTATCACCGAGTTCCTATTCTTCCCTGACAGAAAGCAGGAACATAATCGCTGCACAACGCATCTGTTGCACACAAATTTTAAGTATCGGAAGCAGAGCTCAAGAATGTGCAATATAAAATCTAAGCACAACCCACCTTGTCAATTTTTTTTAGTCAAACATACAAATAACTGAAATGGAACGCAGAGACAAATTGAAAAATAGAGCACTGAGGAAAAGCCTTTTTCTTCTTCTTCTTCTTCTTCTTCTTCTTCTCCTTCTTCTTCTTCTTCTTCTTCTTCTTCTTCTCTTAACTCCATGAAAACTCATGGAGGCTGCACACTGTAGAACGGCTCACCAGGTTCCTCCAGCTCTGTCTGTTGTGTGCCATGGCCTGGGTCTCTGAAAATGTGGTTCCTGTCTGTTGTGTGCCATGGCCTGGGTCTCTGAAAATGTTGTTCCTGTCTGTTGTGTGCCATGGCCTGGGTCTCTGAATATATGGTTCCTGTCTGTTATGGGCCATGGCCTGGGTCTCTGTAAATGTTGTTCCTGTCTGTTTTAAAATGTTGTCAGTCCATCGTTTGTTTCTTTTGTTCTTTTTTTTT
>CM065718.1:69856365-69863865 GCA_033310375.1 Conus canariensis | reverse complement strand
TTCTATCATCCCATTATCTGTAGGTGGTGGTGGAGTCATCATTCTATCATCCCATTATCTGTAGGGGGTGGTGGAGTCATCATTCTATCATCCCATTATCTGTAGGGGGTGGTGGAGTCATCATTCTATCATCCCATTACCTGTTGGGGGTGGTGGAGTCATCATTCTATCATCCCATTACCTGTAGGTGGTGGTGGAGTCATCATTCTATCATCCCATTACCTGAAGGGGGTGGTAGTGGTGTCAACATTCTATCATCACATTACCTGTAGGGGGGGGGGGGGGGTGTCATCGTTCTATCATCCCATTACCTGTAGGTGGTGGTGGTGTCATCATTCTATCATCCCATGGCCTGTAGGGGTTGGTGGTGTCATCATTCTATCATCCCATTACCTGTAGGGTGGTGGTGGTGGTGTCATCATTCTATCATCCCATTATCTGTAGGGGGTGGTGGAGTCATCATTCTATCATCCCATTATCTGTAGGTGGTGGTGGAGTCATCATTCTATCATCCTATTACCTGTAGGTGGCGGTGGAGTCATCATTCTATCATCCCATTACCTGTAGGGTGGTGGTGGTGGTGTCATCATTCTATCATCCCATTATCTGTAGGTGGTGGTGGAGTCATCATTCTATCATCCCATTATCTGTAGGGGGTGGTGGAGTCATCATTCTATCATCCCATTACCTGTAGGGCGTGGTGGAGTCATCATTCTATCATCCCTTTACCTGTGTGTGTGTGTGGGGGGGGGGGGGTGTCATCATTCTATCATCCCATTATCTGTAGAGGGTGGTGGAGTCATCATTCTATCATCCTATTACCTGTAGGTGGTGGTGGTGTCATCATTCTATCATCCCATTACCTGTAGGGGGTGGTGGAGTCATCATTCTATCATCCCATTACCTTAGGTGGTGGGGAAGTCATCATTCTATCATCCCATTACCTGTAGGGGGTGGTGGTGGAGTCATCATTCTATCATCCCATTACCTGTAGGTGGTGGTGGAGTCATCATTCTATCATCCCATTACCTGTAGGGGGTGGTGGATAGTCATCATTCTATCATCCCATGACCTTTAGGGGGTGGTGGTGTCATCATTCTATCATCCCATGACCTGTAGGGGGTGGTGGTGTCATCATTCTATCATCCCATTACCTGTAGGGGTGGTGGAGTCATCATTCTATCATCCCATTACCTGTATGTAGGGGGTGATGGCGTGTGGAGTAGGATATTGGGAAGAGGGATGGAAGGAGTCACCATTCTATCATGAAGGGAAGGATGAGCTCGAAAGGTCGCTTTAACAGACGATTAACAACGACGTTGGTGTTATCTTAGTGTCCATCACGGCCTTTCGGTGACATCAACATTTATAACCACCCCCCCCTCCCCCCATCCCCCTGAAGAGAAGTCAATCCGCTGACGGTGAACAGGTCAAGGAATGAAATTCAAATGCCGTGTTTTATTCCAAAGCTATCCTCTCCAATTCAAATGGCGTGTTTTATTCCAAAGCTATTCTCTCATTCAAATGGCGTGTTTTAGCCTATTCCAAAGCTATTCTCTCTCATTCAAATGGCGTGTTTTATTCCAAAGCTATTCTCTCTCATTCAAATGGCGTGTTTTAGTCTATTCCAAAGCTATTCTTTCTAATTCAAATGGCGTGTTTTAGTCTATTCCAAAGCTATTCTCTCTCATTCAAATGGCCTGTTTTATTCCAAAGCTATCCTCTCTAATTCAAATGGCCTGTTTTATTCCAAAGCTATCCTCTCTAATTCAAATGGCTTGTTTTATTCCAAAGCTATTCTCTCTAATTCAAATGGCCTGTTTTATTCTAAAGCTATCCTCTCTAATTCAAATGGCCTGTTTTATTCCAAAGCTATTCTCTCTCATTCAAATGGCCTGTTTTATTCTAAAGCTATTCTCTTTTATTCAAATGGCGTGTTTTAGCCTATTCCAAAGCTATTCTCTCTCATTCAAATGGCGTGTTTTATTCCAAAGCTATTCTCTCTAATTCAAATGGCGTGTTTTATTCCAAAGCTATTCTCTCTAATTCAAATGACGTGGTTGCAAAGCGAGAGGACTGCAGGCGGAAATCTAAACAAATCTTAAATAAATGTTAGCGAACCGCCCAGAGAACGTGGACAAACGAGTCACAAGACGAAACACAACGCGTTTCGACCTCTTAGGTCTTCATCAGGTGAGCCATAAACGAATAAAACAACGAAAATGCACTTAGCTTTGATCGCTTCAGATCACTTCACAGGGTTCAGCGCGCTAAGTGCATTTTCGTTGTTTTATTCGTTTATGTCTCACCTGATGAAGACCTAAGAGGTCGAAACGCGTTGTGTTTCGTCTTGTGACTCGTTTGTCCACGTTCTCTGGGCGGTTCGCTATCAAATGACGTGTTTTATTCCAAAGTATACCCTCTAATTCAAATGGTCTGTTTTATTCCAAAGCTGTTCTCTCTAATTCAAATGACATGCTTTATTCCAAAGCTATTCTCTCTAATTCAAATGGCGTGTTTCATTCCAAAGCTATTCTCTCTAATTCATATGGCGTGTTTCATTCCAAAGCTATTCTCTCTCATTCAAATGGCGTGTTTTATCCCAAAGCTATTCTCTCTCATTCAAATGGCGTGTTTTAGCCTATTCCAAAGCTATTCTCTCTCATTCAAATGGCGTGTTTTAGCCTATTCCAAAGCTATTCTCTCTCATTCAAATGGCGTGTTTCATTCCAAAGCTATTCTCTCTAATTCAAATGGCGTGTTTCATTCGAAAGCTATTCTCTCTCATTCAAATGGCGTGTTTTATTCCAAAGCTATTCTCTCTCATTCAAATGGCGTGTTTTAGCCTATTCCAAAGCTATTCTCTCTCATTCAAATGGCGTGTTTCATTCCAAAGCTATTCTCTCTCATTCAAATGGCGTGTTTTAGCCTATTCCAAAGCTATTCTCTCTCATTCAAATGGCGTGTTTTAGCCTATTCCAAAGCTATTCTCTCTAATTCAAATGGCGTGTTTTAGCCTATTCCAAAGCTATTCTCTCTCATTCAAATGGCGTGTTTTATTCCAAAGCTATTCTAATTCATATGGCGTGTTTCATTCCAAAGCTATTCTCTCTAATTCAAATGGCGTGTTTTAGCCTATACCAAAGCTATTCTCTCTAATTCAAATGGCGTGTTTTTATTCCAAAGCTATTCTCTCTAATTCAAATGGCGTGTTTTAGCCTATTCCAAAGCTATTCTCTCTCATTCAAATGGCGTGTTTTATTCCAAAGCTATTCTCTCTCATTCAAATGGCGTGTTTTAGCCTATTCCAAAGCTATTCTCTCTCATTCAAATGGCGTGTTTTAGTCTATTCCAAAGCTATTCTCTCTCATTCAAATGGCCTGTTTTATTCCAAAGCTATTCTCTCTAATTCAAATGGCGTGTTTCATTCCAAAGCTGTTCTCTCTCATTCAAATGGCGTGTTTTATTCCAAAGCTATTCTCTCTCATTCAAATGGCGTGTTTTATTCCAAAGCTATTCTCTCTAATTCAAATGGCGTGTTTCATTCTAAAGCTATTCTCTCTCATTCAAATGGCGTGTTTTATTTCAAAGCTATTCTCTCTCTTCAAATGGCGTGTTTTATTCAAAAGCTATTCTCTCTAATTCAAATGGCGTGTTTTAGCCTATTCCAAAGATATTCTCTTTAATTCAAATGGCGTGTTTTATTTCAAAGCTATTCTCTCTCATTCAAATGGCGTGTTTTATTCAAAAGCTATTCTCTCTAACGGGAGGGGAAAGGTGGGCGTCGTTTCTGTGGGCTGTGCGAAACCAACCCTCTACAAGTATCCTCGTGCTTTCTGAATTGCCTTTTTTTTTTTTTTTAACAATCTCTCAAACGGTGACACGGGTTACCAAATCTGTAACGTGAGTATCTAACTGCCTTTGTGAACTGATACGCGAGAGTGGCAGCAGATCCATTCATTGTGCTGACCCGGGAGATTGGAAAAATACCTATCCCTTCTCATGGACAACTCTTCAGTGTTGGTAGCAGAATAGATCTGTTCCAGTTAAAAAAAAAAAAAAATCAAGGGAAGCTAACGCAAGTCTTTTCACTGCAAACAGAGTTACCTTCTCTCGGTTTATGGGCCAAGCAAATAGATCTGGAGTGTCATATTTGATTGGAAGCGCACGCTAGAATACCGAGCAGATGGGATATTGACTGTCTGCATTCATATGCGCATCGTTTCATGGCCATGTTTTGGCATTTTCTGTCTCTCTGATGGCATTGTTATGCTGACTGAAGGGGCAAAATGGCTGTGGCCATGCGCACCAGCGGCATCTACCCCATGAAAACGGCTGAGTCACTCTCGCTGAACGCGTGGAATTACACAGATTATCATCATCATCACACCCATATTACTCCCACTTGACTACACCCATATTACTTCCCCCTGACTACACCCATATTACTTCCCCCTGACTACACCCATATTACTTCTCCCTGACTACGTATATTACTTTCACCTAATACACTGATTTTTTTTTTTTCCTGTTGAATGTTGCTACGAAGATTCGCTCGTTGTGATGGGTTCTTTCCCCTACCGCATACCGCGCACGGGACCTCAGTTTATCGTCTCATTTGAATTACCAGCACTCTGACCACGTATGGTTTAGTGGGGAGGGGAATACACACACGCGCGCGCAGGCACACACGCACGCTTGCAACCATGTACACGTGCGCATATTCATCCATTTACTCACCTTCCACCCCCCCACCCCCCTCCAGCTACCCCCCCCCCCCCCCCCCCCAACTGGGATGCATGTATTGTGGTTACCATTGCCGTCACATATCAATTTCATGATGCCTTAATTCAGAGAGAGAGAGAGAGAGAGAGAGGACAGAGACAGAGACAGACAGCAGACAGACAGAGAGAGAGAGAGAGAGAGAGAGAGAGAGAGAGAGAGAGAGAGAGAAAGAGAGAGATTCATTTGAAGACAATACCTTCAGCTACATCTCCTGCTGTGGTAGTGGTTGCCTCAGTTGGTGTGGTCTCTGCCTTAGTTGGTTTTGTGACTGCCTCAGTTGGTGTGGTGTCTGCCTTAGTTGGTTTTGTGGCTGCCTCAGTTGGTGTGGTGTCTGCCTTAGTTGGTTTTGTGACTGCCTCAGTTGGTGTGGTATCTCCTTTAGTTGGTTTTGTGGCTGCCTCAGTTGGTGTTGTGTCTGCTTTAGTTGGTTTTGTAGCTGCCTCAGTTGGTGTAGTCTCTGCCTTAGTTGGTTTTGTGACTGCCTCAGTTGGTGTTGTGTCTGCCTTAGTTGGTTTCGTGACTGCCTCAGTTGGTGTGGTGTCTGCCTTAGTTGGTTTTGTGACTGCCTCAGTTGGTGTGGTGCTGCTTTAGTTGGTTTTGTGTCTGCCTCAGTTGGTGTGGTGTCTGCCTTAGTAGGTTTTGTGGCTGCTTCAGTTGGTGTGGTGTCTGCCTTAGTTGGTTTTGTGGCTGCCTCAGTTGGTGTGGTGTCTGCCTTAGTTGGTTTTGTGGCTGCCTCAGTTGGTGTTGTGTCTGCTTTAGTTGGTTTTGTGACTGTCTCAGTTGGTGTGGTGTCTGCCTTAGTTGGTTTTGTGGCTGCTTCAGTTGGTGTGGTGTGTGCCTTAGTTGGTTTTGTGGCTGCCTCAGTTGGTGTTGTGTCTGCCTTAGTTGGTTTTGTGGCTGCCTCAGTTGGTGTGGTGTCTGCCTCAGTTGGTTTTGTGGCTGCCTCAGTTGGTGTTGTGTCTGCCTTAGTTGGTTTTGTGGCTGCTTCAGTTGGTGTGGTGTCTGCCTTAGTTGGTTTAGTGGCTGCCTCAGTTGATGTGGTGTCTGCCTTAGTTGGTTTTGTGGCTGCCTCAGTTGGTGTGGTGTCTGCCTTAGTTGGTTTTGTGACTGCCTCAGTTGGTGTGGTGTCTGCCTTAGTAGGTTTTGTGGCTGCCTCAGTTGGTGTGGTGTCTGCCTCAGTTGGTGTGGTGGCTGTCTTTGCTGGAGTGGTCGGTTGCTGAGTAGGCGTTGTAGCTGCCAGGGTTGTGGCAGGCTGAGTGACAGTAGAGGTGAGGGCAGGAGTGGTTTCACTTGTGGCAGCGTGGTGGTGGTCACTGTCTTCACCTGAATCTGCTCCTTATCCACGTCAATAGTGATGTTGCTACGGTCCAAAGCCTGCTTGAACGCAGTTGCCATCGCCGTGGGATCCCTTTTGATTGCCTATGGGGTAGTGCGGCAAAAACAAAACAAGGAAGCTGAGACACGTTTGACCTTTAAGCGTATGCTTGTGTCGATCATAATTTATTAGCTTTGCTGCTTTTAAAACAACTCTCTCCGTGAGTACAAAAGATATGAAAATATTGATGATAATGATGATGTTGTGATGATGATGATGATGATGATGATGATGATGATGATGATGATGATGATAATGATGATAATGAGGGTGGTGGTGATGGTGGCGATGGAGGTGGTGATGATAATGATGATGATGATGATGATGATGACGATGACGATGATGATGATGATGATGATGAAAGCAACAGAATAATAACGATAATAATAATAACGGCAATGATGATAACAGTGATTACAAGTACAACAATTACAATAACAACAGCAGCAACAACAACAATGCCACCACTACCACTGCTAGTACTACCTATTACAACTACTACTACTACTACTACTACTTCTACAACTTTTATTACTTGTTACTATTATTATTATCATTGTCATTGTTATTATTTATTATCATTATTTTTATTTATATTATTATTATCAGTATTATTATTGTTATTATTATTATTATTACTATAGTGATGTGTATATGGTTTTCAGCACAGACGGCGATTCAAGCTTTCACAAGAAAACGGGCTGATTGCGCAGAGAGTGACATTCTTTCTCTTTATTGCAGATTACATGACAGAGCATTTGAAGAGAGGCTCGGTTATTTGGAGACAAAGCGTTGAGTAATGGATCTGCAGACGTCTACAGTACTAAGTGAGGTGTGATGGTGCACCTCGGAAGATTAATTATTCTAGTCTTCCTTGCGCGGCTCGGTTATTTGGAGACAAAGCGTTGCGTAATGGACCTGCAAACGTCTGCAGCTCTAAATGAGATGTGATGGTGCACCTCGGGAGATTAATCATTCTCGTCTTCCTTGCGCCGAGCCTGCCTGTGCATTAGTATCCCTAGGTGCTTTACAAGGTGCTTTACATAGGCTGTGACAAGGAAAGCGATTACAGCCTAATGTTTGTGTATAAATGAGGAGTCATTTTGTTAACTAATAGCTGTAGATAATATATTGCTCTGATGATCAGTAACATTTTCATAACAGGACTTTGTAGATAGGGAAAGATATACACTTTTACGTTTTAAAGAATGGAAAATATCTCCGGCAGCTTTAAACGTGCATGTAAAGAAGTCGCACCTGATATGATTCTAGAGTTCTTGAAAAAGAGGCATTTTCTAAGATTTTACAGAAGAAAGACTTTAAACAAATTTCAGCATTAA
>CM065718.1:69831365-69851365 GCA_033310375.1 Conus canariensis | reverse complement strand
TAGGGGTTCTTTGTAATCAAGGTGTTAAGGTTATGGGGTTCTTTATAATCAAGGTGTTAAGGTTAGTTCTTTGAAATCAAGGTGGTAAGGTTAGGGGTTCTTTATAATCAAGGTGTTAAGGTTAGGGGTTCTTTATAATCAGTAGGCTCAAATGAGAAAACTGAGACCATACGGTTCAGTGGCATCACCTAATGGCGTGTTTCTGAGTGTTCCATATCTATCAGATATGGTATTCCATAACATTAGATGAATGTTCTGTTTTCCAGCAATGCTGAAGATATCCAGTCATAAGGCGTGAACTGGAGATCCTATTTTCCAATTTCTGGGAGATACCGGATCCCCTTTTCCATTTATCTGTTCAATGAAAAATCCTCAATACACAATGGAGGATCTGTTTACCACATCTTCCACGTATTGGGGAGGAGGGGTGAAAGGGAGGGGCGTTGGGGGGGGGGGGGTGGCAGATACCGATCCTTAAGAACTATAAACAAGATCTTGTTTTTTTTGCCAATGATCTGGCAATACAAGATCCTTCAAAAATGTAACAAAGATCCTTTACCCAACTATCCGACAGAAATGAATCCTATAAAATGTGACGAAGATCCAATTTCCCAGCTGTCTGGCAGATATCGAATTCTTATAAAGTATAATAAATATCCTGTTTTCCAGTTATCTGAATGATACTGAACCGTATAAAGCGTAATGACGCTCCTGTTTTCCATTTATCTGGCAGAATCCTATACAAGATAATGAAGATGCTGTTTGATAGTTATACAGGCAGACACAATACCCTCTTAAAAAAAAACCTGTTTCCCGTTTATCTAACAGACAGATATAATAAACAGACAAGATGTCAAAGAATACCCTTCTCCACTGTGCTTTGTTTGTGTGCAGGATATACAAAGGACTACAATGATCTCCACTACGCTTTGCTTGTGTGCAGGATATACAAAGGACTACAATGATCTTCTCCACTGTGCTTTGTTCGTGTGCAGGATATACAAAGGACTACAATGATCTTCTCCACTATGCTTTGCTTGTGTGCAGGATATGGAAAGGACTACAATGATCTTCTCCACTATGCTTTGCTTGTGTGCAGGATATACAAAGAACTACAATGATCTTCTCCACTATGCTTTGCTCGTGTGCAGGATATACAAAGGACTACAATGATCTTCCGTTCTGGGTGCGGCACTCACTTGAAGCCGGTGACCTCGGAATAGTCGTAGATTTTGCTGTAATCACTGTTCCTGTACACGGTGTCAATCTGAAATGCAAGACAGTCACAACAGACATTAGCTCCTCTACGTGTTGCTGCTGACAATAGTAGTAGTAGTAGTAGTAGCAGTAGTAGTAGTAGTAGTAGCAGTAATAGTAGTAGTAGTTGTTGTTGTTGTTGTTGTTGTTGCTGCTGTTGTTGTGCTATTACAAAGTAGTACCACCACCAGCAGCAGCAGTAATGACAACAGAGGTGATACCAGCAGCAGGACTAATGATAATAGTAATAAAGGTAATTAACTGGTGATGATGATGATGATGATGATGATGATGATCATCATCATCATCATCATCATCATCATCATCATTATCGTTATTTTTGTTATCATTATTATCATTATTATTTATCATTATTAGTAGTATAATTATTATTATCATTATTGTTATTATTATCATAATTATTATAATTATAATTATTATCATTATTTTATCATAAAGACAACTTATACCGCGCCTATCATCGCTTAGAGACAAAACTGTAAGCGCTTTATATCCACGCTCTCGATTACACAACGGGCTGTCTACCTGGGTAGAGCCCACTGAAGAGCTGCTTGCTGGCGCTTCATTCTGTCATTTCCCGCGTCATTCAGTCAAACATTAGTCCATTTTCTTTTATTCCATTGCTTTTTTTTTTTTTTTTTTGCTATGTGCATACATGTCATTCATACCAACGGCCAAACTGACCTCCTCTGATGGGATAGTACGTGCGTGCAAGATGTCAGTGCATTCACACTTAGGACCTCGTTTATTGTCGGGAAGCTGAGTCGGAAAAAAATGTTGAAAGGAAAAGTCCTGTACCGAGACGGTCCGGCCGAGATTCGAATTCGCAACCTCAGGATCACCAGGATTACGAATCGGGCGTTCTTCCAGCTGTATTATTCCGATCTCATTACAAGTGATGTAGAAGCACTGCCAGCAGTTATACTAGAAACAGTAGCAGCAGCAGGATCACCAGGTAACAGGAGTAGAACAGCAGTAGCTACAGGGAAAGCAAGCAACGACAGTAGAAATAGCTGAAGTGGCAGCAAAGGCAAAACACGTGGTGGTAGTAGCTGGAAGCAACGGCGGTAACAGTAATAGTAGCAGTGTCAGCAGCAGCAAGAGTGGTAGTCATAGTAGTGACAATAGCTACTATATTATTTCCGGTACAAATACGAACAATAGCAGTTATAGAATAGGTGCAGCTACTCTCTCCCTCTCCACACACACACCTATATACAATATTTATTCCATTTTATATACACACACACACAATAAAATATATAGAATTATAAAACAAAACTTGCTCTTATGTCTTAGAGTGAAGAAATAGGGGGAAATAAGCATTCCTATCTGCAGTGGCAGTTAATTCTGCCTAACTAACAGCATGTGCTTGAGAGGGTGAGGGGGAATAATAAATGCTTCTCAAATGAGTCTTCAGCAAGCTTATTGTCTCCAAGGAAGAGACACTCTCCAATGGGGAGGAAACTCACCAACACATAACTCCTGGTCAAATACCGGTATTTCGAAACCTGATTGTTTCTCCTCGGTGACCGCGCAAAGTGGTAACTTAACTCCTCTGCTTTTTCGGTTTTAAGAAGAATGCTATCCCAGAATAAGGCTGGTGTGTAGTACCATAGTATGTTTGTTGAGTTTTCAAAAAACCAACCAAAGGTGCCACCTAAGAAGCAAAAGAAAATCATGAAAGAGCAAAACAAGCTACATTTTCTAGTGAAAAGTAGAAAATATAAAAAGATAACCTCTTAAGACACAAGTGCTGAGGGCCAGTTCTTGGAATGATTCCGCAAGGGACTAAATTATAATTGACTAATAAATTCCAAGGATAAGTAACCGAGCACCATTCCAGCAACTTACAGAGCAGCTTGGTGTTGGTTTTTTGAAAACTCGACAAACATACTATGCACGCATCTAATTTTTCATGTCCTGCTTGATGTCTGTGACAGGAAACTAAATGTAAAACTAGCTCGCCAACAAACAAACTAGGTAACTAGCCAGCTCACCGACCGACTAATTAACCAACCAACACCAGCCTATCCTTCATTCAACAAGCAAAACCAGTTATCCTTGCGAGCAAGGCAATCCAGAACTCACGTTGTTTTCCATTTCTCGTTTGGTGTCCTGATACAGTTGGGAGTCCGGGTCACCAAGCTCTGGTGTGAACTCTTGAGATACCACGCGAATCTCGCCTTCAAAGTCCGGACCTGAAGAAAACCAAAGTCATCTTCATCATCTCTGTTATCTTCGTGTTCGTGAATCGTCATTGTATTCTTTGTTTTGGGTGTTTGTTTTATATCGTCGTGCTCCTTAATATTTGAAATAGATGCACTAAAAACAGGTGTGTTACTTGTTCTTGTTGTCTGCTGTATAGTTCTTGTCGTCGTGTGTGCCATTATATTTGCTGGTAACTATGCTTTTGGTACCCTCCTCCTTCTCCTCCTGTTCCTAATTATCAGTAACATCAATATTATCGTCGTCGTTGTCCTCCTCAATGTCGTCGTTATACTCATCGTCATCATTGTCGTCATAATCTTGACCCTTTCACTTATTGTCGAAAATGCTGATGAAACACCAAGTATTTCCTCAACTTTTGAATTTGTTAAATTTGAGTTAATAAAATATAAAACATGCTATTACAACTGGAAAAGGAAATTCACGTGTCGGTAGAAACTGGCAGTCTCATCCGTTTCGATCCTCTCTCTCTCTTCTTTCTCTCTCTCTCTCTCTCTCTCTCTCTCTCTCTTCTCTCTCTCTCTCCTCACACACACACACACACACACACACACATACACACACACACACACACACACACACACACAGCACACACACCACTCACACACACACACACACTGCCACCACCACCACTTCCACCACACCACACCACACAACAACACCACCATCCTACCATCACAACACCACACACACGCAACACACACACCACACACACACACACACACACACACACACACACACAACACACACACACACACACGCACGCACGACACACACATGAAAATACGAACACACACACACACACACACACACACACACACACACACACACACACACACACACACCTCGCTGTCCAGTGGTAGTTGGTATGGTAGGTTGCTGAGTTGGTGTGGTGGCTGACTCAGTTGGGGTGGTGTCTGCCTCAGTTGGGGTGGTGGCTGCATCAGTTGGGGTGGTCGGTGGTCGTGTGGGCGTTGAGGCTTCCTGGGTTGTGGACGGCTGAGTGACCGTAGAGGTGAGGGCAGGAGTGGTTGTGGTTGTGGTGGACGTGGTGGTGGTAGCGACCTTGACCCGAATCTGTTCCCTGTCTACCTTGAGTGTGGTGTTGCTGCGGTCCAACCCAAACTTGAACGCCACCACCATCACTGTGGGATTGCTCTTGATTCTCTGTGCAGAAACGGAAGGGGAAAAAGGTTGAGAAGGGTTTACTCATCGTTAAAGCGTATGAGCGTTGTTGCTTTTGTAAACAGTTCTCCGTCACTGATCAAAAGTAAAATGATTACAATAATGATGATGGTAAATAATGATGATGATAACGACGACGACGACGACGACGACGACGACGACGACGACGACGACGATGCTGCTGCTGCTGCTGCTGATATGATGATGATGATGATGATGATAATAATAAAATAATAATAATAATAATAAAATCATCATTCTAGTGATACTAATGACAATAGGAGTAATAACAAAAAATGAGTAAAACTGGTATTCGAAATAAACATAATGATAACAAAACAGCAATAACAACAACTACATCAACAACAACAACAACAACAACAACAACAACCACTACACTACTACTACTACTACTACTACTACTACTACTACTCTATCATTTTAGGTGGTTGTCAGGGCAGACGGTGATTCCAATTTTCACATCAAACCGGGCAACAGTGTGTAGAGAGGGACATTACTTCTGTCAGCTGCAGATTAGATCATAGTGTCAGTTTGATGTTAGACACTGAATAGGTCTACACTCCTGCATTGCCATGATAGTTTTTTTAGTTTTTTTTTCTCACAGGATTAGGATTAAACACGATGTTTTATTTTCTTTCTTTTCTATAGGAGAGGGGGGAAAGCATAAAGACGAGTACACAGCGAAATTTTGAGAAAATGAAAGTATTAAAAAAAAGAACTTAAGAGCAAAACATCCATATGGTTTATAAGAACCGATTGTTAACAATCGAATAAATACGAGAGAGAGAGAGAGAGAGAGAGAGAGAGAGAGAGAGAGAGAGAGAGAGAGGGGACAGACAGACAGACAGACAGACAGACAGACAGACAGACAGACAGAGACAGAGACAGACAGACAGACAGACAGAGAGTAGAGAGAGAGGGATTGGGTGGAAGGGTGAGAAGAGAATGTGGACAAACTCCAAGCGAGAAGATCCACCCGTAACAGGCTGAGAAGAAGCAAGTGTTGATGTGAACCTGTGATTGCAAATGTCATCTCGAATGTCAGCGAAATGTACACTGCTCTGCATAACACGAAAGCGCGAAGTTGTCAGTAATAGACCACTGACTACTAGCTAAAACAAGTGCTCGTTGCATGTGATGCAGCGTCAACGTTGTCAGTAAGTGCTCGTTGCATGTGATGTAGCGTCAACGTTGTGGGGATCACACAGCTAAAACAAGTGCTCGTTGCATGTGATGTAGCGTCAACGTTGTGGGGATCACGCTTCTCATGCAGCGGGCAGAGGTCGTCTAAGATTAGTGCTATTTCACCTCTTCACGGCAGAGTGCAAGTGCACTCTATGTGTTACGGATAGATTGCTCAATTTCACTCACTATGCTCACTTCAATATGTGCTATAAAGGACTTGGAGTACAATCTTGATGATTTGCTGACTGACTTCGTAGATGTTGTAGATTATTTCCTGGCAACCTCAAATTATTACATTTCCTTCCAAACAAATGTGAAAAAGAAACTTTTCTGAAAACATATTTTTGAATGCTCTACATAAGACAGTTTTCAGATACTGCAAGTTAAGAACACGACACTGATGAACAAACAAGTGATTTTTGTATTAAGTGCATGAGACAAACAACAAGACAAAATATGTCAGTTCAAGACCACAACATACATGAACGGAAGCAGATGATGCGTGATGTAAGTGCATATGGCAAATAATACAACATAAATATGTTATTTCAAGAACGCAACATGAATAACGGAAACACATGAACTGTGTTGTAAGTGCATGTGACAAGCAGTATGACATCAATATGTGCTACATTCTGCAGTAAGTGCATGTGACAAGCAGCATGACACCAATATGTGCTACATTGTGCAGTAAGTGCATGTGACAAGCAGTATGACATCAATATGTGCTGCATTGTGCAGTAAGTGCATGTGACAAGCAGTATGAGATCACTATGTACTACATTGTACAGTAAGTGCATGTGACAAGCAGCATAAGATCAATATGTACTACATTGTACAGTAAGTGCATGTGACAAGCAGCATAAGATCAATATGTACTACATTGTGCAGTAAGTGCATGTGACAAGCAGCATGGGATCAAGACGTACTACATTGTGCAGTAAGTGCATGTGACAAGCAGTATGAGATCAATATGTACTACATTGTGCAGTAAGTGCATGTGACAAGCAGCATGGGATCAAGACGTACTACATTGTGCAGTGAGTGCATGTGACAAGCAGCATGAGATCAATATGTACTACACTGTACAGTAAGTGCATGTGACAAGCAGCATGAGATCAATATGTACTACATTGTACATTAAGTGCATGTGACAAGCAGCATAAGATCAATATGTACTACATTGTACAGTAAGTGCATGTGACAAGCAGTATGAGATCAATATGTACTGCACTGTACAGTAAGTGCATGTGACCAGCAGCATAAGATCAATATGTACTACATTGTGCAGTAAGTGCATGTGACAAGCAGCATGGGATCAAGACGTACTACATTGTGCAGTAAGTGCATGTGACAAGCAGTATGAGATCAATATATACTACATTGTGCAGTAAGTGCATGTGACAAGCAGCATGGGATCAAGACGTACTACACTGTACAGTAAGTGCATGTGACAAGCAGCATAAGATCAATATGTACTACACTGTACAGTAAGTGCATGTGACAAGCAGTATGAGATCAATATGTGCACTGTACAGTAAGTGCATGTGACAAGCAGCATAAGATCAATATGTACTACATTGTGCAGTAAGTGCATGTGACAAGCAGCATGGGATCAAGACGTACTACATTGTGCAGTGAGTGCATGTGACAAGCAGCATGAGATCAATATGTACTACATTGTACAGTAAGTGCATGTGACAAGCAGCATCAGATCAATATGTACTACATTGTGCAGTAAGTGCATGTGACAAGCAGCATGAGATTAATATGTACTACATTGTACAGTAAGCGCATGTGACAAGCAGTATGAGATGAATATGTACTACCTGGGGGTGGAGAGTATCGCTTGTGCGACAGCATCCCGCTCCCCTCCCCTCCCCATCCCTTCTCCCCACTTCTTTCTGCATCACCACTGTTCCTGTCGCTTCTCTCTCTACCTCTCACCACAACAACACGACTGCCAGCATCACCACTGTTCCTGTCGCTTCTCACTACCTCTCACCACAACAACACGACTGCCAGCATCACCAACTGTTCCTGTCGCTTCTCACTACCTCTCACCACAACAACACGACTGCCAGCATCACCACTGTTCCTGTCGCTTCTCACTACCTCTCACCACAACAACACGACTGCCAGCATCACCACTGTTCCTGTCGCTTCTCTCTCTACCTCTCACCACAACAACACGACTGCCAGCATCACCACTGTTCCTCTCGCTTCTCTCTCTACCTCTCACCACAACAAACACGACTGCCAGCATCACCACTGTTCCTCTCGCTTCTCTCACTACCTCTCACCACAACAACACGACTGCCAGCATCACCACTGTTCCTCTCGCTTCTCTCTACCTCTCACCACAACAACACGACTGCCAGCATCACCACTGTTCCTGTCGCTTCTCTCTCTACCTCTCACCACAACAACACGACTGCCAGCATCACCACTGTTCCTCTCGCTTCTCTCTACCTCTCACCACAACAACACGACTGCCAGCATCACCACTGTTCCTCTCGCTTCTCTCTACCTCTCACCACAACAACACGACTGCCAGCATCACCACTGTTCCTGTCGCTTCTCTCTCTACCTCTCACCACAACAACACGACTGCCAGCATCACCACTGTTCCTCTCGCTTCTCTCTCTACCTCTCACCACAACAACACGACTGCCAGCATCACCACTGTTCCTCTCGCTTCTCTCTCTACCTCTCACCACAACAACACGACTCGCCAGCATCACCACTGTTCCTCTCGCTTCTCTCTCTACCTCTCACCACAACAACACGACTGCCAGCATCACCACTGTTCCTGTCGCTTCTCTCTACCTCTCACCACAACAACACGACTGCCAGCATCACCACTGTTCCTCTCGCTTCTCACTACCTCGCACCACAACAACACGACTGCCAGCATCACCAACTGTTCCTGTCGCTTCTCACTACCTCTCACCACAACACACACGGATCTTGCCAGCTCACCAAACATGTTCCTCACACTGCTTTCCTCCTCTTACCTCTCACCACAACACGACTGCCAGCATCACCACTGTTCCTCTCGCTTCTCTCTCTACCTCTCACCACAACAACACGACTGCCAGCATCACCACTGTTCCTCTCGCTTCTCTACTACCTCTCACCACAACAACACGACTGCCAGCATCACCATCTTGTTTTCCTACTTCACGCTGTCTCATACTTCCTCTCACCACAAACAACACGACTGCCAGCATCACCACTGTTCCTCTCGCTTTCTCTACCTCTCACCACAACAACACGACTGCCAGCATCACTCCTGTTCCTGCTGCTTCCTCTTACCTCTCACCACAACAACACGACTGCCAGCATCACCACTGTTCCTGTCGCTTCTTCCTACCTCTCACCACAACAACACGACTGCCAGCATCACCATGTTCCTCTCGCTTCTCACTACCTCTCACCAACACACGACTGCCAGCATCACCACTGTTCCTCTCGCTTCTCACTACCTCTCACCACAACAACACGACTGCCAGCATCACCACTGTTCTCTCGCTTCTCTCTACTCTACCACAACAACACGACTGCCAGCATCACCACTGTTCCTCTCGCTTCTCACTACCTCTCACCACAACAACACGACTGCCAGCATCACCACTGTTCCTCTCGCTTCTCTCTACCTCTCACCACAACAACACGACTGCCAGCATCACCACTGTTCCTCTCGCTTCTCACTACCTCTCACCACAACAACACGACTGCCAGCATCACCACTGTTCCTCTCGCTTCTCTCTCACTACCTCTCACCACAACAACACGACTGCCAGCATCACCACTGTTCCTCTCGCTTCTCACTACCTCTCACCACAACAACACGACTGCCAGCATCACCACTGTTACTCTCGCTTTCTCTCACTACCTCTCACCACAACAACACGACTGCCAGCATCATCACTGTTCCTCTCGCTTCTCACTACCTCTCACCACAACAACACGACTGCCAGCATCACCACTGTTCCTTCGCTTCTCTCTACTCTCACCACAACAACACGACTGCCAGCATCACACTGTTCCTCTCGCTTCTCTCTACCTCTCACCACAACAACACGACTGCCAGCATCACCACTGTTCCTGTCGCTTCTCTCTCTACCTCTCACCACAAAACACGACTGCCAGCATCACCACTGTTCCTGTCGCTTCTCTCTACCTCTCACCACAACAACACGACTGCCAGCATCACCAACTGTTCCTGTCGCTTCTCTCTCTACCTCTCACCACAAGAACACGACTGCCAGCATCACCAACTGTTCCTGTCGCTTCTCTCTCTACCTCTCACCACAACAACACGACTGCCAGCATCACCAACTGTTCCTGTCGCTTCTCTCTCTACCTCTCACCACAACAACACGACTGCCAGCATCACCAACTGTTCCTCTCGCTTCTCTCTACCTCTCACCACAACAACACGACTGCCAGCATCACCACTGTTCCTCTCGCTTCTCTCTCTACCTCTCACCACAACAACACGACTGCCAGCATCACCACTGTTCCTGTTGCTTCTCTCTCTACCTCTCACCACAACAACACGACTGCCAGCATCACCACTGTTCCTCTCGCTTCTCTCTCTACCTCTCACCACAACAACACGACTGCCAGCATCACCACTGTTCCTCTCGCTTCTCTCTCTACCTCTCACCACAACAACACGACTGCCAGCATCACCACTGTTCCTCTCGCTTCTCTCTCTACCTCTCACCACAACAACACGACTGCCAGCATCACCACTGTTCCTCTCGCTTCTCACTACCTCTCACCACAACACGACTGCCAGCATCACCACTGTTCCTCTCGCTTCTCTCTACCTCTCACCACAACAACACGACTGCCAGCATCACCACTGTTCCTCTCGCTTCTCATACCTCTCACCACAACAACACGACTGCCAGCATCACCACTGTTCCTCTCGCTTCTCTCTCTACCTCTCACCACAACAACACGACTGCCAGCATCACCAAACTGTTCCTGTCGCTTCTCTCTCTACCTCTCACCACAAAACACGACTGCCAGCATCACCAACTGTTCCTGTCGCTTCTCTCTCTACCTCTCACCACAACAACACGACTGCCAGCATCACCAACTGTTCCTGTCGCTTCTCTCTCTACCTCTCACCACAACAACACGACTGCCAGCATCACCAACTGTTCCTCTCGCTTCTCTCTCTACCTCTCACCACAACAACACGACTGCCAGCATCACCACTGTTCCTCTCGCTTCTCTCTATATCTCTCACCACAACAACACGACTGCTAGACACTGGTTCATCAGTCGCGTCTGGTTCCAGTACAAACACACACACACACACACACACACACACACACACACACACACACACACTCGTTTTAAAACCCTAAATGTTGAAATATTGTTTTTCTTGACCCAGCCATTATTTATGGATAAAAAACAAACATATGCTAGCTTAGACTAAAATCTTTTTAAAACAAAATTAGAACACCTTTTGACGACTTCTGCATTTTTATTATCACTTTATCTTTTTTTTTTTTAAGAAATCTACTCGTAAAACATCGACATTTTCTGAACCCCCACCTTAGATTGTCTAGTTCTGCTTGAAAATATTTACAGCCGGAGCTGGGATTTATGCGCGCGCGCGCACGCACGCACGCACGCACGCACGCACGGACACACACACACACATTAACGAAAAAGCATGAAAAAAGGGAGAGTTAAAAAAAAAGTTCTCTTTGTGTACGGGAGGAGGCAAGGTGTGACGGAGGGTGTACGTCATTTCGACTTGTTGTCATACTTACACAAATACACAACACGTAAACACTAAAACACACAAACACACACGTCATGAGTGACTTGGACGGGTAGCTCTAACCTCTATTAAATCGAGGGTGGCCTGTATATCGGAGGGCGTGGTGGGCTGTACGGTTGGCGCAGACTGTCCAGGTGCTGGAGATGACCTGGGTGGCGGAGTTCCTTTGGGTGGTGGAGGGACAACAATGACTATGAAGTAGACATTGAAGTTCACGAAGATGCTCCCGTTTCTGAAAAAAACAAACAAACAGAAAGCGGTCATGTGTGTGTGTGTGTGTGTGTGTGTGTGTGTGTGTGTGTGTGTGTGTGTGTGTGTGTGTGTGTGTGTACACTGGAAACCAGGCGTGCTATACACATGTTTTTGACTCTGAAGCAGTGTGAATGATTATTTCATATTGCCAAATGAACTTTTAGCTCTTTTATGTGGCATTTGCGAATTACAGGTTGTAGAACGAATAGATTCTGATCATTTTCCAGCGTCAGTTCATGTTTGGTTCCCTTGTGGAAACTTAGCAGACGTTAAGCAAAGAGGCCATAATGATGTTATAGAATTGTCTGGAACGATGAATGTGCTTCTTCGTTTGGTGATACCTTAGGTACTGAAAAAGCGAGTAAAAATGTTGATATTGCCACGAGTTTAATAGATAATCACGTTAATCATGCACTAGATATGTTTAATGAATGTATATTAGAATGTGTCGAATGTTTGAAAAAATATATACAAGGTCATGACCGAATGTCAAAGGACTGATGTGATCAAGAGCGTGTTCTTAGTAAAAGAAAGGCGAGGAGATTATTGAGACTAAGTCGCCGTCCGTTAGAAGACACTTACAGAACTGTGCATTTAACAGGCAAGCGTGAATACAGACATTTACAAAAGAGAAAAGAGAAAGAATGTAAGAAAAATTAATAGATAAATTAGTAACATCTACAAAGTCTCAGAAGGATTTTCGGGCTTTAATTCATAACATAGCGCTTAAAAGGAAATAGCCTAGAAATAATGTTTCAGCTGACACGTGGTTTCAACATTTTCAAGCCTTGTTAGAGTTAAATACTGACAATGAGCCAACCCAAAAGACAAAGAGGGATTAGAGGGGTTTGAAGATGAGTATGATGATTATATAAACCGTCCCATCAGTGAGGAAGAAGTGTTATTAGCGATTAAAAAAACCCTGAAAAACTGGAAAGCAGCGGGCCCCGATGGCATTATTGGTGAACTGTTCAAATACTCTTCTGCCCTGGTTGTACAGTTTTGTGTGAAGTTGTTTGATAAAATGTTTGAAAACAGTTTGTTACCAGATAACTGAACGGAATCAAGTATTTTACCCATCTTTAAAATAAGGTGACGCTAATAATCCAAACAATTATAGGGATGCCACTGTTAGTAATGTAAGTTGTAAGCTATTTGAAATGATAGTAAATAATGGACTGCAAGAATGGATTGAGGAAAACAGCAGTACTGGTGATCACCGAGCTGGTTTCAAAAAGGGTTATTCTACTGTTGACCACATGTTTTTTTTTATGGCTCTTGTTCAGAAACAGTTTTCCTATAATCGAAAATTGTATGTCGCTTTCAAGGACTTTGAAAAAGCGTTTGATTCCCTCGATAGAAATATTCTTTGGCCAGTCATGATTAAAAAATGGCAATAGGGGTAAAGTTTACAGATGTACCAGAAGCATGTATGAGGTGGTTAGAGCTATAGTTTGTTGTGGCACTAAACTGACAGATTAAGTTAACTGTATAGCTGGGATTAGACAAGGTGATGCTTGTAGTCCTGTTCTGTTTTCCCTCTTTATCAATGACCTAGCAATTAAAGTGGTCAACAATGGAAAACATGGGGCTTCGCTAACACTGGATGCTTTTGAATTGTTCATTTGGTTATTAGCCAGTGATATGGTTTTGATACTGGAGACTGTTTTTGGCTTACAAACTCATCTGAATAGTATACATGGCGCAGCTGCTTCTCTCCAACTGAAGGTTAATTTGTCCAAAGTTAACATTATTGTATTTCGTAATGGTGGTTATTTAAGTACAAGAGAAAGATGGTTCTCTGATAGTGTCCCGGTGTCTCTTGCGGATGCTTATTAGTACTTGGGTATATTTTTCTCTACACATCTGAGTTTTGTTAGTGCGTGCAAGGATCTTGCTGGCAGGGCCAAACATTCGTTGCTCTGTGTTCTGAAAAGGTTGTATATCCTTAATGATACGTCTTTTAATGTATTTCTCAAGTTGTTTGATAGTCAAGTTCAGTCAATTGTACAGTATGGGTCTGAATTATGGGGACTAGGTAATGCTGCCGTAGACTGTGTATCTGTGCACTTTTTTGCTTTAAAAAGGTATTTGGGTATGGACAGGCCAAAGCCTAATGATCTTATTTATGGTGAGACGAATACATTCCACATGAATATAGTTTCAGCAGTTAAATACATCTGCTATTGGCTGAATTTACTTCAAATGGAGGAGCACAGATTACCACGCAAAGCTATAACGTTTTGTGTGGTCTCGATGCTAGAGGAAAAAACAAGCAGGTATTTGCCTCTTTGAATATGGTTTTGGTTTTGTGTGGTTAAATCAAGGTATTGGAAATGTTCAGCAGTTTTTATGTTGTTTTTTTTTTCCGTCATTGATTGGTTGGCTGCAATAGGAAAAAAAAACGGTCAGGCCATATGCAACACAGTGAAAGGTTTGATTTCTTTAGTAATGTTTGCAATTTGCATGATTTAATGAGACCTTAATCAACTTTAGAAATGGACAGACACTTAAATTATGTTGACCAAATTCAGACTTGGAATATCAGAATTAGCAGTTCATAAGTTTAGATGATAATGACATGTTGTGTCCGCTTTTTTAAGAGTGTCAAGGAAATGAAATCCATTTTGTTCTTTTCTGTCCAACCATAAGAAACATTAGAACTGAATTCGAATTCATTCAGCCAAAATTTTGTAGACAGCCTTCGCTTTCTAAACCGACTATACTGATCTCGTCGACCTCATCAGAAGTTGTTCGAAATGTGTGTTTGTTTTGTGTAAGGCATTTAAATCTAGAGAAACAGCTACCTCTTGCTTTCTTAATTATTTGTGTTTAGTATGCTTAAAAATCATGAGTTTTTTTTTATCTCAGTTGATATACCATGTTCACTCACCCCTTCATAAAGGGCCAAGGCTTGTATAAATAAAACTACACGAATCCGAATCTATGTGTCTGTGTGAGTCTCTCTGTCTCTCTCTCCCTCCCCCTCCTCTCCCCTCTCTCTCTCTTCTCTTTTCTCTCTCTCTCTCTCCATGGAATATTTGGGATGTCTTTGGTCTCTGCTACAACATGTACTCGCTTAATTTTCCCTTTTTCATAATTTGTATTTCTGCTTTTTGCAAAAATTATGCATTACCCACCATTTCATTAGGACAAAATGTCAATGACATTAAAGTGGTCAACAGCGTCTCTCCGTCTGTCTGTCTCTGTCTGTCTGTCTGTCTGTCTGTCTGTCTGTCTGTCTGTCTGTCTCTCTTCTCTCTCTCTCTCTCTCTCTCTCTCTCTCTCTCTCTGGATGTCAACGGCTATACGATAGAGAGAAGCAGAAGAGATGAATAGACTGACAGAGATAAAGGTTCAGCTTTCATAGGCCTTCATCTAAGAATGTGTAGAACACAAACCGTGAAGTGGGGTCGGGGATGAAGGAATTGGGGGGGGGGGGGGGGGGGGGGATAATAAAAATTGGGTTTGTTCATCATCAGTGGACTCAAATGGAAAACTGGGGCCACATGGTAGAAGTTCATCCGCTAAATCAATGTATTTCTTAGGTTCGATACCTGGAATATAATTATCCAATCCTTTGAAACAGAATGAGTACCCTGTCAATGTTTTTCAGTCATCTGGCAGATACAGAATCCGTTAAAACGTAATGAAAGTTTTGTTTTCCAGTTATCTGACACAAACGGCAATTCTGTAAATTTAAATTAATGAAGTTCCTATTTTCCACTTACCTGGCAGATACTGAATCCTATAAAATTAAATGAATATCTTGTTCTCCGGTTATCCGGCAGATACTGAATTCTATAAAATGTGATGAAGATCCTGTTTTCCAATTATATCGCTGAAACCCAATCATACAAAAGATAGTAAATGTTTTAACTTCAATTTATCAGGCAAATACAGAGTCTCTATGAAATGTAATAAAGACTGTTTTCTCAACGTCTGGCATACACTAAATCCTGTATAACACAATAAAGATCCTGATTTCCTGTTATTTGTTAGGTCATCTCATCATCATCATCAATTATCCCGGAGTCTTAAAGACCCATGCTGGGGCCCCACAGAAGGCTTCCAAACCAGCTTCCTCCATTCCTCCCGGTTCTCAGATGCTCCTAGGAAGCTACCGGATTTGATTAAATGTAACGCAGGTCATGTAATTTTTCCGTTATCTGGCTGAGACACACACTACCAGCCCAGCCAGAGGACCGGGCCGAAAAAAAAAAAACACCCTGCTCCATTACACCTTGTCTGCATGCAGGATACAGACAGGCTGCAACGGTTGCAGAATTCTGTAAGCAGTACTCACCTAAAGCCAGTGACCTCGGAATAGTTGTAGATGTCTTTGAAAGGGCCGTTCTTGTAGATGGTGTCGATCTGAAACGCCAGGTAAATATACAGATAGCAGCAGCAGCAGCAGCAGCAGCAGTAGTAGTATTCTATAAAGCAGCAACAACAGCAGTAGCAATAGATGTATTCTATAAAGCAGCACCAGCAGCAGTAGCAATAGCAGCATTCTATAAAGCAGCAACAGCAGCAGTAGCAGTAGTAGTATTCTATAAAGCAGTAACAGCAGCAGTAGCAATAGCAGTATTCTATAAAGCAGCAACAGCACCAGCAGCAGTAGCAATAGTAGTGTTCTTTACAGCAGCAACAGCAGCAGTAGCAATAGTAGCATTCTATAAAGCAGCAACAGCAGCAGTAGCAATAGATGTATTCTATAAAGCAGCAACAGCAGCAGTAGCAATAGTAGTATTCTATAAAGTAGCAACAGCAGCAGTGGCAATAGTAGTATTCTATAAAGCAGCAACAGCAACAGTAGCAATAGTAGTATTCCATAAAGGAGCACCAGCAGCAGTAGCAATAGTAGTATTCCATAAAGTAGCAACAGCAGCAGTAGCAATAGTAGTATTCCATAAAGTAGCAACAGCAGCAGTAGCAATAGTAGTAATCGATAAAGCAGCAACAGCAGCAGTGGCAATAGTAGTATTCTATAAAGCAGCAACAGCAGCAGTGGCAATAGTAGTATTCTATAAAGCAGCAACACCAGCAGTGGCAATAGTAGTATTCTATAAAGCAGCAACAGCAGCAGTGGCAATAGTAGTATTCTATAAAGCAGCAACAGCACCAACGGCAGTAGCAATAGTAGTAATCTATAAAGCACGAAGAGCAGCAGTGGCAGTAGAGTCTCAGTTGGAGTAGCAGCAATGTCCATGGTAGGAACAGAAACGAAACAGGAATAATGGTAGTAGTAGTATAGCGGCAACAGCGGAAGCAGCAACAATGGAACTGCTGCTTTGGAAGTATGTATGTATGTATGTATGTATGTATGTATATGTATGTATGTATGTATGTATGTATGTATGTATGTATGCATGCATGCATGCATGCATGCATGTATGTATGTATGTATGTGTGTATGCATGTATTTATATCTATATCTATTTATCTATCTATGTATCTATTTCAGAAAAGTCCAACATGAAGTAACTTTTTTTTTATTTCTGAAAAAGATCAACATTGTTTTTATCTGATTTAAAATTGTAGGAAGTAATATGTCAGCGAAATTTCGGTGTAGTTTGAGAAAATCTGTTTTAATGAGTTGTGTATGTATGTTTAAAAATATTTGGAGAGTTGAATTCAACGAGGAGACAGCCCTGATACGGCTCTTTGCCGTCGGCTGGGCTATAAGCAACATCATTTCTCTCCCATCCATCTGTCTGTCTGTCTGTCATTCTGTCTGTCTGTCTATTATCTATTCATCTAGCTACTTATGAATACATGTATATGTGTATGTATTTACATGTTCTGCGAAAACATACTTTGTGACCACATTACACCATTCCATATGGCCTTCAGTAATTCATATTGGTTCTAACTTGGTAGTCACAGCATGCGAAAATGTCCAGTGAAATGATGATACCCGAAGTAGTAAGATAAATAAATTTAGGGATCCGTGAAAATTCGTCTCTGCATTGTGGTCTCTGCATTGTGGTCTCTGCATTGTGGCCAAATATGACTGGGCAAGAGAAGCGCTGATCAAAAGATTTAAGGGATTGTAAATAAGAACTCGGTCAGGAAAGTTTGCCTCATGGCAGCGTAATACAGAATAATGACACCCCACAAAGAAGCATGCTATAGAAGGCTCTATAGAAATGAGAAATGACAAAAGATTGTAAAAAGAAGTGTACCATTAAATAAGTAAACAAAACGTTTAATAATGCGAGCATTACTAGTAGAATAATTATGATACAAAAAAATGGCACACGTTGACACTAATCAACCAGACTTCCAACCAAGAACCATCCCACCAACCGGCCAACCAGCGGATCCACCAACCCGATCTTCATCTTGCGCCGAAGTGGACGAAGGTAAGTGATTGCTCGTTCATTTTTCTTGTGCCGAGTGTTGTGCATCTTACCTAGAGAAGACCTAAGAGGTCGAAACTCGTCGTGTTTTGTCTTGTGATTCGTTTGTCTACGCTTTTCGGCGGAACCTTAAAAATAATTTTTCAAATTTGTGTAGATTTCATCCTGTAGTCGCCTTACTTTGCAACTAACTGAAAGTCCAGGGGATTTACGTTTTTTGTGCTGTATTTCGCTTCAGGATCTGAACTCGATATCAATAAACCAGTAAGCGAACCTGCCAGTCAATCGCCCAACTAACTGACCATTGAAGTAGCTACCAGCTAAGCTACTATTATACACAGTTCAGGACGCATTTTTCCCGATAGGTCGTTTGGTATTTTTTTATGGGAATTTACATGGAAACTAGCCAGCTAACCACCTATTATTACTAGCAAGAGTATTTATTTAGCGCCTATCCTCGGTTAGAGAGATACCAAGCTCTGTGCGCTTCACAAACTGCTCTCGTTTACTCAACGGGCTGCCTATCTGAGTGGCTGAACAGCTGCTTTCTGGCCACATTCAGTCGTTTCCCGTGCCATTCAGTCAATATCAGTCATTCAGTTTCCCGTGCCATTCATTCAATATCAGTCATTCAGTTTCTAACCTTTATTCTTTTGATTTTTCGCGCAAGATGCAAGCTATGTTTAACATGTCATCCATACCACCGTCCAATCTGACCTGCGCTTCCGAATGTTGGTGATAAGTTTTACGGTGTTAGCAAGATGATACGCATGCATTTATACTCGGAACCTCGATTCAAAGTCATATTCGAAGACGTTTCGGGTCATTGAGTAGGAAACAATGTCAAACTCTGAGGGAAAAGTCCCCCAGTAACGAAATAGCTCGACGAAGATTTGAACCCGCAACCCTAGGATCACCAGGATTACGAATCCAACAAGCCACTAGTAAGGTAAGGTAATGTTGCTTATAGCCCAGCCGACCACAAAGGGTCATATCAGGCTGTCACCACATTAAAATCAACTCACAAGTCATTCATTCACACAATTCTTTAAAATACATCTTCTAAAAACCCATCCGAAATTTTGTTAAAAATCTTTCCACTGTAAAATCTCAGATTCGATTAAAAACGTTAATCTCGTTCAAGAACTCAAAGATCGCGTCAGGCGGAACATCTCTGAACAAAATTTTCGTGGAATTTGCTGTAAAATGTTTGTGTCTCACACCATGCAAGTCCCAACACTCTAAAAGAATATGTTTCATTGTGAGTGGTACATGACATGGAATGCACCATGGAGCTTCTTCACTCTTTAAAAGGTATGAATGAGTAAAATACGAATGGCCGGTGTGCAGCTAGCCAACTTAACGACCACCTAATCAATCAACCACCCAGCCAGCCTTCCGTGTAGATAGCCAGGTAGTTCACCCACCAAGCCGACAATGCTGGACTTACGCTGTCTTCCATTTCCTGCTTGGTGTCCTGGTACACTTGAGAGTCCGGATCGTTGAGCTCTGGAGTGAACGATTCTGACGTCACTCGAATCTCGCCTTCAAAGTCCGGACCTGAAGGAAACCATAGTCATCTTCATGGTCACTGTCGTCTTCGTCTCTACAATTGTCTTCGGCGTCGCGGTCGTTTCTTGATTGTTTTTAAGATTCTCGTGACTAGTAAA
>CM065718.1:69816365-69823865 GCA_033310375.1 Conus canariensis | reverse complement strand
GTGACTAAAACCAGAATTAGTCAAATGTTATCGAAATCCTGCTATCTCTTTATTTAACAGATACTGATTTCTGTAAAAGAAAATAGATGTTGTGTTTTTTTGTTTGTTTGTTTGTTTGTTTTCCAGTTCTTAGGAAGTTACTGAATGCTTTCAGCTGTGGCTTTCCATTATCTGGCAGATAATGACTCCCTAAAAATGGAATGAAGAGACTTGCCTCCCTGTCATATGGCAGATATCGAATCCTGTAGCATGGAATGAAAAGCCTGTTTCCCAATTATCTGGCTGGTGCAGAATCTTTGAAATAGACCAACAATCTTTTTTCCATTTATCTGGAAGACACTGAGTCATGTAAAGTGGAACAAAGGTCCTTTTTCCTGTTATCTGGCAGACGCGGAATCCTGTAAAATTGAATATTTTTTTCTAGTCTACTGACAGATATGAAATGCTGTAAAATGAAATAAAATCCTTTTTCCGTTTTATCTGACGTATACTGAATCCTGAAATATAGAATGATAATCCCTTTTTCTGATTATCTGACAGATGCTGAGTCCAGTAAAGTGGAATAAAAATCCTTTTCCTTTCAGTTGTCTGGCAGATACTGAATCCCGTAAAATGAAACAAAAATCCTAAAAGTTTCCAGTTCTCTAGCAGATAATGAATCTTGTGAAATGAAATGAAAATCCTTTTTCTCAATTTACCTGAAAGAAACTGAATCCTGTAAACCGAAATGAAAATCCTTTCTTCCAATTATTTAACATATACTGAATCCTGTCAAATGGGTTTCTTTTCCCACTTATCTCACTGACACTGAATCCTGTACCCTGGAAGGAAAATCCATTTTTCCTGCTGTCTGGCCAACAAAGAATCCTGTAAAATGGAACGAAAATCCTTTTGTCCAGTACTGAATTTTGCAAAGTGGAATGAAAATCCCTCTTTTTTCATGTTATCTGACGAATACTGAACCCTGTAAAATGGAATGAAAATCCTTTCTCCAATTAACTGTCGGACCTTGAATCCAGTAAATTGTGACGAAGACCCCGTTTTCCGGTTAGCTGGTAGACAGGCCCATACTATCAGCCAAATGAGCAGCACCGTAAACAATCCATTTCTCCACCATGGTCTGTCTGTCTGCAGTACACAGCCATACTACCAGCCAAATGAGCAGCACCGTAAACAATCCATTTCTCCACCATGGTCTGTCTGTCTACAGGGTAGAGAAGGGACTGCGGCGATCTAAAGTAACGGGAAGGACTTACCTGAAGCCAGTGACCTAAAGTAACGGGAGGGACTTACCTGAAGCCAGTGATCTACAGTACTGGGAGGGACTTACCTGATGCCAGTGATCTACGGTAACGGGAGGGACTTACCTGAAGCCAGTGATCTACAGTAACGAGGGAGACTTACCTGAAGCCAGTGACCTCGGAATAGTCGTAGATGTTGCTGTAGGGACTGTTCCTGTAGATGGTATCAATCTGAAATATCCGCCAGACACCACAAACATTAGCTGCATTTGCTTGGTAGTAGGGATATTTGTAGCAACAGCAGCAGTTACAAGAGTAGTAGCAGCAGCAGCAACAGTAGTAGTAATAACAGCAGCAGCAACACCGGGCGCAATAGTTGTAGTAGTTGCGGTGGTGGAAGCGTAAGTGAGGAGTAGCGTCAGGCGTAGTAGCAACAACATTAGTCAACAGCATTAGCCAACAGCATTAGTCAACAGCATTAGCCTACAGCATTAGTCAACAGCATTAGTCAACAGCATTAGCCTACAGCATTAGTAAACAACATTAGTCAACAGCATTAGCCAACAGCATTAGTCAACAGCATTAGCCAACAGCATTAGTCAACAACACTAGTCAACAGCATTAGTCAACAGCATTAGCCAACAGCATTAGTCAACAGCATTAGCCAACAGCATTAGCCAACAGCATTAGTCAACAGCATTAGCCAACAGCATTAGCCAACAGCATTAGCCAACAGCATTAGCCAACAGCATTAGTCAACAGCATTAGCCAACAGCTTAAGTCAACAGGATTATTCAACAGCATTAGTCAACAGCATTAGCCAACAGCAATAGTCAACAGCATTGGTCCAGAGCATTAGTCAACAGCATTACTCAACAGCATTAATCAACAACATTGGTCCACAAACTTAGTCAACAGCATTAGAAAATGGCATTGGTGCTATTTGTAGTGGTAGCAGCAACAGCATTCGTGGTATTTGTAGTAGTAGCAGCAACAGCATTCGTGGTATATATAGTGGTAGCAACAACAGCATTAGTGGTATATGTAGTGGTAGCAACAACAGCATTAGTAGTATAATGTGGTAGTAGCAGCAACAGCATTAGTGGTGTTTGTAGTAGTAGCAGCAACAGCATTAGTGGTATATGTAGTGGTAGCAGCAACAGCACTTGTGGTATATGTAGTGGTAGCAGCAACAGCATTAGTGTAATGGTATATGTAGTAGTAGCAGCAACAGCATTAGTGGTATATGTAGTGGTAGCAGCAACAGCACTTGTGGTATATGTAGTGGTAGCAGCAACAGCACTTGTGGTATATGTAGTGGTAGCAGCAACAGCATTAGTGGTTATGTAGTAGTAGCAGCAACAGCATTAGTGGTTATGTAGTGGTAGCAGCAACAGCATTAGTGGTATATGTAGTGGTAGCAGCAACAGCATTAGTGGTATATGTAGTAGTAGCAGCAACAGCATTAGTGGTTATGTAGTGGTAGCAGCAACAGCATTAGTGGTATATGTAGTAGTAGCAGCAACAGCATTAGTGGTTATGTAGTGGTAGCAGCAACAGCATTAGTGGTATATGTAGTAGTAGCAGCAACAGCATTAGTGGTTATGTAGTGGTAGCAGCAACAGCATTAGTGGTTATGTAGTGGTAGCAGCAACAGCATTAGTGGTTATGTAGTGGTAGCAGCAACAGCATTAGTGGTTATGTAGTGGTAGCAGCAACAGCATTAGTGGTTATGTAGTGGTAGCAGCAACATCATCAGTGGTATTTGTAAATGAAAACTGTATTGCTCGTAGAACAAGCATGATAGAAAAGTAAACATAAGATACTGCCACCCAGCAACTCAACTGACCAACAATCAACTAGCCAACTCACCAACCAACCCACGCAACTCACAGTTTGCCCAGGATTTAAAAAAAAAAAAGACCAAATACTCCCCCCCCCCCCCCCCCCCCCCCCCCGCAAAAAAAGTAAAATGAAAATAAATAAAGCGAACTCGGGAACATGATCATAGACACTTTTCTGAGTATTTGTTTCTCTACAGACTTTTTACTCCAATAAAACATGGATGGAGCTGTCAAGATCCAATCTCAAGTAAAACATGGATGGAGCTGTCCAGATCCAAATAGTTACGCACTTCTTTTTGTGAATCTGTGGGAAATTTCCCATAGCAGATGTTTAGAGGTGTATATTGTTTCCCATTTCTCGTTTGGGGGGCTCTGTACTGAATGTAAACCAAGCGACGGACAGCCAGCCATCAAACCTATCGGACAGTCCAGGAGCAACTTTTCCACCATACCTTACCTGGTGTCTGTGACACGAGACTAAATATCAAACTACCCAGCCAACCAACCCAACCAGCAAACTAACCAATCAAACAGCTAACCAGCCAACTGTCCGTCTATTTGCCAGCCAACCAGGTAAGCTGCCAAACCAACAGGTAGTCCCAGACTCACGTTGCTTTCCATCTGTTGTTTGGTGTCCTGATACTCTTGGGAGTTGGGATCGTTCAGCTCCGGAGTAAAGTCTTGGGACGTCACGCGAATCTGGCCTTCAAAATCCGGAGCTGAAGAATACCAAAGTCATCTTCATCACCACTGTCTTCCTCATCTTCCTAATAGTCATCGTCGTTATCTTGGTCGTTGAAATCGTAATGATTATGATTTCATAGGTAGCAGCACTTAAAGTACGTAAGCTTAATGTTGTTGTTGTCGTGCAAAACGTGTCGTCATTGTTGCCATCATTTTTGTTAGTTCCTGTGTTTTGGTGCTATCGTCGCCCTTATCATCATCATCATCACCATCATCATCATCATC
The DNA here is from genome assembly GCA_033310375.1 of Conus canariensis. NCBI lineage: Eukaryota > Metazoa > Mollusca > Gastropoda > Neogastropoda > Conidae > Conus > Conus canariensis. The sequence goes on along the minus strand of CM065718.1, from coordinate 69,819,811 downwards.
ATCATCATCATCATCATCATCATCATCATCATAACCATTCTCATCGTTTTTATCATCATAGTCGTCTTAGTGCCGTCGTCGTCGTCATTATTGTTATGATTTCTGACAATGTTTCTTTATTTTCATTTTGGTTATGATTTACTAAACCTTTCCCTAACTTTTGTGTTTCTGAAATCTGAACACACACACACACACACACACACACACACACACACACACACACACACACACACACACATATATATATATATATAATAATACAAAATGTATATCTTACTTCGAATGAGAAAAAAAAATTAAACTTCCAGAAGTTTAAGATGGAACTACGAGTCTTATCCTCTCTCTCTCTCTCTCTCTCCTCTCTCTCTCTCTCTCTCTCTCTCACACACACACACACACACACACACACACACACACACACACACACACACACACACACACACACACATACACTCACGCACACATGCGCGCGCTTGCTTACCACACACAGACACACACAGACACACAAACGCGCACGCGCACCGTGCGTACAAATGCGCACGCACACGCCAACACACCACACTCGCGCGCGCGCTCATGAGCAGGCGCGCGCGCGCACGCACGCACACACACACACACACACACACACACACACACACACACACACACACACACACACACACACACATTCAGCGAACGAACAAGCGAGTAAGAGAGAGAGAGAGAGAGAGAGAGAGAGAGAGAGAGAGAGAGAGAGATGCTACAGGTTACCTCGCTGAACAGGGTTAGTTGTAGAAGCGGAGGAAGGGGTGGTGGTGGCAGCGTTCGTTATCGTCGGTTCGTTGTCGGATGACAGCTGGTTGGCTGCGACAAGATAATTAGGGTATACTCATTGTTAACCCGTGCAGACGGATGCGGAGATGACAACAGATAATATGGCGTGCACAAGACGACGAATTTGGCGTTGTGGTACATTCAACACATCCATTAAACACACACACACACACACACACACACACACACACACACACACACACACACACACACACACACACACATGGTCGGTAGGCACTCAAGGTCTGACCAGCGCGTTGGGCTTATGCGTAGGTCAGACATCCGCTAAGTCGTAGCCGCCAGACCATCTTCTTCTATTGTCTCATCTTAGTTGTTAATTCATTTATCCATCAGCTTCAACTCATGCGTAGTGTGGTCTCAAAACTTAGCGGATGTGGTGTAGCGTATATGGACTAGTCCGCACGCAGTGACGCCTCCTTGATGAAACTGAAACCGAAACTCAACACGTCCATTTTCTGTACATCCAACGGACAGTAGCAACACATGTACAGAGAACATTACTATGTAATGCTTGAACTGCTGATCGATCCCGTAAAATTTGCTCAGTACCTGAGGATGAAGCCTAACATCTTCCGCGATCTTCTACAGCAATGTGAAGCAGGTCTGAAGGTACAATATACCAATCTTTGTCGACCGTAACAAATAACACTGATTAATCACAAACACGACAAAAGACAAGGAGCTGAGATGTTTACTGTTACCTTGAGTTTATTTTGCATTAATCTTAGCTAATCGACGCTCAGTTACTGACAACAAACTGAAGCATTATAACATCCGTCGTCGTCCTGGTGTGTTTGCCGTTTATCAGCTTCGGACAAATATCAAATCATAGATTTGGGGTATTCCGGACATAAAACGAGAGAAAGTTAAAACAAACAAACAACCATATAAACATAAAACAACAGACAACTTCTGATAAACAATCGTGTGATACGACGAACTGAACTGGAAAGGAAATAATCTGTGTTGATCACTCATTGGAAATGGTACATCGATCTCATGGCAGCGTTAAGCCTTTTGTTGCCCTTGCATTTTTTTTGCTTACAATTAAGTGATTTATTGAGAAATGAAGACAACTAAGGTGAATTATTGAGAAATGAAGACAACTAAGGTGAATTATTGAGAAATGAAGACAACTAAGCTGATTTATTGAGAAATGAAGACAACTAAGGTGAATTATTGAGAAATGAAGACAACTAAGCTGATTTATTGAGAAATGAAGACAAATAAGCTGATTTATTGAGATATGAAGACAAATAAGCTGATTTATTGAGATATGAAGACAACTAAGGTGAGTTATTGAGAAATGAAGAACGTTAAATCCGTTTTTCTCACAACTAAGGCGATTTCTTGAGATATGAAGACAACTAAGGCGATTTCTTGAGATATGAAGACAACTAAGGCGATTTCTTGAGATATGAAGACAACTAAGGTGATTTATTGTGAAATGAAGAAGAGTTCAATTTGTTTGACCCGGACAGACAGGCATGCACGACCGGGTAATTTCCCTTGCGTGTCCGGCGTGGCCTGGCCATCTATTCAATACATGCCTATTTATGTAGCCAGTGAGAATAATAAGGGATTTGTTATACACCATGTTTTGGACGGGAAACGTGCGTGGCTGTCTATGGCCGTCCAATGTGTATGTGGTATCTCTTTCACACTCCGTCCAATGTGTATGTGGTATCTCTTTCACACTCCGTCCAATGTGTATGTGGTATCTCTCTAACACTCCGTCCAATGTGTATGTGGTATCTCTCCCACACTCTGTCCAATGTGAATGTGGTATCTCTCTCACACTCTGTCCAATGTGGATGTGGTATCTCTTTCACACTCCGTCCAATGTGTATGTGGTATCTCTCCCATACTCTGTCCAATGTGTATGTGGTATCTCTCCCACACTCTGTCCAATGTGTATGTGGTATCTCTCTCACACTCTGTCCAGTGTGTATGTGATATCTCTCCCACACTCCGTCCAATGTGTATGTGGTATCTCTCCCACACTCCGTCCAATGTGTATGTGGTATCTCTTTCACACTCCGTCCAGTGTGTATGTGATATTTCTCTCACACTCCGTCCAATGTGTATGTGGTATCTCTCCCACACTCTGTCCAATGTGTATGTGGTATCTCTCCCACACTCCGTCCAATGTGTGTGTGATATCTCTCTCACACTCCGTCCAATGTGTATGTGGTATCTCTCTCACACTCTGTCCAATGTGTATGTGGTATCTCTCCCACACTCCGTCCAATGTGTGTGTGATAGCTCTCTCACACTCCGTCCAATGTGTATGTGGTATCTCTCTCACACTCCGTCCAATGTGTATGTGGAATCTCTCCCACACTCCGTCCAGTGTGTATGTGGTATCTCTCCCACACTCCGTGTAATGTGTATGTGATATATCTCTCAAACTCCGTCCAGTGTGTATGTGCTATCTCTTTCACACTCCGTCCAGTGTGTGTGTGGTATCTCTCTCACACTCTCATGCTCAAGAGCTGTGTTCCCCCCCCCCCCCTCTCTCTCTGTCTCTCTCTGTCTCTCTCTCTCTGTGTCTCTCTGTCTCTGTCTCTGTCTCTGTCTCTCTCTCTCTCTCTCTCTCTCTCTCTCTCTCT
>CM065718.1:69798865-69803865 GCA_033310375.1 Conus canariensis | reverse complement strand
AAACTACAGAAGGTTCAGAGTAGCGCTGCCAGGCTTGTTTGCAAAGCATCTAAACGTCAACATGTCACTCCTCTGTTGCAGCCACTCCACTGGCTTCCAATTAAGAGTCGAATTGACTACAAGCTGGCTTTTGCCTGTTTCTCTTCTGTTTCTGGTAGTGGACCACAATATCTCTCAGACATCCTCCACATCTACACCCCATCCCGTCAACTTGTTCCACTGCCGACAGCCGCCTCTTGTGCCGATGCTGTATCGGCTGCAAACTGGCTAATATCAAAAACCGTGCTGAGTGTTTTAATGCCCTTCATTCTCTCATCATCCCCGCTTTTACATGCTTAGATTTCTTAACACAAAACAAATAGAGATGGCGAAATGTGATCGCTTTGACGGCACCCCCTTTGTATTTCAAAACCCCAAGATACTTTCCCGTTCGTAGTTACTTAGAATCTTATGTTTTTATAAAATGCTGACATTCACCAGCACAAATCCAAAAATGTAAGTACCTTACTCATGCATGACCAGCTCGTCGAATCAAACGCCTTCTTATGGTCGACTGACATCAGTAAGCCAGGCAGGGATTGTTTTTAAAGGTAAAATATTAAGCTATACATTGTTCTTACGTTATCTCCAACATATCTTCCAGGAATAAAACTTGTCTAAACTTTATTAAATAACTGAGGTAGAACGGTGTTTATTCTATTCATAATACATGTGGCGCCTATCTTTAAGAAACATTTACCAATGAAATTGGTCTCCATTTTCTTAAAAAAAATTCTCTTGGTTTGTCTGCTTTTGGTAGACACATGATTATTCCTTCTCTTTGAGACACTGACATCTCTTTGTTTATAAAAACCCTCGTTTAATGATCCGATTAAAACTTTCCTATGTGTGTAAAAAAAAATATGAAGATTGACCGTCATTCCGTCTGTGCCAGGGCTTTTGTCATTTTGCATGTTTGTCAGGGTTTCTGATGCTTCTTGGATGGTAATCAATCCTTCTAAATGTTTTAATTCGTCTTTATTTAGCCGTGGTAGATTTAAAATGTACCTGCTTATATCTATATCTATTACGTCATTTTTAAATGCTCGTAATATGATCTAGCTTCTAGCATTTTATGTGTTTCTGACAACACATCTTCTGGACCTGTCACTAATTTTAACATCTGTTTGCTAACAAAGTCTTTTCTCCCATATTATGAAAACACTTGGTTTTGGTTCACCCTGTGAAGCCCATCTTGCTTTGGATCTAAGAATGTTTCCATTTATATTTGTTTTTTCGTAAACGTGGAAGCTCATCTTTATTTTCTTTGAAGATGAGTAGCATTTATATTGGTGGGTCTTTCCCTTTCTAGGTCTTGTATGTCCGTTTCTAATTAGTTTTATGCATTGGTTTCTTCTTTATTTTTCATTTTAATACTAAATACAACTGTTTTTGATCTTATTTCCATAATCAGAATTTCTAGAAATAAACTATCAGTTGTTACAAATTGTATGTCTTCGTTGGGTATCTCACTTAAATTCTGTCTGTCGTAAGGTGATGCTGCAAGTTGTTCCTTGACGTTACAAATAGTTTGTTTCATTAGATTTACATGACTGACATCCCTAAGTAGTAAGGCGTTAGTCTGTTTCATTCAATTCACGTGTTTGACATCCCTACGTAGTAATGCGTTAGATTTTCAGAATGTTTTCCTTTGCTGCTCGGTATTTAAATCTGTGTTTAGTTTGATTAAAGAATGGTCACTCATGTGTCCCTAAAGGATTTAAATGTATGCATAGTTTGATCAAAGAATGGTCACTCCTGTGTCCCTACAGGATTTAAATCTATGCTTAGTTTGATTAAGAATGGTCACTCCTCTGTCCCCAAAGGATTTCAATCTCTGCCTAGCTTGATCAAAGAATGGTCACTCCTGTGTACCTAAAGGATTTCAATCTATGCTTAGTTTGATCAAAGAATGGTTACTCCTGTGTCCCTAAAGGATTTCAATCTATGCCTAGCTTGATTAAAGAATGGTTACTCCTGTGTCCCTAAAGGATTTCAATCTATGCCTAAAGGATTTCAATCTATGCCTAGCTTGATTAAAGAATGGTCACTCCTGTGTCCCTAAAGGATTTCAATCTATGCTTAGTTTGATCAAAGAATGGTCACTCCTGTGTCCCTAAAGGATTTCAATCTCTGCCTAGCTTGATTAAAGAATGGTTACTCCTGTGTTCCTAAAGGATTTCAATCTCTGCCTAGCTTGATTAAAGAATGGTTACTCCTGTGTCCCTAAAGGATTTCAATCTATGCCTAAAGGATTTAAATCTATGCCTAGCTTGACTAAAGAATGGTTATTCCTGTGTCCTAAAGGATTTAAATCTATGCCTAAAGGATTTAAATCTATGCCTAGCTTGATTAAAGAAAGGTCACTCATGTGTCCCTAAAGGATTTCTGCGTCTCTATTAACCAGTAAGAGTGTCTGACGTTAAAAAGAAATCTAATCGACTTTGCTGTTAAAGATTGGTTCTGCTCCAGGTGTATCTCAGAATTTCAGGATTTAGTTCTCTGCAGATATCTAACAGTTCTAGTTCGGTGATCATGTATAAAAAACCGTTTTCCTTGTTTCTGCATTGTTGATACAATTCTAATTAGGCTAGGATTCATCACCAGATTCCAGTCAACCCCCCACCCCCCCCCCCCCCCCCCCATCTGCCAGCTTAAACAAACAAAACACAATAAACAATCTCGAGAACCTCTTAAATGGATATAGCACGTATGAATAAATCTAGTAATGTTTCTTGCACACACAAATATACAGTACATATGTCAGGGACTGATATACACCAAAATGACACAAACATGTGGCCCCATCAATATGACACAAACAGGTGGCCCCATCAATATGACAAAAACATGTGGCCCCATCAATATGATACAAACATGTGGCCCCATCAATATGACACAAACATGTGGCCCCATCAATATGATACAAACATGTGGCCCTATCAATATGACACAAACATGTGGCCCCATCAATATGAACAAACAGGTGGCCCCATCAATATGACACAAACATGTGGCCCCATCAATATGACACAAACAGGTGGCCCCATCAATATGACACGAACATGTGGCCCATCAATATGACGCAAACATGTGGCCCCATCAATATGACACAAACACGTGGCCCCATCAATATGACACAAACATGTGGCCCCATCAATATGACACAAACAGGTGGCCCCATCAATATGACACAAACAGGTGGCCCCATCAATATGACACAAACATGTGGCCCCATCAATATGACACAAACACGTGGCCCCATCAATATGACACAAACACGTGGCCCCATCAATATGACACAAACATGTGGCCCCATCAATATGACACAAAGAGGTGGCCCCATCAATATGACACAAACAGGTGCCCCATCAATATGACACAAACATGTGGCCCCATCAATATGACACAAACACGTGGCCCCATCAATATGACACAAACAGATGCGCAATCAATATGACACAAACAGGTGCCCCATCAATATGATACAAACATGTGGCCCCATCAATATGACACAAACAGATGGCCCCATCAATATGACACAAACAGGTGCCCCATCAATATGACACAAACAGGTGGTCCCATCAATATGACACAAACAGGTGGCCCCATCGATATGACACAAACAGGTGGCCCCATCAATATGACACAAACAGGTGGCCCCATCAATAGCTGAAACATGCATTGATACACAACCAAAATGACACTAACAGGTGGCCCCATCAATAGCTGAAGTACGCATTGATGCACAACCAAAATGACACAAACAGGTGGCCCCATCAATAGCTGAAGTACGCATTGATGCACAACCAAAATGACACAAACAGGTGGCCCCATCAATAGCTGAAGCACGCATTGATGGACAACCAAAATGACACAAACAGGTGGCCCCATCAATATGACACAAACAGGTGGCCCCATCAATAGCTGAAACATGCATTGATGCACAACCAAAATGACACAAACAGGTGGCCCCATCAATAGCTGAAGCACGCATTGATGCACAACCAAAATGACACGAACAGGTGACCCCATCAAAATGACTCAAACAGGTGGCCCCATCAATAGCTGAAGCACGCATTGATGCACAACCAAAATGACACAAACAGGTGGCCCCATCAATAGCTGAAGCACGCATTGATGCACAACCAAAATGACACAAACAGGTGACCCCATCAAAATGACACAAACAGGTGGCCCCATCAATAGCTGAAGCACGCATTGATGCACAACCAAAATGACACAAACAGGTGGCCCCATCAATATGACACAAACAGGTGGCCCCATCATTAGCTGAAACATGCATTGATGCACAACCAAAATGACACAAACAGGTGGCCCCACCAATAGCTGAAACATGCACTGATGCACAACCAAAATGACACAAACAGGTGGCCCGATCAGTAGCTGAAGCACGCATTGATGCACAACCAAAATGACACAAACAGGTGGCCCGATCAGTAGCTGAAACATGCATTGATGCACAACAAAATATACACTGCATACGTGAAGCGTGTAGAAGATCATGAGACCAAAACACATGTTAATGGTTGAGACTTGCACAGGGTGACAGAAAAAGAAAGAAAGAAAGAAAAATGCTTCTTGTTGCATACATTGAAAGATCAATATCCGATTCTCACATCAAGAGCAAGCCACAATGATATACAACGCGTTTTGGCTAAGCTTTCTCATGGTCACACACACACACACACACACACACACACACACACACACACACACACACACACACACACACACACACAGATATTGCCATGTAAGAACATGACAACAATAACGATATAAAGGTCACTTGTTATGACACACAAAACTCCGTTGAAGTAAAAACATATTTCATTAATGACATGAAACAGATGTCTTTAGAAAATATTTGATTAACTGCACGAAAGAGACAGTTCCATAATTTTTATCCTGATTGAAATACTCACAGAACATAACTAAGT
>CM065718.1:69776365-69793865 GCA_033310375.1 Conus canariensis | reverse complement strand
GTCGGTACTGACCTGTGGGAGACGTCTTAAGGGTAGTCATATGTGGAAAGACCCAACATAGCGGGCGGGTGGGTGAGCCAGTGGGTGGCGTGAGAAGGGGGGAGGGAGGGGGGGAGGGTGTGTCTCGGCTATGGCGAAGAATCTCGTCGGTCACTGGACCATGTCTGGACAGAACTTACCGGGGCTCGGTCTGTCCAAGCGGTGTGTGAGTGTGTGTGTGTGTGTGTGTGTGTGTGTGTGTGTGTGTGTGTGTGTGTGTGTGTGTGTGTGTGTTTTCAGATAAGTGTCACATGGGAGTGACGATAGTCTGGGAGGTACTTGTTGGCTTTCAACGGCTTGGGAATACAGGTGGCTTCATTCTTACCGTGTTGTTTCTTCGGCTCAGAATTCCTTTCTCGGTTCTTGCGAAACTAAAAGGCGCAAGCTCACAAAAGCACGCACGCGCGCCACACATGCAAGCACACGCCCGTGTGTGTGTGTGTGTGTGTGTGTGTGTGTGTGTGTGTGTGTGTGTGTGTGTGTGTGTGTGTGTAAGTAAGTATCTCATGTAAGTACCATCGGTTCCTGAAGAAGCCTTTTGGCGAAAGCTTGGAATAAAAAAAATGAACTCCGTGGGCGGTGTGGACGACTTATTTTTCATCACCATCCTTCTTTATCTGCTCGTCGTATCTTCTGTTGGACGGTGCCGGCATTTGGGAAAATTGACATATCTACTTTTCCTTACACACACACACACACACACACACACACACACACACACACACACACACACAATAATATATATATATATATATATATATATATATATATATATATGATATATAAGTAGGAAACAACCAACAACCTATTAATGAGGAAACACGAATAAAATAAACAGTAACATAATACTTGACGAATAATAAACATTCAAGGAAGAGAAAAAATAGGACACACACACACACACACACACACACACACACACACACACACACACACGAGAGAGAGAGAGAGAGAGAGAGAGAGAGAGAGAGAGAGAGAGACAGACAGACAGACAGACAGACAGACAGATACAGAGACAGAGACTTTGATGGAGAAGAGGAGCGGAAGGCATGGCTTCAGTAGTCCCACCACATCATTATTTCTAAGAAAGTGTATGGTTTACAAAAGAAAAAAAAATGAGATTACAGACGGGAAGGAAGAATGGGGTTTGGAGGGAGTAACGGTGGTGATGGGATGTGGTGGTGGTGGTGAAGGCGTTAAAAGGACTGCTGCGTTATGTGTTGTTGTTGTTGTTGTGTTGTTGTTATATTCTTCTTCTTCTTCTTCTCTTCTTCTTCTTCTTTTCTTCTGCTACCAACTTCTACTACCACTACTTCTTTTCCAAAGTTGATGAATTGAATTAGAACAGGCAATAGAGAAAGAGAAGAGAGAGAGACAGACAGACAGACAAAACAGACAGACAGACAGACAGAGACAGAGAGACAGACAGACAGACAAACAGACAGACAGACAATCAGACAGCCAGACAGCAAGAACGTTCATTACACTCAGAGACGAGCCTGTGTCAAGCTGCTTTGCTGTCAGCACCAGACCGACGTCATGTTAGTATAAGATGGTCAACATCATCGGCACAGTTCATGCGGATCTTGAGGGTCCCCAGCTCTTGTGACAACAACTAGGACGTCAGTCAGGGTATTGTGTAAGTGACCTCCGCTACTGCTGTGTTACATATACAGGCCTGAGCCGCAAGCCCAGGAGGCACTGGAGCGTGTCCAATTGGACGTCACGATCCCGGCCTTCACCTTTCCGCCGTGTCAGGTCACTTCACGTTCAACTATGTGTTACATATGTAGGATGTGTTACACACACACACACACACACACACACACACACACACACACACACACATATGTTTGTGTGTGTGTGTGTGTGTGTGTGTGTGTGTGTGTGTGTGTGTGTGTGTGTGTGTGTGAGTACGAACACACATAAGTACAGGCAGACAGACAGACAGACAGACAGAGTGTGAAAGAGAGATTGTTTGACAAAAGCAAGAAAACCTCATCAACCAAAGAGGGAAAAACAACTCGTCATGAAATAGTACATGCGAACGTACATTTTCCCTTACAGTGGATAAAGCTAAGTAGCGTATCAAGATACAGAATGAGCATAATGGTGTTATTAGCCACAATAAGTGTCAATGAGTTTTCTTTGTAACTGAGTTCGTTTGTCGAGAACCTGCGTAATTAGATTCATGAACATTTAATTTTGGACATGTCGCTTTGAGGCGCCAATTGTTTTAGTATACTCTCTCTTTGTTGATTGATATTTGTTAAAAAGGAAAAATTGATGCATTTCAATATACAATGTACTAATTTTTGTTGATTGATATTTGTTAAAAAGGAAAACCTGATGCATTTCCATATACAATGTACTAATCTTTGTTTATTGATGTTCGTTGAAAAGGAAAACTTGATGTATTTCCTTATACAATGTACTAATCTTTGTTGATTGATATTTGTTGAAAAGGAAAACCTGATGTATTTCCTTATACAATGTACTAATCTTTGTTGGTTGATATTTGTTAGAAAGGAAAACTTGATGCATTTTATTATACAATGTACTAATCTTTGTTGATTGGTATTTGTTTAAAAGGAAAACTTGATGTATTTCCTTATACAATGTACTAATCTTTGTTGGTTGATATTGATTAGAAAGGAAAACTTGATGCATTTTATTATACAATGTACTAATCTTTGTTGATTGATATTTGTTTAAAAGGAAAACTTGGTGTCTTTCCTTATACAGTGTAACTGTACATTGTGCATCCTCCTCAACTCTTCCTTAACAACTTGGACATGAAATGGTACACGGTTCTTCAGTCCAAACCCAGTGTCATAAAACCACATTCTTTGACGCAAAGCGTAAAACCAATGCATAAAACCACATTCTTTGAAGAAACCTGAATAAATTATTATGGAATCTTATGTTTGTTTTTAATGCCACATATATACGGGACGAAAAGCATCTTTAAAAGAGATATATCACTGATGATTGTCATTAGATTCTACCATATCAAGCTAATTTCAATAAAAAGAAGATTATGTTTTTCTTTATATTCATATTGAAACCCGTTTTCATAATCTACAACCTGGCACAATTAATCAGAGAGAGAGGAGAGAGAGAGAGAGAGAGAGAACATTATTGAGGAGAAACAGGACGTAAGCACTAACGTGCTGCTTTTCTTCATCCAGTGACGGTGAGGTAAGGTAATGTTGCTCATAGCCCAGTCCACTGCAATGGGCCAGATCAGGGCTGTTACCGCGTTGAAGTCAGCTCCCAAGTCATTCCAAAACATGCACGCACACACACACACACACACACCACCACACGCACACACACACACACACACACACACATACATACACACACACACACACACACACACACACACACACACACACACACACACACACACACAACACACATTTCTCTGAAGTACACCTTCTAAAAGCTCACCGGAAATTTGGTTAAAATTCTATCTTCTGCAAAATCATAGATCAGATGAAAAATGTTGATCTCTTTCAGAAATGCAAAGATCGAGTCAGGTGGGACATTTCTGAACAAGGTTTTCACGGAGTCTGCTGTAATAGTGTTAAGGCCTATGTCTCACATCATGAAAGTCTCAACACCTTCATCCGCATATCATCCTGAGTAAAGCCGACAAAGAAAATAACACATAGACAAATAACTTACATATCATGCAAGGATAATGTAATGGCAATGCGCACAGAGAGAGAGAGAGAGAGAGAGAGGAGAGAGAGAGAGAGAGAGAGAGACAGTCAGACAGACAGACGGACTGACTGACTGACTAACTGAGAGACAGACAGGCGGACAGACAGACAGAGGTGGGAGGAGTTTGTTTTGATATAGGCTCATCCTTGACCTACAACTTTCCTCGTTATCTCGCATTGTGCCGTTTGCTTGGTTGGTTGAATCATGGCTATTCCTGCAGTGAAGGTGGTTGAATCATGGCTGTTCCTGCAGTGAAGGTTGTTGAATCGTGGCTATTCCTGCAGTGAAGGTGGTTGAATCATGGCTATTCCTGCAGTTAAGGTTGGTTGAATCATGGCTATTCCTGCAGTGAAGGTGGTTGAATCATGGCTGTTCCGCAGTGAAGGTGGTTTGAATCGTGGCTAATCCTGCAGTGAACGTGGTTGAAATCGTGGCTATCCTGCAGTGAAGGTGTTGAGTCAATGGCTATTCCTGCAGAGAAGGTGAGTTGAACCGTGGCGTTTCGTGAGTGAAGAGTGTTTCAATCGTGCTAATTGCCTGCAGTAGAAGTGGTGAAATCGTGGCATTCCGCAGTAGAGGTGGTGAATCGTGGCTCTCTATTTCATCCAGGGGGGTGGGAAGCACGCGGAGTATGCTCTACGCAGCCTGGTGGATTTATATGAAGGATCTGGCTAGAAGTTACTGTACTGCATAGTGACGTTTGCTGGGTGATCTGGTTCCTGCAGTGAAGGTGTGAACTGGCTTCTGCAGGAAGGTTATCTGCTATCCCAGTGAGGTGATGCTTTGCAGAGTGGTGACGTGTCGCAGAGTGTAATCTGGCTTTCCTGAGTGAAGGTTAATTGCTATTCTGCAGTGAAGTGTTAACGTTCCTGCATGATGGTTGATCTGTTCTGCAGTGAAGGTGTAACGTGCTTCTGCAGTGAGTGTGACTGTTCTGCAGTGAAGTGGTGAATCTGCTTCCTCAGAGGGGTCTGTCTGCTGAGTGTGAATCGTTCTCATAGTGTATTGCTTCTCAGAAGGTGACGGTTCTCAGTAAGGTATCGCTATCCTGCAAAGGTGGATCTGCGATAATTCCTCATGAAGTTGAATCGCTATTCCTGATAAGGGGAATCTGCTTCATGAAGTGGTTATGTGGCATCCGAGGAAGGGGGAACGAGTTTTATCGCAGAAGGTGGTTGAATGTGCTATCCTGCAGTGAGGTGGTGAATCTGGCTATTCCTGCAGTGAAGGTGTGAATCTGCTTTCTGCAGTGAAGGTTGAATCGTGCTATTCCTGCAGTGAGGTGGTTGAATCGGCTATTCCGCATAAGGTGGTTGATCGGCTATCCTGCAGTGAAGTGGTGAATCTGCTTCCTGCAGTGAAGGTGGTTGAATCTGCTATCCTGCAGTGAAGGTGTTGAATCGTGCTATTCCTGCAGTGAAGGTGGTTGATCTGGCTATTCTGCAGTGAAGGTGGTGAACTGGCTTTCTGCAGTGAAGGTGGTTAATCGGCTTCCTGCAGTGAAGGTGGTTGAATCTGGCTATCTGCAGTGAAGGTGGTTGAATCTGGCTTTCCTGCAGTGAAGGTGGTTGAATCGTGCATCCTGCAGTGAAGGTGGTTGAATCGTGCTATCCTGCATGAAGGTGGTTGAATCTGGCTATCCTGCATGAAGTGTTGAATCGTGGCTATTCCTGCAGTGAAGGTGGTTGAACGTGCATCCTGCATGAGGTGGTTGAACTGCTTCCTGCAGTGAAGGTGGTTGAATCGTGGCTTCCTGCAGTGAAGGTGGTTGAATCTGCTTCCTGCATGAAGGTGGTTGAATCGTGCTATCTGCAGTGAAGGTGTTGAATCTGGCTATCCTGAGGAAGGTGGTGAATCTGGCTTTCTGCAGTGAAGGGTTGAATCTGGCTATCTGCAGTGAAGGTGGTTGAATCGTGCTATTCCTGCATGAAGGTGGTTGAATCTGCTATTCTGCAGTGAAGTGGTTGAATCTGGCTTCTCAGTGAAGGTGGTTAATCGGCTATTCCTGCAGTGAAGGTGTTGAATCGTGCTATCCTGCAGTGAAGGTGGTTGAATCGTGGCATCCTGCAGTGAAGGTGGTTGAATCTGGCTATCTGCATGAAGTGTTGAACGTGGCTATCTGCAGTGAAGGTGGTTGAATCGTGCTTCTGCAGTGAAGGTGTAATCGTGGCTATCCTGGTGAAGTGGTTGAATCGTGTTCTCATGAAGTGGTTGATCGTCTTCCTGCAGGAGGTTGAATCGTGTTCTGCATGAAGGTGTGAATGGCTATTCTGCAGTGAAGTGGTTAATCAGGCATCTGCAGTGAAGGTGTTGAACGGCTTCTGCAGTAAGTGGTTGAATCGTGCTATTCCTGCGTGAAGTGTTGAATCGTGCTCCTGCAGTGAAGGTGTGAATCGGCTCTCAGTAGTGGTGAATCGTGCTTCTGCAGTGAGGTTATCGTGCTTCCATGAGGTGTGAATCGTGCTTCCGCGGAAGGTGTGATCTTGCATGATCTGAAGTGGTGTTTCATGCGTGAACGTGGTCATGAATGCGTGGTTGTCTGCTAATTTGCTTGAATGGTGGCTATGCATGTGCATTTGGTTGAAGTGGCTATTCCTCGTGAAGTGTTGATCGTGGCAGTTCTGCAGTGAAGGTGGTTGATCGTGGCTGTTCCTGCAGTGAAGGTGGTTGAATCGTGCTATTCCTGCAGTGAAGGTGGTTGAATCGTGGCTGTTCCTGCAGTGAAGGTGGTTGAATCGTGGCTGTTCCTGCAGTGTTGAATCGTGGCTATTCCTGCAGTGAAGGTGGTTGAATCGTGGCTATTCCTGCAGTGAAGGTGGTTGAATCGTGGCTATTCCTGCATGAAGGTGGTGAATCGTGGCTATTCTGCAGTGAAGGTGGTTGAATCGTGGCTATTCCTGCAGTGAAGGTGGTTGAATCGTGGCTATTCCTGCAGTGAAGGTGGTTGAATCGTGGCTATTCCTGCAGTGAAGGTGGTTGAATCATGGCTATTCCTGCAGTGAAGGTGGTTGAATCGTGGCTATTCCTGCAGTGAAGGTGGTTGAATCATGGCTATTCCTGCAGTGAAGGTGGTTGAATCGTGGCTATTCCTGCAGTGAAGGTGGTTGAATCGTGGCTATTCCGCAGTGAAGGTGGTTGAATCGTGCTAGTTCCTGCATGAAGGTGGTTGAATCGTGGCTATTCCTGCAGTGAAGGTGGTTGAATCGTGGCTATTCCTGCAGTGAAGGTGGTTGAATCTGGCTATTCCTGCAGTGAAGGTGGTTGAATCGTGGCTTTCCTGCAGTGAAGGTGGTTGAATCTGGCTATTCCTGCAGTGAAGGTGGTTGAATCTGGCTATTCCTGCAGTGAAGGTGGTTGAATCGTGGCTATTCCTGCAGTGAAGGTGGTTGAATCAGGCTATTCCTGCAGTGAAGGTGGTTGAATCGTGGCTAGTTCCTGCAGTGAAGGTGGTTGAATCGTGGCTATTCCTGCAGTGAAGGTGGTTGAATCGTGGCTATTCCTGCAGTGAAGGTGGTTGAATCGTGGCTATTCCTGCAGTGAAGGTGGTTGAATCGTGGCTATTCCTGCAGTGAAGGTGGTTGAATCTGGGTATTCCTGCAGTGAAGGTGGTTGAATCGTGGGGTATTCCTGCAGTGAAGGTGGTTGAATCGTGGCTATTCCTGCAGTGAAGGTGGTTGAATCGTGGCTATTCCTGCAGTGAAGGTGGTTGAATCTGGCTTTCCTGCAGTGAAGGTGGTTGAATCGTGGCTATTCCTGCAGTGAAGGTGGTTGAATCGTGGCTATTCCTGCAGTGAAGGTGTGTTGAATCATGGCTATTCCTGCAGTGAAGGTGGTTGAATCGTGGCTATTCCTGCAGTGAAGGTGGTTGAATCATGCTATTCCTGCAGTGAAGTGGTTGAATCGTGGCTGTCCTGCAGTGAAGGTGGTTGAATCTGGCTATTCCTGCAGTGAAGGTGGTTGAATCGTGGCTATCCTGCAGTGAAGGTGGTTGAATCTGCTATCCTGCAGTGAAGGTGTTGAATCGTGGCTATTCCTGCAGTGAAGGTGGTTGAATCGTGGCTATCCTGCAGTGAAGGTGTTGAATCGTGGCTATTCCTGCAGTGAAGGGTTGAATCATGGCTATCCTGCAGTGAAGGTGGTTGAATCGTGCTATTCCTGCAGTGAAGGTGGTTGAATCGTGCTATTCCTGCAGTGAAGGTTGTTGAATCGTGCTATTCCTGCAGTGAAGGTTGGTTGAATCTGGCTATTCCTGCAAGTGAAGGTTGGTTGAATCGTGGCTATTCCTGCAGTGAAGGTGGTTGAATCGTGTCTATTCACTGCAGTGAAGTGGTTGAATCGGGCTATTCCTGCAGTGAAGGTGGTTGAATCGTGCTATTACTGCAGTGAAGGTGGTTGAATCATGGCTATCCTGCAGTGAAGGTGGTTGAATCTGGCTGTTCCTGCAGTGAAGGTGGTTGAATCGTGGCTATTCCTGCAGTGAAGGTGTGAATCGTGCTATTCCTGCAGTGAAGGTGGTTGAATCGTGGCTATTCCTGCAGTGAAGTGGTTGAATCGTGCTATTCCTGCAGTGAAGGTGGTTGAATCGTGGCTGTTCTGCAGTGAAGGTGGTTGAATCGTGGCTGTTCCTGCAGTGAAGGTGGTTGAATCGTGGCTGTTCCTGCAGTGAAGGTGGTTGAATCGTGGCTTTCCTGCAGTGAAGGTGGTTGAATTGTGGTTTTCCTGCAATGAAGGTGGTTGAATCGTGGCTATTCCTGCAGTGAAGGTGGTTGAATCGTGGCTATTCCTGCAGTGAGTGAACGCGATGAAGGTGGTTGAATCTGTGGCATGAGTGTTGAATCGCTGTCAGTGAAGGTGGTTAATCGTGGCTGAGTTCCTGCAGTGAAGGTGGTTGAATCGTGGCATTCCTGCAAGTGAAGGGTGTTGAATCGTGGCTGTATTCCTGCAGTGAAGGTGGTTGAATCGTGGCTGTTCCTGCAGTGAAGGTGGTTGAATCGTGGCATATTCCTGCACGTGAAGGTGGTTGAATCGTGACTATTCCTGCAGTGAAGGTGGTTGAATCTTGGCTATTCCTGCAGTGAAGGTTGTTGAATCATGGCTGTTCCTGCAGTGAAGGTGGTTAAATCGTGGCTATTCCGCAGTGAAGGTGGTTGAATCGTGGCTATTCCTGCAGTGAAGGTGGTTGAATCATGGCTATTGCTGCAGTGAAGGTGGTTGAATCGTGGCTATTCCTGCAGTGGCATTGTGTGCCTTAGAAAACCACACACCTTATTACACACGGAAGCCTTCAAATGCTCAGGCGAAGCACTTGCCACATTGCTTCGTCCGCTCAGCCGGCGGTGCAACAAAG
Source organism: Conus canariensis (assembly GCA_033310375.1). Taxonomy (NCBI): domain Eukaryota; kingdom Metazoa; phylum Mollusca; class Gastropoda; order Neogastropoda; family Conidae; genus Conus; species Conus canariensis. Next base: position 69,784,747 of record CM065718.1, on the reverse strand, counting down.
AATGTAACAACGTAAAAAAAAAATGCCTTCAGCGTCTCATACAGGAGGACGCCGATACAACAACAACAACAAAAAACGGAACAATAGCAAAGATGCCTATTGTAAATGGTGCAGCTATTGTTTCTCGTTTTTCCTTCGTCAAGATAAAATTATCCACCTACAAAACAGCCTCATGAATTTTGATAACGATTACCGTTTCGTTTTTTATTTATCTTGGGGACAAAGAGACCGGCAAGAAGAAAGACAATACATTGTTCTACTTTAAAAAAAAAAAAGGAAATAACAGACCAAATGTTTTGATGAACACAAATAAAGAAGTGGATCGAGAGAATAAATGATGGACTAGAAGAAGATGCACAGCAAAAACAACATTATATAGTTAAAGAGGACACGAAGAAGGTGATAACAACAGTGATATGAAAATCCGATTTGCTTTGGCGTTGGAGACTCCATGATATGACTATCCTTCACGCTTCCGGTCACAGAAGCCCTGGTGCCAACCAGGCCCGAGAGATACATAGACATGCTGTGTTATGAAGGAATTTGAGCAACCCTCAGTAACTTCACATCCGTAAAACGTTTGACTCCTCTGTATGGTCCCTGTCTCATGCCCAGCCCCGATTAGGAGCCGCAGTAACACATCGAGTGTACCGTCAAGTCTAATATACCCATGCGTATTTGTCTGCTCATTTCAAATGTGCTCAGTGTGTTTGAGTTTGAAGAAGAGAACGTTACTGAGTTACCCCTTAATGCAATACCGCATCCACTGGGTCCAGAGACCACAGTGCTCAGGTGGCCAAAATAAACAGACGGCACTACGTCAGCATTTGAAAAAGAAAAGAATTGGAACGAGTACTCAGAGACAGAATTTAGCAGATGCTAGACTTACGCATTAACCTTACGCACTGGTCAGACCTTGAGTGACCGACAAAAAGACCTCTGCCACTGCTACACACACACATATACACACACATACACACACGCGCGCGCGCGCGCGCGCGCGCGCCGCACGCACGCACGCACGCACGCACGCACGCACGCCCACGCACGCACGCACGCACGCACGCACGCACACACACACACACACACACACACACACACACTCAAACGGAACAAAACAAAACAAAATAAAATAAAACAAAACAAAACAGTAATCAAAACTCCATGCTACATCTTTACCGTATATAAAGAGAGTAATGCAAACGCATTTTGCTGTCTCATTGATTTTCTGGAAAACTGTCTCCATAAAACATCTGAAGACCACTTCAAACATAAACTGTGAAGCTGATAACAACGACGACGACAACAACAACAACAACAACAAACTATGTATATATTTCGCAGATCACAATGCTCAGATGGGCTTATCTGTTTGGAACATGACTTCAAAAACGGTCATTAGTCTACTGTGTAACAATCTTCTAGATCATCGACACAGAGATCGACAAGGCTTAGTGCAGGCCTGCCTAACAACAGACCACAATGCTGGCGTAATGTGGTACCTGAGAGGGCAGCCCAGTCGACTGAACGATCCTCTAGCTCGTGGCGCCCGACTGTAGTGCCCAGAAGTGTTAAGTGACCTATGCCAGGGAACAGGACTCCAACGAAGACAGGCAGTGGGAATAGATACTTATCCCCGCTGTTCTTCATCTTTGTGTGTCTATATCGCCACATCAATGGCGACCCTGAGCCCAGAGTAACCCTGAGCCATGCATTTTCGTGGTCTCCTCATACAGCTTTTGTTCTTTTGCCTCAGATCTTGCCGCAGTCGCTCTTCTGTGAAACTGGCTTGTCGCTGTGTGGTTCTTCTCTCGAGGTGGGCGGATGATGACAAGGTGTACAGACGTGAGAAGTGAAAGCGCTCAAAGATGGTGCTGATAACGGTGTGTTCGGACCACGACTGGAAAGTGAACCCGCTTTTCATTCAGAGCCTACACGTGACTGTCAGCTGATGGCCAGGACACATTTGTACGCTCTTCGTTTCTTCCTTTTTTTTCCCCTGTAAAAAGATTGATGCTTGGCTCAAGGTCACTGTCGCGTGTTCACCCAACCGGAATGAGAAATGTATTAGATTGCTTTGAGTGGGGTCAACAGTCGACGTGAGAAGATCCTTTCCCCAATTCCCCCATCCCGCAAATCCACCGCTCCTCCCTCCCCACACTTTGTGTCATGTTTCGTTTTACTCTCTCTCTCTCTCTCTCTGTGTGTGTGTGTGTGTGTGTGTGTGTGTGTGTGTGTGTGTGTGTGTGTGTGAGAGAGAGAGAGAAAAAGAGTGTTTTTTGCTGGAGTGTTATGGGTGACTACTTATTCGGTTGACGTCCTTTGTCAGAATCTCAAGGTTAGTTAGCTAGCTATTTCACTTCTGTACTGCTAGTACTGGCGTTCTCTTTATCTCTTTGGTCGCGCAGAGCGACTTCTTTCGTTAAGAAAAATTCTCTTTGATGTCTTTCAGATCTTTGTTTCTGTCTCTGTCTGTCTGTCTGTCTGTCTGACTGTCTGTCACACACACACACACACACACACACACACACACACACACACACACACACCACACACACACACACACACACACACACACCTCCTTGTTAAGTTCATATGGTGCGTATCTCCTGAGTCTCACAAAACGAAATAGTCTACACTGATGACGAAGAGCATTCTGTGGTTATTTATCCGGTGTACACAGACTTTTCGATATAATTGTAACACCGTTTTAAACCTAAACAATACACTCATATAAAGCGCTCCAGGGGCACGAGATCTTACTTGGGTGAGACTCTGTCTACATATTTCTTGACTATTTTCACTCATTCCAGCAAATGTGTCAGGTGACTGTGTATATTGTGCTGTGTACGGATCTGTGCTATTGGAGGCGGCTTTGACCAGTCGGCAGAGCCTCTCTCTCTATCTCTGTCTGTCTGTCTGTCTGTCTGTCTCTCTCTCTCTGTGTCTGTGTCTGTGTCTGTCTGTCTGTCTGTCTGTCTGTCTGTCTCTCTCTCTCTCTCTCTCTCTCTCTCTCTCTCTCTCTCTCTCTCTCTGTTGTATTGTATTTGTATGTATTTCAACTGTTGACAAGAAACTAAGAAAGGACAATAGAAGAAAAATGATGGCGAATGACAGAAACAAGTAGGGAAGAAAACAACTATAAAAAAGGAAAGAAAGAAAGAAAGAAAGAAAGAAAGAAAGGAAGCACAAAAAGTCAAGGAAAAAAGAAAGCAAAGAAAGGCGAAAGGAAGAAAGGAAAACAAGGAAGACCAAATCGACGTCGAATGTTCATTGTTTACAGACCTGGTTCCATTCAACACTGAGGGGAAGCCGAATGTTCATTGTTTACAGATCTGGTTCCATTCAACACTGAGGGGAAGCCGAATGTTCATTGTTTACAGATCTGGTTCCATTCAACACTGAGGAGAAGTCGAATGTTCATTGTTTGCAGATCTGGTTCCATTCAACACTGAGGGGAAGTCGAATGTTCATTGTTTACATATCTGGTTCTATTCAAAACAGAGGGGAAGCCGAATGTTCATTGTTTACAGATCTGGTTCCATTCAACACTGAGGGGAAGTCGAATGTTCATTGTTTACAGATCTGGTTCCATTCAACACAGAGGTGAAGTGGAATGTTCATTGTTTACATATCTGGTTCTATTCAACACACAGGGGAAGTCGAATGTTCATTGTTTGCAGATCTGGTTCCATTCAACACAGAGGGGAAGTCGAATGTTCATTGTTTACAGATCTGGTTCCATTCAACACAGAGGGGAAGCCGAATGTTCATGTTTACAGATCTGGTTCCATTCAACACAGAGGGGAAGTCGAATGTTCATTGTTTACAGATCTGGTTCCATTCAACACAGAGGGGAAGTCGAATGTTCATGTTTACATATCTGGTTCTGTTCAACACAGAGGGGAAGTCGAATGTTCATTGTTTACAGATCTGGTTCCATTCAACACAGGGGGGGGACGTCGAATGTTCATGTTTACAGATCTGGTTCCATTCAACACAGAGGGGAAGTCGAATGTTCATTGTTTACAGATCTGATTCCATTCAACACAGAGGGGAACAAAACGAACTGGGCACAGGACAGTCAGGCCAAACATCAGATCAAATGAACGATACTGAGACAAACAGGTTATACTTCTATGACGATAACTACTGCCATTGCTGCTGCTCCTCTTACTTGCAAGTCCACTACTACTACTACTACTACTACTACTACTACTACTACTACTACTACTACTACTACTACTACTACTGCACTTCATAATAAAAAAACAACAGTACAATCGAGACGAATTCCTCGCCGCTTCTGCGGTGTATGAGCAGTCTCAGCAAAAGACAGAAGAATGAAAGCAAGCAAGAAAGAAAGAAAATTAGAGAAACGAAGATATAAAACAAAAGTGGGAAAGAAGATAGGAAGAGGTGGGGAAAGGGGCGGAGGAAGGTGGGGAGGGGTCGGGCCGAGGAGGACAGGGGGTGGGGTGTGTGGGAGCAGTGGATGACGTGGGATTTCAACTGCAGACATCAAATCCTTGCTCTTTATTCACAGGTGTGTTGTCACTCACCAAGCCACAGCGTCATGTGCACGTCAGAGAACACACGACATCTGTGGCGTTGTTGTTGGGGGGAAAAAACCCGCTTTGATACATCAACAAAGCATACGCCAACCCAACAGCTGAAATTTCACACAATAAAATCTGTGGTGACAGTGGTGTAGTACAATACAAGACAACACAATACAATATGATACGATACAATACAGTGCGGTACAATACAATACTAAAACTATACAACACAATACAATACAATACAGTATCGTACAATACAATGAAATGTAGTAAAATACAACACAACACGACTCAACACAACGCGACACTGCAATTCTATACAGTACAATGCAATACAGTACAATACAATACAACAACTCACAATCCAATATGTACAGTACAATACAATATAGTACGACACTATACAATACAAAGTGTTACAACACAGTACAGTGCAATACAATGCAATACAGTACGATACTATACAATACAAAGTGTTACAATACAACACAGTACAGTACAATACAATATAGTACGATACTATACAATACAAAGTGTTACGATACAGTACAGTACAATACAATACAATAGTACGACACTATACAATACAAAGTGTTACAACACAGTACAGTGCAATACAATACAATACAATACAGTACGATACTATACAATACAAAGTGTTACAATACAACACAGTACAATACAATACAATATAGTACGATACTATACAATACAAAGTGTTACCATACAGTACAGTACAATACAATGCAATATAGTACGATACTATACAATACAAAGTGTTACCATACAGTACAGTACAATACAATACAATATAGTACGATACTATACAATACAAAGTGTTACGATACAGTACAGTACAATACAATACAATATAGTACGACACTATACAATACAAAGTGTTACAACACAGTACAGTGCAATACAATACAATACAATACAGTACGATACTATACAATACAAAGTGTTACAATACAACACAGTACAATACAATACAATATAGTACGATACTATACAATACAAAGTGTTACCATACAGTACAGTACAATACAATACAATATAGTACGATACTATTCAATACAAAGTGTTACCATACAGTACAGTACAATACAACACAATATAGTACGATACTATACAATACAAAGTGTTACCATGCAACACAGTACAATACAATACAATGTAGTACAATACAGTGCTCTATTCAAACAACAATGGCACTCATTGTCTAGGCTCACAGAAAAGACCGAGTTGTGTGGATGTGGTGATCTATTACTTCCATCAAATCTCATCTATCATTTTGCTTTCAGCAGCTGATATCAAACTCGTCGGTCTATCGTTTTGTCACCGTCGATTAGTCGCTGGCAGTATCGATCTGTATAGTTTGGTGAGGAAGTCTTTTGTTGTTGGCCATCAAACCTTCGATCGCAAGCAACCGCTCCACATTCTTTCCTAGGACCCAAAGGGGGAGAGAGAGAGAGAGAAGAAGAGAGAGAGAGAGAGAGACAGAGAGAGAGAGAGACAGACAGAAGACAGACAGACAGACAGACAGAGACAGAGACAGACAGACAGAAGACAGACAGACAGACAGAGACAGAGAGACAGACAGAGAAGAGAGACAGAGAGCCAAAGAGCGCACGTGTGCGTGCGTGCGTTCGTGTGTGTGTGTGTGCGCGCGCGCGCAGACGGTGTGTGTGTATGTGTGTGTGTGTGTGTGTGTGTGTGTGTGTGTGTGTGTGTGTGGTGTGTGTGTGTGTGTGTGTGTGTGTGCGCGTGTGTGTTGCGTGTGTGTGTGTGTGTGTGTGTGTGTGTGCGTGGTGCGTGCGTGCGTGTGTGTGTGTGTGTGTGTGTGTGTGTGTGTGTGTGTGTGTGTGTGATGAATGCGTGAGCGCGTGTGTGTGTGTGTGTGGTGTGTGTGTGTGTGTGTGTGTGTTGTCTGTCTGTCTGTATGCTGTCTGTGTCTGTGTGTGCGTGTATGTGTGTGCGTGGTGGGTGTGTGTGTGTGTGTGTGTGTGTGTGTGTGTGTGTGGTGGACAGACAGACAGACGGAAAGACAAAGACAGACAGACACAGACAAGCAGACACAGAGAAAGATAGGCTGGTTTTCTGAACCGTTTTGAACAATGTATCTGTTTCTGTATCTCTCTCTCTCTCTCTCTCTCTCTTCTCTCTCTCTCTGTCTCTCTCTCTCTCTCTCTCTGTATAGATAGATAGATAGATAGATAGATAGATAGATAGATAGATTATGTAAATTATAAAGGTGAATACTAAAACAAGTTGAACATCTTTTCCAACAGGGATGATTTTATTGAACCAAGCTTTTGCCACAAGTTCTTCTTCAGGAATAAAACACTTCATAAAAAGTCCAATGCTATCAACATGATTTCTCTTCAGCAGTTACAACTATCTAATCGATACACACGCGCGCGCAAGCGAGCGCGTACACACACACACACACACACACACACACACACACACACACACACACACAACACACACACACACACACAACACACCTGTATTCAGCTATTGTTGAGCAGGCACCTAACATACGTGAAACATACCACAATGAAATAAATGTTCACACAAACAAGGGGGAGAGAGAGAGGGAGAGAGAAGAGGGGGGGGGACGGGGGGGGGGTAAGATGAATAGGAGAAGGTGGGGGAGGGGGGCATGGATAGAAATGAATGAGTAAATGGTTTATTGTGGCAAATAAAAGCTTTACAAAGCCTATTCACAAAGATGGGAGATGAAGGGGGTAGGGGCTGTACATGAACAAAAATGAGAAATAGCCATAATCGATACAACAGGAAACAGGAAAAGTTCATCGTGACGAGGAATCCAGATCACGGAAGAATAGAGAATTCAGTTATCAACGTCGAACATTAATAACAGTCAGATTGTCGAAACGTTTACGAACAATAGCAATGCCGCAGTACAGCAGTCGCGATGGATCGCCAAGATTTCGGTTTTCGCCCTCTGTGTTACGTGTCGCGCAGCCTCTCAGCTCTTCCTTCAAGGAACACAAGTGGTCGTCCATCTTCCCTGTTGTTTTTTCCAAACATGTCATGATGTCTCTTATTGTAATGTTGTCTGTATGGGCTGTCGTTGACTTGTTTAAATCAGAGGAATCTTTACAATCACAACTACCGTTCATCATAGACAAGTTTGCGTCTGCAACAAAGGCTTCTTTTTCGTGTTGTGTTGAAATCTGTGTTGTAATTACTATTGGATTGTCTTCACATTCTGCATCAGGAATATCTTCAACATAATCTTCATTAATGCTTCGTTTATCTAACTCGATGTCACTTTGGAATTCTAACATGGGAAAACACCAGTTACTGACTCACTGTCTGTATCACACCGCGCCATGCCGATGTGTGTACATTGCCAGACGTAGTAGCTTGGTTGCAACAGAGCTCTTTGATGTGGGTGTGTGTCAGGTGTTGAAACTTGTCAACACATTACTCATTGATGATGCTCACTGGTTGTGCTTGATATGGCAGACTACTAACATAATCGTTGCAGACAGCATAACAGCTCTCACACTAACTCGATACGACTGTAGATCCTACACAGGGAAACGGAATACTGATACTGGCAGACAAGACAGCCATCATGACAAAGAACACGAATACATGAGCAGTGGACAGCAAGACAGCATGCACCGAAACAATAGAAGCAGTGGCAGGATAAACATGCACCAGCAGATCATGAGCAGTGGCGGAAGACAGCCATGCACCGAACAAAGAACACGGAATACATGAAGCAGTGGACAGGCAAGACAGCCATGCACCGAACAAAGAACACGGAATACATGAA
>CM065718.1:69761365-69773865 GCA_033310375.1 Conus canariensis | reverse complement strand
GAGAGAAGGGTTATGGTGCACATCTCTGTCACAGTAGACATAGAGAAGGGTCTTGGTGCACATCTCTGTCACAGTAGACAGAGAGAAAGGTTATGGTGCACATCTCTGTCACAGTAGACAGAGAAAAGGGTCATGGTGCACATCTCTGTCACAGTAGACAGGAGAAGGGTCACTGTGCACGTCTGTGTCACAGTAGAGAGAGAGAAGAGTCACTGTACACATTCTGTCACGGTAGACAGGAGAAGGGTCATTGTGCACATCTCTGTCACAGTAGACAGAGAGAAGGGTCATGGTGCACATCTCTGTCACAACAGACAGACAGAAGGGTCATGGTGCACATTTATGTCACAGTAGACATAGAGATCGGTCACTGTCCACATTTGTGTCACAGTAGACAGAGAGAAGGGTGACTGTGCTCATTTCTGTCACAGTACAGTGAGAGAAGGGTCATGGAGCACATCTCTGTCACAGTAGACAGAGAGAAGGGTCATGGTGCACATCTCTGTCACAGTAGACAGAGAGAAGGGTCATAGTGCATATCTCTGTCACAGTAGACAGAGAAGGGTCACTGTGCACATCTCTGTCACAGTAGAACGAGACAAGTGTCACAGTGCACATCTCTGTCACAGTAGAACGAGACAAGTGTCACTGTGCACATCTCTGTCACAGTAGAGAGAGAAGGGTCATGGTGCACATCTCTGTCACAGTAGACAGAGAAGGGTCACCGTGCACATCTGTGTCACGGTAGACAGAGAGAAGGGTCACTGTGCACATCTGTGTCACAGTAGACAGAGAGAAGGGTCATGGTGCACATCTGTGTCATGGCAGACAGAGAGAAGGGTCACTGTGCACATCTCTGTCACAATAGACAGAGAGAAGGGTCATGGTGCATATCTCTGTCACAATAGACAGAGAGAAGGGTCACTGTGCACATCTCTGTCACAATAGACAGAGAGAAGGGTCATGGTGCACATTGCTGTCACAGTAGACAGAGAGAAGGGTCACTGTGCACATTGCTGTCACAGTAGACAGAGAGAAGGGTCATGGTGCACATTTCTGTCACAGTAGACAGGGAGAAGGGTCATGGTGTACATTTCTGTCACAGTTGGATGCATCTATCAAATATAGCATACTGTGCAACATGTGTTAGCCTGTTACCACCACTTCCCTTCCTTCACGTTCCTGAGTTCACTTTCTTTTGTAATCTAGCACACGTTACAAGCTCTCTCTCTCTCTCTCTCTCTCTCTCTCTCTCTCTCTCTCTCTCTCTCTCTCTCTCTGCGTATGTGTGCGTGTGTGTGTGTGAGTGTGTGAGTGTGTGTGTGTGTGCACGCGCACCCTTGTGTGTGTGTGTGTGTGTGTGTGTGTGTGTGTGTGTGTGTGTTGTGTGTGTGTGTGTGTGTGTGTTGTGTTTGTTTGTTTGTGTGTGTGTGTGTGTGTGTGTGTGTGTGTTGTTTGTGTGTGTGTGTGTGTGTGTGTGTGTGTGTGTGTGTGTGTGTGTGTGTGTGTCTGTGTGTCTGTGTGTTTGTATCTATATTTGTGTCTTTGTCTATTTTCTGTGTGTATGTGTATGTGTACTTGTGTGCGTAGATACTGGCGCGCGTGCCTCAAGCTCTGTATCTGAGTGGAGGCGACTGTGTGAATGGCAGTGTTGTGCATGTGCCGAAGAGCCAAGTGATGTTTATGATTTGAAGTTACCAAATAAAGCACCTACTCTCCCAGTAACCGTATTCTTCTTCTTCTTCTTCTTCTTCTTCTTCTTCTTCTTCTTCTTCTTCTTCTTCTTCTTCTTCTTCTCCTAAGAGACTGGTTCACTCAAAAACGAGTAGGTCACCAGCGCGCATGTCAAAAAATAAAATAAAATAAAATAAAGTGCGACTCAGCCTGTTGGCCCCTGGAGCAAAATTTGGCAACAAGGGGTCGCACACGATATACAAAAAGTTAAAAATAAAGGCCAGGTTCAGGCCCAGGTAACCATAAAATATCTGGGGAAGTTAAAACAGAAAAATCAGTCAATATGCAGATCTCAAGACTGTCGTATCAATTTGATTTTTAAATGAGACTTCATTTGTGGCAATCTTGATGGCACCCGGCAGTGAGTTCCACAGCCGTACAGAACTAGGATTAAATGAATGTAAATGGCTGTCAATATTTGATGCAGGTATGGCATAAGATTGACCGCCACTCCTGGTGCTACTTTTATTCAATACTAGTTGTTCCATTGGGATATCAATTAGTTTAGCTGTGCCTTTGAAGAAGGTATTAAGTTTGATAAAAGCTCTTCTCTCTTCTAAGGGTTTCCATTCTAATTTCCTCATGTTCTTCATAGTATTCCCTTTCTCTCTGATATGGTTCTCTGTTACGAACCGTGCTGCTCTCTTCTGAATCTTTTCGAGGTTATCAATGTCCCTTAGATTGTAAGGATCCCAGACTGAGCAACCATATTCCAGTACTGGTCTAACCAGTGTTTTGTAGCAGTCGTCCTTAACCTTTTGGGGGCAGTCGTTGATATTCCTGTATAAGGAAGCTAAGATGTTGTTTGCTTTCTTACATACTAAATTGTAATGTTCTTTCCATTTGAGACGACTATCTATAATCACGCCTAAATATTTTGCAGCATTGGTTTCTTTAAGAATAGTATTGTGAATAGAATATTCTGATCTAGCTGGTGAGCGTTTATTACATATACGCAACACTTGGCACTTCTGGGGATAAATTCCATTTTCCAGGTTCTTTCACACTCTTGTAAAGCGTTTAGATCTTCTTGTAGAATGCATGTATCATTCTTGCTTCTGATTGTTCTATATACTAAGCTGTCATCTGCAAAAAGCCTTACAGTAGTTCCTGGAGAGAGATTTGTACTTATGTCATTTATATAAATAAAAAAAACCAAGGGCTCCAGAACAGTTCCCTGTGGTACACCTAACAACACTGGTTTACAATGGGATGACGACCCTTCCACAATAACTTTCTGCGTTCTCCCAACGAGGAATGATCTAGACCATTTTAGCAAAGAACCGCCAATGCCGATGTGTTCTAATTTAAGTCGCAGGCCCTCATGGTCAACCTTATCAAAGGCTTTAGAAAAGTCTAATAAAATTGCATCTATTTGCTGTCTGTTGTTAAGACAGTTATTGAAAATCATTGAGAGTTGTTATAAGTTGAGTCTCACAACTCCTTTGCTGTCTAAAACCATGCTGGGCGTTATTTAAGGTCATATTTGTCAAGATGGTCCATTATGCTACTATATGTTATGTGTTCAAGTAATTGTGCTGATATGGATGTAAGAGATACAGGTCTATAGTTCTCTGCTTTTGTTTTGTCACCCTTTTTGAATAAAGGGACAATGCTAGCATCTCGCCACTCATCAGGTATTACTCCCTGGTCCAGTGAAGCTTGGAAAAGTAGTTGGTATACCTCAGTCAATTCATTGGCACATAATTTTAAGAGCTTGCCAGGAATGCCATCAGGACCAGTAGCTTTGTTTTCATTGATGTTGGTCAGTAACTTAAATACTCCTCTTTGCTTACTTTGATATTTTGCATTTCAGGGAGTTTATCATCATCCTTTAGTCTAACGTTAATTAGAAGCTTGGGATTTGAGAAAACCGAACAAAACTGATTGTTTAGTAAATTTGCTTTTCGTTCAGGGTCCTGTATTAGATTATTCTGATTATTTCTCAGGTCTGGAATCCCAATGTTGTCCTGTCTCTTACTCCTTATGTAAGACCATAATTTCTTGTTTTGATGATTACCTTCTGAAATCATCGAATTAACATAATTGGAGCGAGTAAGCCTACATTCTCTCTGACACCTTCTCTTAATATGCTTATACCTAATCAGTAATCTTTCTGAATTAGGGTATAGTTTTAATTTCTTAAAGAACCGATGTTTCCTTCTTAACAAACGTTTAGTTTTGTATTAATCCATGGCTGGTCGTTCTTGCTTGAAGTTATTTTAGTTGGTATGTTGTCATCCATAATAAATTCCAAGTTAGTTTTTATACACTTCCAAAGGTCATTGACATTATCTTTAACACTATGAGACCTCAAAAAAGACGACTGAAATCATGAGTATCCCTGCGTAATTTTGGTAAGTTTGCTTGGTTCCACCAGAGTCTGATGGTACGTTTAGGGGGTTTTCTTCAAAAGGGTTGAAAGTTGCTCTCTAAGAGAATTATGTCATGATCACCCAGGCCTGCAATTAATTCCTGATTGCCTAAAGCGCCTGGACAATTGGTAAAAAGTAAATCCAAGAATGCATTAACACGTGTTGGTATTTCAACTGACTGCACTAATCCAAGGTCTTTGGTGGTATCAAAAAACTGAAAATTAATGTTTTTATTATATTGATTACCAAGTATGGCATCTTCACGCCAGTCGATATCAGGTAAGTTGAAGTCTCCACCAATCCATAATATTGCCTTCCTATTGGCCAAAACAATGTCAGAAATGTCTCTGCAAATAGACGAGCATACATTTTCATCTGAGTCTGGAGGTCTGTATACTGATCCAGCAATAACAAGGTCTCTTATTCTTAAAATTAATCCTACAAAATAAACTTTCACTATTTTTGCCTTGATATAAAACCTCACTGGCTAGGTTCTTCCGAATGGCAATCAAGACTCCCCCACCACTTTTTCCAAGTCTGTCCTTTCTATAAATATCAAAATCCTCCATTAGAAGCTCACTGCTGGATGTTCCAGTTTCTAGCCAAGTTTCTGTTCCAATTACAACATCAATGTTTTTTTCGGTGACTAAATTACTGAGTTCTTCCTTTTTCTTGATAAGTGATTGAAAGTTTACGCCTATGCATTTAAGTTTGTCTTTTTCTTTTGATGATTTGGAGTTCGGTTGCACTTTATGATTTGGGATTTTATCAGATTTAGAATCAGAGGTGGATGCAAACTTAGGACAAAATTTCAAGAAGTTTTCTTTGGGGAATCGGTCTGGTGAGATAGGGTCAAAACGGTTGTTTTCTGAACTGCAATCTTCAAATAGTCTCGAACTTAAGTTTGGAAGCCCGCAGGTAAAACACGTCCAAGATATATCACTATTACATAATGCTTCATAAACAGCTGAATTTAATATACATTTAGTGTGATACCATGTATTGCAAACGTCACAGGCAACTGCTTTATGTTTCCATGTGACTCGCAAACTGCAGACTCCGCATGGATATTTTACTTTTTTTTTTCTTTTTTTTTTGCTGTCCCAATCTCTGCGCCACCTCAGAGGCAGTGCACACACTCCGCTCATTCCGACACCCCGTCCACAGCCACAGCCCGGTCAGCCCGGCCGCAGCCCCAGCACCGACAATCCACAGGGAGCAGTCAATGTCAAGTTGTCAAGAGGCAACCCACCGGAGGAGACACTGCACTGCTGCCGAGTCACTTCGGTGGTGTTCAGTGGCGCCTGTTCTGATCTAACATACGCAGGACACCACCTACTAAGCCCCCTACTGACGACAATAATTGCTTAGTCGCGGAGCCGGCGTGAGTGCGCTCTCCCTCTGGAGGGCGCCACCACGTCCGTCCAACGACAGCCCCCATGGACTCGCCGATAGCGGTGACCCCGACAGAACCAAACCAAGGCCACAGACGTGGAGAGGTCATCGAAACTGAGGTCACCATGAGAGCAGGGCATGAAGGGCCACAGAATTTGAGACTTTTTTTTAATGCTGATCGATGAGAATGAGGATGATTAAGATGATGCTACGGATTTCCATTTCGGTCTGAGACTACATGACAGGGCTGTACTCTACGCTTCCTTTCATAATATATCCCGGCGTCAACCAGGCCCGAGAGATACAGGTACCTGCAGTGTTGGTCAGGAAATTTGAGCAACACTCTCAGAAACGCATCCATTAAGTGGATGAAACTCGACTGTGTGGTCCCAGTCTTCCCAACTGAGTCCGCAACAAACTCAACTCTGGGTAGGAGCCGGTCGGGGCAGAAAAACCCACATGACTCTGATGGGATTCGAACCCACGACCTCCCAGCCGGGAGTCCGCGACGCTAACCACTTCGCCACGGCGGCTGGTTGGATATTTTACTTTGGTGGACGGACCAAGATTGAGCTCAATATCTCCCGATAGTAGGATAAGGCTTAAGAGCCATAATTTAACTACCGTACTATTTCTGATATTAATTGAAATCAGAGGTTCAAATCTGGGCCTAGTAATCGACGTGAGAACAGTGCTCGGCACAGGTGTACACAAGCGGCTAACATGGTTCAGGTTGCACAAAGTTTTATAACCAGCAAAAATGGAACTAAAGGCGTCTACATCTACATCTAAAATTTCAAAATAAAACTGACTGCTAGGAATACAGTTGTTTCTATTACATGTGCAAACAGCAAGAAAAAGTAGAAAGCTTTTAACGAAACCGAGGAACAACACGCCGGTAGCCATCTTGAAAAGCCAAGTGAGACACAACACCTTACCTGAAAAGGCTTTAAACACATATTCGTTAAAAAAAATAAAATAAAATTTAGCTTTAAACTACCAACAGCCAACAGTGCTGATTATTAAAATTCACAGTTAGTCGTATGAATAAAAGATGTAAAAGACGTAAAAGATGTAAAAAATGAAGTTAAAACGGGAGTTCCAAAAGCCAGGCAGCCTCCTCGCTGGACATGCGCATCTTGACCCGTCCTGGTCCAATCCAAACAAATTAAATCAAAGATTGTTCTTCACAGTGCAGCCGATCAGTAAGGTGCCTGTGACAAGTTACAAAAGACACGCATAAATAGCAACAGCATGATCACGTAATAACATCATCGGCATGACTGGTAAGACTTTCTTCTTCTTCTTCTTCTTCTTCTCTCTTCTGCCTGTCTGTCTGTCTGTCTGTCTGGCTGTCTGTCTGTCTCTCTCTCTCTCTCTCTCTGTCTTTCTCTCTCTCTCTCTCTCTGTCTCTCTCTCTCTCTCTCTCTCTCTCTCTCTCTCTCTCTCTCTCTCTTCTTCTTCTTCTTCTTCTTCTTCTTCTTCTTCTTCTTCTTCTTCTTCTACCTGTCTGTCTGTCTGTCTCTGTCTGTCTGTCTGTCTGTCTTCTCTCTCTCTCTCTCTCTCTCTCTCTCTTCTCTCTCTCTCTTCTTCTTCTTCTTCTTCTTCTTCTTCTTCTCTTCTTCTTCTTCTGTCTACCTTCAAAGGCCAACATTTCACAAGCCGACTCAGTTCAGATGAACTAAGCACCTAAATCATGAGTCATGCGCTGAAAGGATGGGACTAAGGGAAGAAGAAGAAGAAGAAGAAGAAGAGAAAACGAGAGAGAGAGCGAGAGAGAGAAGAGAGAGAGAGAGAGAGAGAGAGATGAAATGAAACGAAACATGCAGAGAGAGAGAGAGAGAGAGAGAGAGAGAGAGAGAACAGGCCACACGCCACAATTAGGATTTTGCACTGAAACACTATATAATCCATGTAAGCGTTTGGGGGCCTACCATAAATTTGAGTCAACATTGAATGTCAAGCTGATAATTGATCAAAGGAGCAACTCTTCGCCAATTATTTCCGTTGTTCTGGGGGATTTTCATCGATGAAATCACGATCTTCAAATGCATGACCTTCCGCTTATTGACGGCACATTTGAGACCTTTGCACTCACCCGTGACCCTATCTTTCCGCCAGTGTGAAGCGCCCAAATAGTCCCATTCCTTCTATTTTAATCTATCTGCTTGGAACCACCTGGCTTACAACTTGATGGCCATATGAAAGAAAATGAGGAGAATCAACTTTGACACATAACACAAATTCTCAAAACAGTCTAATTGCGCCAGTCTATAAATACTCGTCTCCTTAAGCCAGGCCTTGGCGCATTCATTTTGGAGTGCAACCACCTGCGCAATGTTTACCTTGCCCAAGACAGCGAGGGGACGAGCCACGGTCTTGTGAGCAACGCAAACAGTGACCGCTGGCAGGACACACACACCGAATGGACACGCGTGACGGAGCTTTACAGGCCATAGAGGCTTGAGCATGTCCACAGGGCCGTGGACAGGGTCAGAGAGTTGGCAAGAAACGTGGGCGGAACAGACAGAATGTTTGCTAGCTGGGGGCAGTACCACAGTACCTATCTGTCTTTTCTTGTTTGTTTGTGGGTTTTTAGTTTTCTATCCAGATGTCTGTCTGTCTTTCTGTCTGTCTGTCAGTCTGTCTGTCTCATTCTTTCTGTCTGTTTGTCTGTCTGTCTGTCTGTCTGTCTGTCTGTCTGTCTCATTGTCTGTCTCTTTGTCTCTGCCTCTATGTTTCTATTTCCGTCTGTCTGTCTGTCTGTCTGTCTGTACGTATGTATCTCTCTCTCTCTCTCTCTCTCTCTCTCTCTCTCTCTCTCTCTCTCTCTCTGTGTGTGTGTGTGTGTGTGTGTGTGTGTGTGTGTGTGTGTGTGTGTGTGTGTGTGTGTGTGTGATGCTCTAACAAAAAATGTAGTATAACACTGGCATATGAATATCTATGAAAATAGATATCGTGGAGCATGTAAGTTCATCCATGCGTCAATGTTGATGGAGAAACAACTCATCCACGTCTTATGTATTTTTTAACGATATGTATGTTTGTGAAAAGTTTTGCAAAGTCATGCTTAGTTAGATGCTAGTCACGCTGAGTTCCTCAGCGGGGTAAGGACCGGATAAAAAAAAGTTCGCTTGTCTATTACTCTTGAAAAATAAAGAGTATCCTCTCTCTCTCTCTCTCTCTCTCTCTCTCTCTCTCTCTCTCTCTCTCTCTCTCTCTCCTCTCTCTCTCTCTCTCTCTCTCTCTCAAACGCATAAACAAAACACCCATCGTTACGGTGTCACTCCACGGACAGGGGACAATACCATTGATTACACTTCTGTGCTGAACAGATAGAAATCGTTCGGTACAGACCGTTTAGAGACCTAACCACAACAAGGCGTTGAATCTTCCCGAGTCGCACCACCCAGGCCAGCGGTCTGAATCATTTATTCTCTGTCAGACGTAGACCTGAATTTCTGAAACAGTTACAAGTCTATAGTAAAATGGGACACTAGGATCAATAAAACGGAGAGATGAGAAGGAGATTGTGTACGCTAGTGATTGAGTAAAGAGAGAGAGAGAGAGAGGGAGAGAGAGAGGAGAGAGAGAGAGAGAGAGAGAGAGAGAGAGACGGACAGACAGACACACAGACAGAGAGACAGACAGACACACAGACAGACACACAGACGCAGACACACAGTCAGATGAGTGGCAAGAGGCAGTCTCTGTCTGTCTGTCGGTCGGTCAGTCTGTCTCTCTCCCTCTCTCCCTGTCACTGTCTGCGCGCGCGCGCACGTGTGTGTGTGTGTGTGTGTGTGTGTGTGTGTGTGTGTGTGTGTGTGTGTGTGTGTGTGTGTGTATGTGTGGTGTGTGTGTGTGTGTGTGTGTGTGTGTGTGGCCGCGCGTGCGTGCGTGCGCGTGTGTTTGTATGTGTGTGTATGTGTGTGCGCATGTGCGTGTGTGCATGCAAGTGCATGCGTGTGCGCGTATGCGCATGTGCGGGTGCATGCGTGCATGTGTGTGTGTGTGCATGCGTGCGTGCGTGCGCACGCGACCGTGGCTGTGTGTGTGCGTGTGCGCGCGTGTGTGTGTGTGTGTGTGTGTGTTCTGTCTCTCTTTCTGCATTTTTGTGCCCCTCTCTCCCTCTCTGTCTGTAACAATTAAAACTTCTATGATTACTGTGTCGCACCGTCGACTAGGCACAAAAGTGTTAGTTGCTCTTCTCTGCCCAAGAGACGGACATTCTTCTGCACAAACCGTTTAGAGAACAAACCCAAACAGTGAACAGTGTGTCTCCCAGTGCTGCACGACCCGGGCCTCTGAAAGATTGATTCTCTGACAAACGTGCCTGATTTTTGAAATGGTCAGTGGGCTACTGAGGTGGAACATTTCGAAGTAAAAGCAAAAGGCTGTAGACTAGTTTTCTTTCTTTTTTACCAACAAAAAGGACTAAATATCATGTTCCGAAAAAAAGTTTTAAAACCCCAAAATCAAGAATGATGTACCGCCTTCGTTTGATTTAATCTGCGCAACAGAATGACATACTGGATATTTAGAGACTATGGATGGATTTTCCACTGCCTTTCAAATACTAATCATTGTTGTGGCATGAACCACATGCTAATGAAAACGAACGTACTCATTATCACAGTTATACCTTCTCAAACAAACCAAAAAAGGATGTGGCTCATATTTATGACGATATCAACTTGAAACTGTAAACTTCGGTCTGAAAACAGACTGAAGCAAAACGAAAATAAGAGGAAAATTCTGAATAAATCTTCCAAAACAGTCGTTTCCGTATTCTCGTTGTGGTGTGTAGTTCCTAGGTGTGTGCAAGTGACAGAGCGGGACGTTCTCTATTATTCAGGTCAGCTACATCTCACCAAAAGTCTTTCAGTTCCAATGCATGTTAGCCCTGTGCACTGCTGATGGGGGAACGAAGCAGACCTGCGCGTCGACAGCCACAGCGACTAGTACAACCTGCTATGTAGATGCATTACGCCAGGTGATTCATGTTATCCGGTGTTCCAGACACATCTGTTGGCACGGACAGAGGTGAAACAAGGGACATAACCCGTACTCGGTGCATTGGTTCAGGATTTTTGTTTCCCATTTTCTGTGCCACCTCAGTGGCATTGCACCCCGCCGCTCATTCCCACCCCTCGTCCACAGCCACAGTGGCATTGTACCCATCCACTCATTCCCACAGCTCGTCCACAGCCACAGTGGCATTGCACCCCGCCGCTCACTTCCACCCCTCGTCCACAGCCACAGTGGCATTGCACCCCGCCGCTCACTTCCACCCCTCGTCCACAGCCACAGTGGCATTGCACCCCGCCGCTCATTCCCACAGCTCGTCCACAGCCACAGTGGCATTGTACCCCGCCGCTCATTCCCACAGCTCGTCCACAGCCACAGTGGCATTGCACCCCGCCGCTCATTCCCACAGCTCGTCCACAGCCACAGTGGCATTGCACCCCGCCGCTCATTCCCACAGCTCGTCCACAGCCACAGTGGCATTGTACCCCGCCGCTCATTCCCACCCCTTGTCCACACCACAGTGCGGCTGTTCCCGCCGCAGCCTCGGCACTTGTAGTCCACGGGAGCAGTCAATGTCAAGCTGTCAGTAGACATCCCACCAGAGGAGATATTGGACTGTCACTTTAGTGGTATTCAGTGGCGTCTACCAAGCGTCAACCCAGCCCAAGAGATACAGACACCTGCAATGTTGGTTACGAAATTTGAGCAAGACGTTCAGAGACGCATCCATTAAGGGAGGAAACTCGACAGTGTGGTCCCAGTCCCTGGCAAACTCAACTCTGGGTAGAAGGTGTCGGTGTTAAAAAATTCACCGAAGAAATGATCCTGATGGAAATCGAACTCAAGACCTCAAAGCTGAGATTTGGCGACACTTACCACTTTGCGACAATGGCTGGTGATCATGGATGCTTTTCATCCACAGCTGATGTGTCTGCCGGTTACAGCATTAAGACAGTAAGCTGCCACTCAAGTTTCCAACAGCTTGCTTATTTGATGGCAGAATGGTTCATTTCTGCGGGCTTTCTGATGACCAGCATTTGACTGACAGATATGACAGTTAGAAAGCACTCTGGCCTTGAACATCACGAGAAGGTCAGTGAAAGTTCTTTGACCACCACTGGCCGGTCCCGAGGTGCATGAAGGGAAGCTGTGGGCTGAACTAGCATGTCTACATCGCAAAGAGCATGTGTCCGCTAAGAGCTTGCGTCAGCAGCTGAAAGACCTTCACAGAGAGTTCAAAGAGCCATTGCTTGTTGTGTTATTCCCAATCAAAGTACCGCGGTGTACAGTAGTTTTGTTCTGACCAACTTCGTCGGTGTCAGCAGACTATTCTTTGCTGATCGTCTCTTCTGCTAAACCGTCACAAATCCCTCTGACATCTATGGCAGGGTGAGCAAGAGCATACAACATACATACCTGACAGATCTCTGCACACGTCGTTGGTCATAACCATAACATGCATCTTACGTACAGAAAAGAGGGAAGGCAGGAAGAAAAACAAATGATGGATATTGGATGAATGGCACGGGAAATGACTGAATGAAGCTCCAGCAGGCAGTTAGGATGTAGTTTTTGAAGTTCGTCTGAAAGAGAAATGGTGATAGGGATGAAAGTTTACGTTTTACTTGTTGCTGAATGTGCATCCGAATCTATAATTGAGAGCATCCGTTGTGTAGCCAATAACTATTGTTTTTCCACAAATCTTCAGAGACTTATGGGAATATGAATCCAGTTTTGCGTTACCGAGGATCACCGTGAAAGATGTGCAAAATGACCTCCTCTGGGATAACTGCTCATTTCAATGGTTCTGACTTCATCAATTTCCTGCCAGTATACCCTGTTTGCTCTTTACTACCCATGTAATGGCTTTCTAACCACAGAAGAAACGGTCTAGTGAACTCAAACTCTGACATGGTAGAGCCTGGACCGAGCGTTTCTAAAGATTGTTTTACATGCTGTAAAATACCT
>CM065718.1:69748865-69756365 GCA_033310375.1 Conus canariensis | reverse complement strand
AGGGATGGATGACAATGAAGGAGGGATGGATGACAATGAAGCAGGGATGGATGACAATGAAGGAGGGATGGATGACAATGAAGGAGGGATGGATGACAATGAAGGAGGGATGGATGACAATGAAGGAGAGGTGGATGACAATGAAGGAGGGATGGATGACAATGAAGGAGGGATGGATGACAATGAAGGAGGGATGGATGACAATGAAGGAGAGATGGATGACAATGAAGCAGGGATGGATGACAATGAAGGAGGGATGGATGACAATGAAGCAGGGATGGATGACAATGAAGGAGGGATGGATGACAATGAAGCAGGGATGGATGACAATGAAGGAGGGATGGATGACAATGAAGCAGGGATGGATGACAATGAAGGAGGGATGGATGACAATGAAGCAGGGATGGATGACAATGAAGGAGGGATGGATGACAATGAAGGAGGGATGGATGACAATGAAGCAGGGATGGATGACAATGAAGGAGGGATGGATGACAATGAAGCAGGGATGGATGACAACGAAGGAGAGATGGATGACAATGAAGGAGAGGGGGATGACAATGAAGGAGGGATGGATGACAATGAAGGAGAGATGGATGACAATGAAGGAGAGGTGGATGACAATGAAGGTGAGAGGGATGACAATGAAGGAGAGGGGGATGACAATGAAGGAGAGGGGGATGACAATGAAGAAGAAGGTAAATGACAATGAAGGAGGGATGGATGACAATGAAGGAGAGGTGGATGACAATGAAGGAGAGGTGGATGACAATGAAGGAGAGGGGGATGACAATGAAGGAGAGATGGATGACAATGAAGGAGAGGGGGATGACAATGAAGGAGGGATGGATGACAATGAAGGAGGGATGGATGACAATGAAGGAGAGGTGGATGACAATGAAGGAGAGGTGGATGACAATGAAGGAGCGATGGATGACAATGAAGGAGGGATGGATGACAATGAAGGAGAGGTAAATGACAATGAAGGAGAGGTGGATGACAATGAAGGAGAGGTGGATGACAATGAAGGAGGGATGGATGACAATGAAGGAGAGGTGGATGACAATGAAGGAGAGGTAAATGACAATGAAGGAGAGGTGGATGACAATAAAGGAGAGGTGGATGATAATGAAGGAGAGGTGGATGACAATGAAGGAGAGGTGGATGACAATGAAGGAGAGGTGGATGACAATGAAGGAGAGGGGGATGACAATGAAGGAGGGATGGATGACAATGAAGGAGGGATGGATGACAATGAAGGAGAGGTCGATGACAATGAAGGAGAGGGGGATGACAATGAAGGAGAGGTGAATGACAATGAAGGAGGGATGGATGACAATGAAGGAGAGGTGGATGACAATGAAGGAGGGATGGATGACAATGAAGGAGAGGTGGATGACAATGAAGGAGAGGTGAATGACAATGAAGGAGAGGTGAATGACAATGAAGGAGGGATGGATGACAATGAAGGAGAGGTGGATGACAATGAAGGAGAGGTGGATGACAATGAAGGAGGGATGGATGACAATGAAGGAGGGATGGATGACAATGAAGGAGAGGTGGATGACAATGAAGGAGGGATGGATGACAATGAAGGAGAGGTGGATGACAATGAAGGAGAGGTGAATGACAATGAAGGAGAGGTGAATGACAATGAAGGAGGGATGGATGACAATGAAGGAGAGGTGGATGACAATGAAGGAGAGGTGGATGACAATGAAGGAGAGGGGGATGACAATGAAGGAGAGGTGGATGACAATGAAGGAGAGATGGATGACAATGAAGGAGAGATGGATGACAATGAAGGAGAGGTGGATGACAATGAAGGAGAGATGGATGACAATGAAGGAGAGGGGATGACAATGAAGGAGAGGTGGATGACAATGAAGGAGAGATGGATGACAATGAAGGAGAGGGGGATGACAATGAAGGAGAGGTGGATGACAATGAAGGAGAGGATGGATGACAATGAAGGAGGGATGGATGACAATGAAGGAGAGGTGGATGACAATGAAGGAGAGGTGGATGAAATGAAGGAGGGATGGATGACAATGAAGGAGGGATGGATGACAATGAAGGAGGGATGGATGACAATGAAGGAGGGATGGATGACAATGAAGGAGAGGGGATGACAATGAAGGAGAGGGGGATGACAATGAAGGAGAGGTGGATGACAATGAAGGAGAGGTGGATGATAATGAAGGAGGGATGGATGAAATGAAGGAGGGATGGATGACAATGAAGGAGAGATGGATGACAATGAAGGAGAGGGGGATGACAATGAAGGAGAGGTGGATGACAATGAAGGAGAGGTGGATGACAATGAAGGAGAGGTGGATGACAATGAAGGAGAGGGGGATGACAATGAAGGAGAGGGGGATGACAATGAAGGAGAGGGGGATGACAATGAAGCAGGGATGGATGACAATGAAAGAGGATTAATGGGTTGGGCGACAAAGGAGGAGGTGGGAGTAAATTTGAGGAGAGATGTCCCTGAAGATGCGATGAATGTATACCAAAGGTGTCGGTGAAGGAGGACAGAAGCATTTCTACACCAGAGAGTTGTGAGGTTAGAAACTGGAAAAAGACTGAGGGGTTTTTCTCTACCTTGGTTTTTTCCTCTGAGGGAGGTATAAATAATTTCTATGGCCTGTGGCACCCCTCAGGCTTCTGTACATGATGCATGAGAATGAGACATCCGTTTGCAATTGGCTGCACAGTAGGGGGCGTCCTGAGTCGATATGCGGTTCCCGTCTGCCCCTTTCTAGGATATAGGCAATCGGTTGAGGATTGATTTGTTCTCTCTCTGTCTCTGTCTCTCTCTCTCTCTCTCTGTCTCTGTCTCTCTCTCTCTGTCTCCCTCTCTCTCTCTCTCTCTCTCTCTGTCTCTCTGTCTCTCTCTCCTGTATGTGTGTGCGTGTGTGTGTATGTGTGTTGTGTGTGTGTGTGTGTGTGTGTGTGTGTGTGTGTGGTGTGCGAGAGAGAGAGAGAGAGAGAGAGAGCAGACAGACAGACAGACAGAACCGACAAACAGACAGACAGACAGATAGACAGACCGACAAACAGAATGTGCTTGGTGCGTGAGTGTGCGTACGTGCGTGCGTGCATGCGTGCGTGTGTGCGTGTGTGTATGTGTGTGTGTGTGGTTTGTGTGTTTGTGTGTCTGTGTGTTTGTGTGTCTGTGTGTGTATGTATCTGTGGAGAGACAGACAGACGGACAGACAGACAGAGACAGAGACAGAGAAGCAGTGAGAGACAGAAGGAACGAACGAACGAAAATGTCAATCAATACAGGCCATGGCCCCTTCAGATGGGGATACAGTATATTAATACCAATAATAACATTTCAAATAGCAAGGTAACATGATATAGTTAGACAGCAAGAAACTGACATATAAGCATATCAAGTGCACACAATGAATGCAACAGTTGGGTTCTTTTAACTGGCCATATTTGTGCGCCCTTTTAAAGGCCTCGTATAAATAAATGCATATGTTCTTCAGTACTTCTTTATTTTGACTTTGCCATGAGCAAAGCAGCTCGGAATAAACAGGGCTTTTCAAAGAATTTCCGGGAAATTTATTCATACCTTAAATCTTGCAGCACAGGACAACAATGTAGAAAATGTTATTCGTCTTCATTTAGCTTTTTGCATAAAGGACATAGCATGTTAATGTTATAAGTATTTGCATATCGGTACTGATGCGCTTTGATGCCTGTACTTCCTAATCTAAATCTCGGTAACTTCTAATATGCCCGTCAATATCAAGGGAGAGATATTTTTTCACGGCTAGCAGATGTCTTAAAAGCTCCATAAAACGAATGTCAGTTTGCAATCGATTATTGATTACTCTTTGCCGAAGATATTTCAACAACTCTTTTACCTTTCCAACCCCTTGATACATCCAGACACTCCAAAACCCGTTATTAAAAACAAAATCCTGAATATCTGAAACCCATGCCTTTTTCCACGGAATTCCAAACTAAACAGCATATTGTATGCTTTAAGTGGTAATCCATTGCCATCCATTTGTATAATCCTCAGCAAGTATCTAATGCGCTGTAAAGCTGAACGGATAAAGATAGGATAGCGGTTTCCCATAAACACATTCATTCGGTGTTTTCATGTGAACCCCAAGACATTTTTTGAGAGCAAATAACTGAACTGTTTCCACATGAATAGCAGATTTACCTCAGTCCCAGACCCCAGCGCCATATTGAGCGACCGGTTGAACCAGGGCATCGAAGAGTTTTAGAAACGCGTAGGGAATTATTATGGAACATATTTCATTTTTGCAAGATACACAATAAGGCATTTCGCTTTGCTCGCCAAGTCATAGCAGCAGCGACAGCCATTATCTGTCCATTAAAAACGCATCTTTCGCTTGCTGTCACGTAGCCTACTTTTCTTAACACACACACACACACACACACACACACACACGCACGCACGCACCACGCACGCACGCATGCACGCACGCACGCACGCACACACACACACACACACACACACACAGAGGCTGCTTGATACAAATTGTTCAACTGGGTCTGGAGGCCAGTTGGAGTCTCAGATAATAAAACAATATCATCAGCTAGTAACCAGATGAACAGGTCAATAAAATCGGGAGAAAGTGTTGCACCAAGTCTTCCGTTTGCCATAGTTTCTAAAGCTAGTTCATTTATAAACAATGAGAAAAGAACAGGGCAGCATCACTTTGTTTTACACCCTGTATACATAAAATATGGTCAGTAAGTTTCCCATCAGATCTGACTCTTGCTTTAACTTTATAGTACACACTTTTAATACACTAACATAATCTGCCATTGATACAGTTCTTTTTCACCAATGGCCAGAGTGATTTTCCAGAAACAGAGTCAGACGCTTTCTTGATATTAATAAAAGCTACTGTATACAGTGTAATGATTCTTTTTGAAGCCAGCTTGATACTCACCAGTCGTGTTATTTTGATGGATTTCTTTTATAATCTGTTGTTAATTATGGAGCTGTACAACGTGTTGCTTATATCAGACAATGAGATTCCTCTATAATTTCCATGATCATTCATGGCACCTTTCTTAAACAGTGGAATGATAATCGATTCAGCGCAGCTTTCTGGGTGTAGTCCTTTGTCAAAAAGAGTACTGAACATTTTAAGAAAGAAATCCATCACGAATTCCCCACCATTCTTAACTTGCTCGTCAATCAAGCCATCAGGACCAGCAGATTTTCCTTTCATTTTGTTTCGCCAATAGAATATCCTATTTTGAGACTGGACTATCCTAGCAACGTGTTTCTTTTATTTCTTCTGTCTGCTTCACTGCAGTCATCGTTTTCTTGCATTTTTTTAAATGCGGTACCACTCTTCAGTAGAAGTATTACTGTGTATATGAGATGTCTTTACAGAAATGTTAGGAACATTTTGCTAGAATTCCTTCTGGTCAAGGGCCGACTTTATCAAGTTATTAAGTAAATGTGTGTTGTGCTGTGTTTGCTTTTTCTGCAGAACATCTATGTATTCTCGTCGACCCTTACAGTATTTTATGGGATCTTCACTATCATGGGTTCTGCAAAGTATCTTTGAAGTTTTCTTGTATTTGATCTGGTCACTCTACACTCTCGGTCAAACCATGATTCTCTCTTTGTTCAGTACAGCATACATAAACACGCGAAAAAGACAACTGATCACGATGACTAGCTGTCCTTCAAACATATACATATATTGAATTATAAACAAAGCTTGCTCTTATGTCTTAGATTGAAGAAATAGGGGGAGATAAGCATTCATATCTGCAGTGGTAGATACTTCTGCCTAACTAACAGTATGTGCTTGAGTGGGTGAATGGGGAAAAATAAAATAAATGCTTCTCAAAATGAGCCTTCAGCAAGCTTATAGTCTCCAAGTGGGAGACGATCTCCAATGGGGAGGAAACCCACTAACATATAACTCCTGGTCAGATACCGATATTTCGAAACCTGATTGTTTCTCCTCAGTGACCGCGGAAAGTGGTAATTTGACTCCTCTGCCTTTTCGGTTTTAAGAAGAATGCTATCCTAGAAAAGGCTGGTGTGCTATACCGTAGTATGTTTGTTGAGTTTTCAAAAAACCAACCAAAGGTGCCACCTAAGAAGCAAAAGAAAACCATGAAAGAGCAAAACAAGCTACATTTTGTTGTGAAAAGTAGAAAATATAAAAAATAATAACCTCTTAAGATATATATATATATATATATATATATAGAGAGAGAGAGAGAGAGAGAGGAAGAGATTCTGCATGCGAGTTAAGTTGCCCACCCATAGACATTAAGACCACCCGCACAAAAACACATCAAGACTGGAGGCAAAAGAGGCAATAACTTTGACGTCAGACAGGGACACTTTCCTAGTTCAAAGGCCCCCATTTGCGTCGACCTCACTGATTTACCGTTACGAAGAGAAGCTTTTAGTCCATGAGAGCGCTAGTCAATGATGTTAACACGAAGGTGGCCTCTAAACTAACACTTTACCATAACCTCCTTAGCAGTGGGCCTAAGCCAACCACTTGAAGCAGGCATCCAAGACCAAGTACCTACATGACACTTCTTTTTCTGAGTGAGCGAAGACACGCGCGTTTGCGTCGTAGCGCGTGCGTGAATTGCCGGCTGACATAACGGAGTCAGCTGCTGACTAGCTGGACGGAGAACGACAAGGCTGCTTGTCGTCTGCTCTACTCGCAGTTCGGACGGTGGGACCACTGTGTGCGAATCGTGTTTTCTGGGAATATCTCCGAGTGTGATCATTTGCTGGTAGGTACTTGGAGTCAGCTGCTTAGATAGTCGTGAAGGCATAACTTACATAACGATCATCATTCCTTTACAAGCCTGTATCAGGAAAAGTCTTTTGTTATATAAGTTTGTTCCTGTCGGAAAACATTCTCTCTCTCTCTCTCTCTCTCTCTCTCTCTCTCTCTCTCTCTCTCTCTCTCTCTCTCTGCGCGCGCGCATACGTGCGTGCGTGCGTGCGCGCGTGCGTGTGTGCGTGTGTGTGTGTGTGTGCGCGCGCGCGCGCATGTAAATAGATGAATAGAGAGGAAAATAGATATGAATGGAGAAACAGCTATAAACGGGTAGAGAGATTGATCCAACATTGATATAAATGTTATACGTGAATGAATGAATTTTTTTGTTTAATACAATTGAACTGCGCAGGTGACATTTTTTGTTTGTTTGTTTTTTTTGTTTGTGTTTGTTTGTTTGTCTATATCTATTGATCTTTTCGCTCGTTTTTGACTGACTGATCAGTTTAACAGAATTCTTTGTTTTGCTGTTCAGTTTGTGTTTTTGTTACTGTTTGTTTGTTTCTTTCTTTCTTTGTTTCAATTGTTGGTTAACTTTTATGTTAGGGTCTCTTCTCCAGTGCTCTGTTTCCTGAGTGGACTACATGAATGGATATCTCATGATAACATAACAGGAGCACATCAAGCAGGATTCAAAAAAGATCGTCGTACAATTGATCCCATGTTT
>CM065718.1:69691365-69743865 GCA_033310375.1 Conus canariensis | reverse complement strand
GAGTGGGAAGGAAGTAATAACATGCTGTCAGAGTTCTTTTGTTGTTTCTGCCCTTTGTGGGTGAATGAACCCCTCTTTATTGAAAAGTCAAGGGCTTTAAGCTCTACCAGCAGAAATGGGAACAGAACAGTCAAGCCATATCAATGTTCGTTCTCGTTCATACGATGTAAGCAAACATAGTATGTCAGCCTTGGTTAGTGTGGATATGGATGTCTTTGAGTTCGGTGTGGACGGAAAGAGAGTTCGAGAGTGGTGAGGGAATTGTGGTCACTTTCGCATCACCGGACTGGCAACGGAAAGAAAAAGCCGAAAAAACAAACAAACAAACAAACAAACAAAAACAAAGGCCAGATCGTCGGTGTGAAATCATACAAATCGATTGAGACAGATGAAGATGCTCTCGATTACTTTGAACAATCACGGTGCGGGAAGATGAGAGAAGGGGTGGGGTGAGGGGTGGGGACGTGTATTCAGGATCAAGAACCTGCTAAGAAAAGCTATGGAATCAGCCAGTGGCCTTCAGGGAGACAGCTCTGTTGCTTCATTTACGTGGATCGTTCCTGGAAGGAATGGCAGGGGATAACTCAGCGTGATACATCCCCGACAAGGTTTTTTTGCCCACAGACTTTTCGGGGCAACTCTTCAGTTCCGAGGAAATGTGTCGAGGCTTAGACACCGTCCTGTACACTCCGTGGATTACATTTTTAAGGACTACACTGTGGGGGGGGGGGGGGAGAGGGATTTGATGTATTCGATTTTACTAACGAAAGAAAAGGAGTGAAGTAGTGAAAATCAAAACATCAAAGCCGACAAGTGTGGCTTTACAAGACCGTGTTTCCTGTCTTCATTATTTAAATCAAAGGCATGGAGGTTGAGGTGCCACGCTGTGCAGCTGTTGATCAGACTCCTCCGCTCTGTGGCTGTGTGTCAACTCCTTGGTCTTCGCAGATGTTTTTTTCCTGTCCATTCAGCAATGGTGTCAGTCCATCGGTTTTTTCTAACACTGCGGCTCCTTTTCAACAGTTCCATGAAGGCCATGTCGGGGATGTATCACGCTGAGTTATCCCCTGCCATTCCTTCCAGGAACGATCCACGTAAATGAAGCAACAGAGCTGTCTCCCTGAAGGCCACTGGCTGATTCCATAGCTTTTCTTAGCAGGTTCTTGATCCTGAATACACGTCCCCACCCCTCACCCCACCCCCTTCTCTCATCTTCCCGCACCGTGATTGTTCAAAGTAATCGAGAGCATCTTCATCTGTCTCAATCGTAGGCCATTACATCTTGTTACCGATGAAGTTTGCTTTTCTGTTTTCTTTTCTTTATCATGCCCGTAGATCTTCACATGGTCTGATGTGTTGTGAACACCGACTGAGTCAGTGTGTTGACATCCAACTTACTTACTTAGGCCCATAGCTCAAGGTGTGAGCCTAGGCCATCGACAACACTCCGCCAGCACACTCGGTTCTGGGCTGCTCGCTGAATGCCTGTCCAGTTGGTCCCCTGCCTCTTTATCTCTGCCTCAGTGTCTCGCCTCCAGCTGCTGCGAGGTCGGCCTCTCTTCCTTTTCCCTGCGGGTTCCATGTCAGAGCTTGGCGTGTGGTGCTGGATGCTGGCTTCCTGAGAGTGTGTCCCATCCAGCCCCACTTCCTCCGCAGAATCTGCTTGGCATTGACATCCAAGGATTTCATGTCAGTTCCAGTGTCTGTTGTATACAATGCTGGCTAAAGTTAACATTCATGGAAAATTGCATACTACCTTTTAAAGCACATCAAATATTGTTAAATTTGTAAACAAGTGGGTAAAAAGAATTGTGATGTGCAGAGAAAATATGTTTTTTTCATGTGGAAAAACGAGGACGTGGGCTATATACGTTCTTTTATAAGAGTTCAAACAAAGGGAAATGCAAACGAACAAACAAAACAAGATACAAAGTCACACGTACTTAATATGCCTCACAAAACAGACAAGTGAACTTTTGACAAATATGTCTTTTTCAGAAGTGACAAACAATATTCATCAACAGACAAGTGAATTTCTGACAAACTAATCTTTTTCAGACGTGACAAATAATATTCATTACCAATATACACACCAGTACACTTCAAATGGCATTGACCACGGTATTATATCATTCCTTTCTATTCCTCAAACGTTGCCAACACCACCTCGTTATTCCTGTTGGGTAGAAACTCACAATCTCCTTCTGACTCGAACAACAAGGAAAAAGCTGGTTAAGGTGCACTTCGTTTTGAGTGCATGTTGTCTTTTTGTCTGTAACGCCACGTTCGATTTCAAACTAAAACTGATCGATTATAGGTGGCAGAAGTAGGATGTGCACATTAATTAAATGATAGGTGTCTGAAATGTGCACACATAGAATTATCTCATAATTTAGAATCGTACGTATTGCTCGACTGATATGGCAACTACCCCCAGTCTCTGGGGTTACCACTGTAAAGAAAACTTCATGAAATATCCAGTGTGTAGTAGAAAGAAACTCGTGGAGAGCGTGGCAGCAGAGAGTCCTCAGAAGAGAAGCCCCCTTCAAGCAAGTGTTTCGGCCCTTATCTCCTGACACTCTAGGGGGGTTGGGCCACACCCGGTTCATGACTCCGGATGTCCCTCTGCTGCCCCTTTTTTTCCCATCTTGGGACGAGCCATGGCTGGGATTCGAACCCATGACCCTCTGGACATGCTCATTTTCCACTTAATGACTCGCGCTTTAACCACTGAGCCACAGGGACACCTGATATTTGTAGGGAAATTAAGCCTTATGAAGTTCACTTTTGTTCCTCCTTGACCAGATCCAGCTTGAACACCTCTCTGCCGCTTCTGCCATTGCTTTCAGGGCTCTGGTTTTTTCCTTCCCTGCAACTGAGAGCTGTTTCATGAGGCTGTATGCAGACGTTCCTACAAACCCCCTAGCTCCAATTTCTGCAGTGAGGACTTTGACCTGATAGCCTTCTCTCCTCAGGCTGTTTGCCAGATCAGCATACTTTTCAGTCTTGTAGATTTGAGCTGCCTCCATTCTGTTCTCATATGGCACCGTGAGCTCGATCATGATCAGCTGCTTGGTTGACTTAGAGTGGACTACTATGTCTGGTCTCATGCCACTCTTGCTGATGATCTCCATATCCAGTGTGTAAAACTGCTTGTGAGACAAACATTCAATTAGTGTTTTGTTCTCTGGCATATCAGAACCAAATAGCATTGGTTTATTCACCCAAAGTATCATAACAACCCCAACAATTTCGAACTAAGATTTACTGATTGCTGTTTCAAATGAGTCTACAGTAAAAACAATTGCTATTTTCTTACATAAACTATTCAAAAGAAGAGAAAGTTACGTATTTTAGAGTTAAAGTTTATATAACATTTTTGTCATGTTTATGTATATTGCTATCGTGTACCATCAGTTGGCGTTTGGAATGTTTGCTTTTTTTTTTCTTTTTGTCTTTTGCATGCGCTTTGGTCTTATAGTTCGCTAACACCCCTTCATATGCGGCTCTGGCTTCTTTGAATAAATTCTGAATTCTGCTCTCTCTCTCTCTTCTCTCTCTCTCTCTCTCTCTCTCTCAAAGCCTGACTAGCGCTGCTTGGTAAATAATTAATCGTCCACCAGTACACTAGGAGGCTAAAGCATTGTTTACGCAATCATCAAAGCGTGTTACCTCATTCACATTTTGTCCTTTCAATGGACACCTGTGATTTCCCCGGACGAAAACGTAAACCATCACAAGTCATATCAACCAATTTTATCCCCAAATCATTCTAAGCATCTCTCAACACAAACATTGGAACGAATCGTGACCATTCACGTGGGAAGCAATGCAGGTACGTGACATCTCCACTCACCGCGAGGCCGGAAATCCATCGGCATTAATGGCTTTAACGTCCTCGGAGTGACGGGTCCCACGGGGGGAAACCTGTTAAGCTGACAATAGAAAATGAAGCGTCGTCAGACCTATCCAATGCTGTAGCCCAGAGCCAAACCTTTCCGTTGTATTTATGGTCTTCCGGAGATTCAGTTCTGGAGGAAGCTTTAACAACAACAAACAAACAAAATCAGCTGTAGAAGAAATTGTGTGGAGGGGGTGGGTGGGAGGGGATGGTGGTAATCTACAGTGTTATGGTAAAAAAGAACTAACATTAGATAGGTGTACTGGACACACACACACACACACACACACACACACACACACACACACAACACACACGCACGCACGCACGCGCCCACGCACGCACGCACGCACGCACGCACGCACGCACACATACCACACACACACACACACCACACACACACACACACACACACACACACACACACTCAAGCGGAAAGAAGAATGGGTGAGAGGGACAAGTCAACTAATACAAACACACTTGAAAGCATCAGCCTTCTACAGCATTAGAGCAATATACGCTGTAACTGCGCATGGAAATGAAAGTCAAATTGTTCACATTTTGAAGGTAATGGCAAAGAAAAAAAATAGCAAGGTGCATGGTGTCTTGGTGATATTTAAACAATAATTAAGAAAAGTACACTGTTAAGGTAACTTTGAAATAAAACTTCGGTTAGTGTACGTTCTAATGATTATATCAATACACAACATGATATAGGAAACACTGAAAGAGTGATTTTAAATAAAAGTAAAACAGTAATGTTCTTTGATCGGGTAATACTGAAATAAACTAGTGTAATATATGCTCGTAAGGGGATACTGAAGGGAACGTTGTAAGCACTATATACCAATAAAGTGATATCAATCAAATAAAACGTATGAAATGTCCGCTGTTGAGATGATGCTCAAGAAAAAGAGAAATTGTAAATTTGAGTGTTTTGATGAGCAAAATTCAGCTACTATGTGAAATCACCGGGAAGTGCACGAGCGTTTGGAGTAGGGTGCAACGTGGCTGTGAAGTTTTGTTTTTATTTATTTATGTTTTCTCCTCAGCTAGTCAAGCAGTCGCAACATGTATAGGTGGTACCTGTGCATGGACTTCACAATCATTCACAACATAGAAACTTGACTCTGTCTGGCTGGCTCAATTCAATACACATCCTTGGTCATAATAAGAGTAGGGCGAGTTGAGCGCGATGGCGGTCATGCCACTTCCTGTATTCCATCTGTCTTGAAAATGGTATTATTCGATCAAAATCATGATTTGTACAACACAAAAATCTATTTACATGCCACGTTGGTTAACAACAATGCTGAGTAACAAGGGCAGTACTAGTTTTTAAGTTCCCAATACTCTGTTGCCAAAATGACATTGCATATTACATATGTGTGTGAGAGAGAGAGAGAGAGAAAGACAGAGACAGGGAGAGAGAGAGAGAGGTCCCGGGGGAGGAGAATGAAGACTGTACAACTAAGACAAATAAATGGGCCACAAAAACAAACACACACAAATCAATTTTTTAAGGATTTTTAAAGGAACCGTTAATTTTAGAAACTCAAAGTGAATGACAGAATAGCAGACATTTTTAACACAATGTCCAGCAGGTGGATATGCAGTTTATACTGAAAGAGCGCCTCCCCCCCTCTGCTTTCCATCCCCTATTACACCCCCTCCCGTCTCCGGTGGCCCAACGGAGGTGTAAAAGACATCACCCTGCTCGTTCGTGCAGTAAAGTACGCCAACCATGTTTGTTCCAGCCCCTCCCCCCTCCCCTCCTTCTTCACGTCCCGCCCAAACTTTGCCGAACATTGTCCATTGTGAAGACCCATGTCCAGTATCACATTAGCTTCAGTTCAGCTTCAAGTTCCTCAGAGTATGCGGTCTAATCCATGTACGGTGTACATCCTCTAAGCCGTGAGATCTCCAGCGCGTTTGAGCAAGAACACTCGTAAACTGATTCATACAGCAGCCGCCTTGGTGCAATCATGGATGTTGTGGATTGCAGGCTGAGAGGCCATGGGATCAAATTCCATCAGAGGCATTTGTTTATGGGATTTTCTTATTCTGACCCTGGCAGGCTTCTGGCTTTCACCCAGAGCTGTTGAGAATGCAGGTAGCTGAAATGGGAAGACTGGAAACACACCGTCAAATGGTAGTCACTGAAATGGGAAGACTGACACACACCGTCAAATGGTAGTCACTGAAATGGGAAGACTGGACACACACCGTCAAATGGTAGTCACTGAAATGGGAAGACTGGACACACACCGTCAAATGGCAGTCACTGGAATGGGAAGACTGGAAACACACCGTCAAATGGCAGTCACTGAAATGGGAAGACTGGAAACACACCGTCAAATGGCAGTCACTGAAATGGGAAGACTGGAAACACACCGTCAAATGGCAGTCACTGAAATGGGAAGACTGGAAACACACCGTCAAATGGCAGTCACTGAAATGGGAGGACTGGAAACACACCGTCAAATGGCAGTCACTGAAATGGGAAGACTGGACACACACCGTCAAATACAGTCACTGAAATGGAAGACTGAAACACACCGTCAAATGGCAGTCACTTAATGAGCGCATGACCGGGGCTGTTCCTCTAACTCATGTGTCGCTGGACGGACATGTTTGCGCCCTCTAGAGGAGGATGCTGTTTTACTCAGTCTGCACGACTGAACACTTATTCGTTGTCAGTAAGGATGGGTGGTGGTGGTTGTGGTGGTTGTGATGGTGGTAACAGATGGTGCCCTGCGTATGTTGGCTAAGAACGGCATTACCGAACAGCACCGAAGTGACTCGGCAGCAGTGCAGTACCTCGGCTAGTGAGTTACTTTGTTCTGACTTGCTATTGATATCTGCGAGTTGTGGATACTGCGGCTGCGGCAGGACTACTCCGGGTGTTGGTATGCATAGAAACCAGAAAGAATGGCATGTTCATATTTCCACAGAGAAGGATCGGCATGTGAGACAACAAAATCAGTAAGTGGGTAACGGAAAAGAATGGGGAAAACTTAAACGCTGGAGTAGCGAGGGGCAGGAAGCGAAAGAGAGAGAGAGAGAGAGAGAGAGACAGACAGACAGACAGACAGACAGACAGACAGAGAAGCGGGAGGTGAGGTGGGGGTTGGCTCTCATTCACTTAGACACCAGACCAATGTATTTACGCTTTTCCTTACACAATTGTGTAGCATATCCGGCGCATAAGATCTGAATTCTTGCCTCAGTTTAGAAAAACAGTCCTTCTTGGAGTCTTAGCCGCGTTCAGAGGTCTCCCACCGAAGCCACTCTCCTGTCTAAAACCGACACTCAGGTATAGCTCATTCAGTCAGGTTTGCAGATATCCCTGCCCTCGGCCAGTGGGTCTTTCGTCACAGGCAATGTGTCATACAGTAAAGACTTTGCCACAGTTCGACAGCTCTCCATTGCACAGACGGACGCAAGCCCTCCAGACCTATTATATGTGAACAATAGACCCATTGTGAACGCTGCCCTGGCCACGAACACAGCGCCAGGTAATCGTCGACTCCACGCTGAATAATTGACACGATTTCACGCACGGACTGTTGCTAATGTTTCTTGATACGTATTGGGGATAGAGTGACTGACAGCAGTCAGGATGGATGGGAACTTTCAGCGGCTAAGCCCATGGTTAAATGCAAGACAATCAATCATGTCTTACGTTGAACCTTTTTCCTGCCGGGCGCACAGGGCGACAAAATGCACAACGCGAAGGATCTCAATCCCTGTCAGCCAAGTTTGAGCCTCAGAATACGGGCAAGCAAACAGCGACAGTGGTTGAATGGTGGTAGGCGTGCTGAATTCTCAGGTTGGGCCTAGTGGTTGATGGTGTGTAGGCGTGCTGAATTCTCAGGTTGGGCCTAGTGGTTGATGGTGGTAGGCGTGCTGAATTCTCAGGTTGGGCCTAGTGGTTGATGGTGGTAGGCGT
The DNA here is from genome assembly GCA_033310375.1 of Conus canariensis. NCBI lineage: Eukaryota > Metazoa > Mollusca > Gastropoda > Neogastropoda > Conidae > Conus > Conus canariensis. The sequence goes on along the minus strand of CM065718.1, from coordinate 69,736,012 downwards.
GCTGAATTCTCAGGTTGGGCTTAGTGGTTGCAGTTTCCAACCCTGGCAGCAGCAGTTGGGGAAAGCCGACTGGTGCCGGATTTGCAGATGTCTCAGACTCATAATGATTTTCAAAAAAAAGTTAACAAAAAAAAAACCCATTGTGAACAGTAGGAGAACACCCAGGAAAAGGCACCAGAATTCCATGGCATGGCCACATTACAGCTGCGATTAAATGTGCTCAGTACCTGTAGCATAATCTGGGTAAACCATACACAGACGCCGGTGAAAACGTAAGCTTTCTTGACAGAAATATTAGGTATGGGATTCACGTCACGTCTGTGGCGTGTGTGACTATGACAGAAGTTTAATACACAATGTGACGTTGGACTAGGTTTTCCAGATTTGTCAGCGAAACTACGCTAAACATCGTATTCAGCTAGTTCTCACCGATATGACGCTTTTCCCTAACAGTGTTCTCGTTTCTAAGCTTCTTGGGACGCTGAATCTATACTGGGTGTACTTATATGGAAATTCACTGGTAAATGAAGTCATCCCGTGTGTATTGTATTAGCAGCCACACAGAGTGCCGTATACACTCGATAAAAATTCAGGCATCTATTTTTGCGTTCAGCTATGGAAACAACAAAACACCCAGATGCATTCGCCAGGATAATTGAGAGAATGGCACGTATTGCGCAGGTCTGTGTCATTGCTGTATGATGTGCCGTGACAGACTTGACTGAGAACAAAGGCTGTAGAGGAGTCTGTACTGGCCACGTTAACAGCCCGTGCGTTCATGTCCGAATATTTCTCTTCTTGATTAGATTCGCGCGAAAGGGACCTGTGGAGCGTCGTTTTGGTATTGAAACGCCGTTTTGGTATTGGCATACGAAAACGGCGTTTCATGCTTGACCACTGGTCAGTTTGATCATTGCTGGTCAGTTTGACCATTGCTTGACCGCTGGTCTGTGGCATACCGGGCCTGTCGCATACATATAGGGCCTGTGGCATATAGGGCCCTACCCCAGTAACCACCTTCCCTCATTTGTCGATACGAAAACTTGATCAGCAGTGCTCTTTTAACATCAATCATGCGAGAAAAGCAGATATTGAGATTTGAACCAGATGCACGAAAACAAGTCCTTTAAGGCCGGTCAGGACACCAAAACGGCGGGTACGAGAAGCGCCGTTTTCGTATTGGGCGCCGTTTTCGTATGCCAATACGAAAACGGCGCCCAATACTAAAACGGCGTCTTACGTCCCGCCGTTTTGGTGTTCAATACGAAAACGGCGGGGCCTAAGATGCCGTTTTAGTATTGAAACGCCGTTTTCGTATGCCAATACCAAAACGGCGCTTCAATATCAAAACGGCGCTCTACAGGACCTCCTTCACTGGCAAGTCCAAACTGTATTCTGTTGAAGTGAAAGGGTGGGATCCATTAACAGCAGCAAGGGGTCCAGACAGAAATGAAAGGATGGGACCCATTAACGGCAGCAAGGGGTCCAGACAGAAATGAAAGGATGGGACCCATTAACAGCAGCAAGGGGTCCAGACAGAAATGAAAGGATGGGACCCATTAACAGCAACAAGGGGTCCAGACAGAAATGAAAGGATGGGACCCATTAACAGCAACAAGGGATCCAGACAGAAATGAAAGGATGGGATCCATTAAAGCAATGAGGGGTTTGGACAGAAATGAACAGATGGGATCCATTAACAGCAATGAGGGATCCAGACAGAAATGAAAGGATGGGATCCATTAACAGCAATGAGGGATCCAGACAGAAATGAAAGGATGGGATCCATTAACAGCAATGAGGGGTTTGGACAGAAATGAAAGGATGGGATCCATTAACAGCAATGAGGGGTCCCCAGGATGGGATCCATTAACAGCAATGAAGGGTTTGGACAGAAATGAAAGGATGGGATCCATTAACAGCCATGAGGGATCCAGACAGAAATGAAAGGATGGGATCCATTAACAGCCATGAGGGATCCAGACAGAAATGAAAGGATGGGATCCATTAACAGCCATGAGGGATCCAGACAGATATGAAAGGATGGGATCCATTAACAGCGATGAGGGATCCAGACAGAAATGAAAGGATGGGATCCATTGACAGCGATGAGGGATCCAGACAGATATGAAAGGATGGGATCTATTAACAGCAATGAGGGGTTTAGACAGAAATGAAAGGATGGGATCCATTAACAGCAATGAGGGATCCAGACAGAAATGAAAGGATGGGATCCATTAACAGCAATGAGGGATCCAGACAGAAATGAAAGGATGGGATCCATTAGCAGCCATGAGGTGTCCAGACAGAAATCCTCTCAAGGGCAGCAAAGACAATGTCAGCACTGTCCAGAAGGAAACCTGTTTGGAAGGCGAAGACCATCTCCATGAAACACATGTTTAGGCTGCTGCATGCAGCGATGTGCCCCATCTTCCTGCATGCAGCGGTATGCTCCATCTTCCTGCATGCAGCGGTATGCCCCATCTTCCTGCATGTAGCGGTATGCTCCATCCTCCTGCATGCAACTGTATGCTCCATCTTCCTGCATGCAGCAGTATGCTCCATCCTCCTGCATTCAGCGGTATGCTCCATCCTCCTGCATTCAGCGGTATGCACCATCTTCCTGCATGCAGCGGTATGCTCCATCCTCCTGCATTCAGCGGTATTCTCCATCTTCCTGCATGCAGCGGTATGCTCCATCCTCCTGCATTCAGCGGTATGCTCCATCCTCCTGCATTCAGCGGTATGCTCCATCCTCCTGCATGCAGCGGTGTGCTCCATCTTCCTGCATGCAGCAGTATGCACCATCTTCCTGCATGCAGCGGTATGCACCATCTTCCTGCATGAGAGTATGTCCATTCCTGCATGCAGCGGTATGCACCATCTTCCTGCATGCTGCGGTAGTTCACATCTCTGCATAGCGTATGCTCCTCTTCTGATGCAGCGGGATGTTCCATCTTCCTGCATGAGCGGTATGCTCATCTTCCTGCATGTAGCGAGGTATGCACCATCTTCCTGCATGCAGCGGTATGTTCCATCTTCCTGCATGTAGCGGTATGCTCATCTTCCTGCATGCTGCAGGTATACACCATCTTCCTGCATGCAGCGGTATGCACCATCTTCCTGCATGCTGCGGTATCACCATCTTCCTGCATGCAGCGGTATGTTCCAATCTTCCTGCATGCTGCAGTATGCTCCATCTTCCTGCATGCAGCAGTATGTCCCCTCTTCCTGCATGCTGCGGTATGTTCCATCTTCCTGCATGCGCGGTATTTCCCATCCTTCCTGCATGCTGCGGTATAGCACCATCTTCCTGCATGCATGCGGTATGTTCCATCTCCTGCATGCGCGGTATGCACCATCTTCCTGCATGCGCGGTATGTTCCATCCTCCTGCATGCAGCGGTATACCATCTTCCTGCATGCATGCGGTATGCTCCATCTTCCTGCATGCTGCGGTATGTCCATCTTCCTGCATGCTAGCGTATGTTCCATCTTCCTGCATGCAGCGGTATGTTCCATCTTCCTGCATGCAGCAGTATGCTCCATCCTCCTGCATGCTGCGGTATGCACCATCTATCTGCATGCTGCGGTATGCACCATCTTCCTGCATGTAGCGGTATGTCCATCTATCTGCATGTGCGGTATGCTCCATCTCCTGCATGTAGCGGTATGTTCCATCCTCCTGCATGTAGCGGTATGCTCCATCTTCTGCATGCTAGCGGTATGTTCCATCCTCCTGCATGTATGGTATGCTCCATCTTCCTGCATGTCTGCGGTATGTTCCATCCTCCTGCATGTAGCGGTATGCTCCATCTTCTGCATGCAGCGGTATGTTCCATCCTCCTGCATGTAGCGGTATGCCCAACTTCCTGCATGCTGCGGTATGCCCATCTCCTGCATGTCGGATTGCTCCATCTTCCTGCATTAGCGGATATGCACCATCTTCCTGCATGTAGCGGTATGCCCATCTTCCTGCATGCAGCGGTATGCACCATCTTCCTGCATGTGCGGTATCACCATCTTCCTGCATGCAGCGGTATGCACCATCTTCCTGCATGCAGCGGTATGCTCCATCTTCCTGCTGCAGCGGTATGCTCCATCTTCCTGCATCAGCGGTATGCTCCATCTTCCTGCATGCTGCGGTATGCTCCATCTATCTGCATGCAGCGGTATGCACCATCTATCTGCATGCTGCGGTATGCACCATCTTCCTGCATGTAGCGGTATGTTCCATCTTCCTGCATGCTGCGGTATGCACCATCTTCCTGCATGTAGCGGTATGTTCCATCCTCCTGCATGCTGCGGTATGCACCATCTATCTGCATGCTGCGGTATGCACCATCTTCCTGCATGTAGCGGTATGTTCCATCCTCCTGCATGTAGCGGTATGCTCCATCTTCCTGCATGTAGCGGATCTGGAAAAAGGTCCCAAACCATGGAATTACAGATATACTGATCACACCTCGAATGAATGGGCGCAACAAATGCGCATGAAGCGCATCGGACCATATGAGATTCTACTATCAGGTTACAACAGAAAACGACGTTGGTAGGGCATGCAGCAAGACCAGTGACCTTCTTGAAACGGTCCTCCAAGGAACTGTTGAAGGATAGAGACGAAGGGTAAAAAAAACCCACCGTCCATCCTCCCTTCCCTCCCCAAAGAAAACTTAAACCTGATGGGCAGACAACATTGCAGAATGGACTCGAGGAAACATCTGCACAGACCCAAACCTTACACACAACCGGCAGAACTAGAGGACCCTGGTGAACTGGTACCTCGGATGGTGCCCCAAGGACTCCCTGCAAGAGTTCAGAGAGAGGAAAAGATGCAGATGAAGGAGATGAAGCAAAACATTCCCAATAGTACACACATTCAAATGACTTTGTCAATACAAGCCTCCGGCATATGATGTCAGTGTTGCAACATTGCTCTTTCAAAGTGCATTAGAAGGCACACTGGCCAACAGCAAAGGGTTTAGAGCTTACAAACACGATGTTTTAGTATCTGGGGAGAGAGAGAGAGAGAGAGAGAGAGAGAGAGAGAGAGAGAGAGAGAGAGAGAGAGAGAGAGAGAGAGAGAGAGAACTTCATCGAGTTACGGCAGACTTCCAAACAAAAGACTCAATCGAAACAAAGAAAAGTTTGAATACATAGTTGAGAAAGGTTAATGGTTCCGAGAAGACTATTTCAGACAAAGAAGACACACACACACACACACACACACACACACACACACACACACACACACACACACTTGCTTGCTTACTTGCTTGCGTGCTTGCTTGCTTGCTTGCTTGTTTGCTTGAATCGAAGTTAAACAAACCGAAATCAAATCAAAGCCAAAAGCTGGACGGGCTCAACACTGTTATAGTGTGGTGAGGGACAATGCTTGTTGACCACACACAAGTGTCCCCTTGGGGAGGAATGAACCGAGAAGCCAATGATTGTTGAAAGCAGTTACCGGCAACTGGGCGATTTAATGATGCTAGCACGCCACCCTCCCCCCCCCCTCTCTCTCTCTCTCTCTCTCTCTCTCTCTCTCTCTCTGTCTGCCTGTCTGTCTATCTGTCCGTCTGTCTGTCTGTTTGTCTATCTCTCTCTCTCTCTCTCTGTTTCTTTGTCTGTCTGTCTGTCTGTCTGTCTGACCCGTCTGTCAAACTCTCTCTCCTTCTCTCTCTCTCTCTCTCTCTCTCTCTCTCTCTCTCTCTCTCGTGTGTGTGTGTGTGTGTGTGTGTGTGTGTGTGTGTTGTGTGTGTAAGTGTGTGTATTATTACTGGCTGATGATGTAGCTTGCTGGCTGAAACAGTTAGTGGCCTGAAAACACAGATAAACAATTTGTGTGGTGCTGAGTTAGCACTACACTTGAGGGTGAACATAAATGAAAGTAATGTTGTTGTTGTATTTAGGAAAGTGGGTCTATTGTCTGCTAGTGAGAAATGGACCTACAATGGAACAATCATGCTTCTTGTCAATGTGTACTAATACTTGGGAATTTACTTTTCGACAAGGCTTAGGTTTGTTTGCATGTAATTACCTTTCTAGTCGAACAAAAAATGCTTTGTTATGCAGTTTGCAAAACTTGTATAAGGTGAAAAAATGATCATCTGGACACATTTCTGAAATTATTTGACTCACACATTCAGCCGTTGATTCAGTACGGTGCGGGATTATGGGGACTGGATAATGCAGCATTACATTGCAGAAAGTACACTGCGCTCAAACAATTCTTAAGCGTCGACTTACGAACGCCTGATGATCTAGTGTATGGAGAAACGAACAGGTACCCTAGCTTACATAAATTCTGTTGTAAAATGTGTTAGTTTCTGGCTAAAAATGAACAAGAATGAATGAGAGTAGATGATCATATAAGGCATATCATGTTGTTTGACTTGGACGAACGTGACAAAAGAAACTGGGCCTCAAATGTTCGTTGTAAATTATATATGTATGGGTTTGGTTATGTTCTGGCTGAACCAAGGGGTTGCTGCAATTGATGAATTTCTTCAAATCTTTATAGATTGATTGTGTGCAGATTCCAAGAATGGATTTATCACATGAGTAGTAGTGAAAGATTTTATGTTCACAGGTCTTTTTGCACTGTGCCTAACGTAAAAACCTGTCTATTGCTTAATCTGGACAGACTTTTAAAGTATGTGACTACTACATTCAGACTTGGTATTTCTGAAATTGCAGTGCACTGCTACCGTCTCCGATTCCGTAGTGATGCAGGTTTACTCTGTCAACTTTGCAGAGAGGAGACAGACAGTGAAGTGCTTTTTGTGCTTTGTTGTCATGTCCTGCAAAAATTAAGAGCTCAAAAAAACTATTGAATTATCATGAAGTCCAAAGTCACTTCAGATTAACACTTCTTTTGGCATGTACTCATAAACAGATAGTCAGAAAACTGTAGATTTATCTACTAAAAGTGTTCAAACTATGGTCTTTTATGTTATCTTAGGATAGATTTTGAACAATTCTAAATTATGTCTGTGTGCAGTTCATATGATACTCCTATGATTGTATTTTCTTTCACCCTTTCGAGAGCCTAAATATAGATAAGTTATCTTGAGTCTTGAGTCTTGAGTCTCTCTCTCTCTCTCTCTCTCTCTCTCTCTCTCTCTCTCTCTCTCTCTCCTCTCTCTCTCTCTCTCTCTCGTTCGTTTGCTCGCTCGCTCGCTCCCTCTGTGTGGCCTTGCTCTAGTTCCATTAATGGCTTTGTCGTTTTTGTTTTCTTCATGTTCACCTTATTTGTGTTCCTAGCTGTTCGATCAGTACGAGCTGTCTGTGTCCAGTCGTCTTGCATGCAGTCACAATGTGCCCATCTCTCTGCTTTGGATTCTACTTACACAAAACTGGGCTGGCTTGTTTCATTCGTGCGTTTGATTGTTTGTTTGTTACGGTGGGGTGTGTGTGTGTGTGTGTGTGTGTGTGTGTGTGTGTGTGTGTGTGTGTGTTTCCACGATGTGTACATTGCTAGTTTGCATTCCTTTTGAAATAGAACATCCAAAACTGTCATTCGCTTATCAAACGGAAGTGCGGATGATTTATAGTGAACCAACACAGAAATGTCTGATTCATTTTATTTACATTTTTTTCAAAGTTTCTGAAGCCAAACATGTATTCAGATTTTCTAAAATGTTAACTGTAAATCCAGAACGTAATCGGCTATGGTAGTCCATATCACGTAAAACATTTAAATACCCATGTAATTGATATATTTTTCTGTTCTTGGCTAAATGAATTTCAACTTCTTTTTACTATAACATATTGTGAATGATTGTTTTAACCAAAATTCAATTTATAGAGGCTGTTTACAGTTTATGTACATTAACATCATGACTAATTCATGAATATTAAATACTCTTACATGTATGTTCTCAAGAATAGGTAAATAAACGAATAAAACGATTTTGAATAAGGATATTATGCATTGAGTTTTTATATCACCAACCCCTGTCTCTGTCTGTCTGTCTGTCTGTCTCTCTTTCTCTGTCTGTCTCTCTCTCTATCTGTCTCTCTGTTTCTCTTTCTGTCTCTGTCTCTGTCTGTCTGTCTGTCTGTCTGTCTGTCTGTCTCTCTCTCTCTCTCTCTCTCTCTCTCTCTCTCTCTCTCTCTCTCTCTCTCTCTCTCTCTCTCTTGAAGCCGATGATTCAATGGTCGCAGGTCACGGGAGAAACAGTTCACCTCTGGCCATGACGAGTGAGGAAATAATTATGTTGTCATTGCCGATGTTCATCACCGTAGCAGTCATCATGACGTCAGTTACTGAGGGCGTGACAGGTAAGCTGATTAGCAAATCGAGAGTAGTAGAATCATCATGTAGTATAATAGCTGACAGGCAAATCGAGTGTAGCAAATCATCATGTAGTATAATCAGTAACATCATCGCAGTAGTGATTGACATAGAAGTCGTCATACTAGCAATAGTAACCACGGCAGCAGTCGTAATATATGGTAGAAGTCTTAAAAGCCTAGTAATTGATAATGTAGCCTTAGAAACAGTATGTTTTTGTTTTATGCTGAAAACAAGAAAAGCAAACAAAAGCTCTGGAAAAAGAACAAGAACAGGGATGGTGAAGCATTTACAAGACATTCGTCTCTTAGATGTTGGTTGTATTCAATCCCTCATCCAAATATAACGATAACTGTAATAAAACGATAATTGTTATATAACGATGATTGTAAGATAATGACAATTGTATCCCAGAAAAAAAACGTCATCTGTGGCTCAAGGGCAATTTTAACATTTGTTTATGACGGAAATGTGTTCATTTTTGTTTGTTTGTTAGTTTTTATTTGCTTTTGTTTGTTTTGTTTCACCTGAATGTGGTTAGAAATATACTTCAGAACGGTTTTTTGTCAGTGTTTTCTGTATGAGACGTATTGTCTTTGCAAACTCTATGGACATGATAGCAGAGTCATCTACCTTCTGCCAAACCGACAAAACGTACGTTTGGCATTGGCCCAGTGTAACAGCACGCAATTTACAGTACAGTCACATCGTTTGTCTCAACACTAGCAAGAAACCCAGACAGCGTGGTCCAACGATATAATCTGGTCACATCTCGCTGCTGATTAGCTGACAAAATACCCATCATTTGGGTCCTACACTACAATCTAGTCACATCTTATTACTGTCAACATGACCAAATCACCGACAGCGTGGCCCGACGACACTACAATCTAGTCACATCTTATTGCTGCCAACATGACCAAATCACCGACAGTTTGGCCCGACGCTCTGGTCTCGTGACATCGTCCTGCCGCAAAACTTACGAAATGCTTAATTAACAATGTTATTAGTTTAGTCACAACTTCTTGCTTTTGAAATAACATCGTCAACGGTGTGGTCCGTCGTTGTAGTCTTATCACTTTGTCCTGCTGCGAGTCTGACAGAATGCCCAAATGTACGAAAAATGCCGAACAGTTTAGTTCGACGCTATATATGATCACATCTTCCTGCCGTAAAACTGACCAAATATCCACTATATATGATCACATCTTCCTGCCGTAAAACTGACCAAATATCCACTATATATGTTCACATCTTCCTGCCGTAAAACTGACCAAATATCCACTATATATGATCACATCTTCCTGCCGTAAAACTGACCAAATATCCACTATATATGATCACATCTTCCTGCCGTAAAACTGACCAAATATCCACGTTTGGGCTCACGCTATACTCAAGTCACATCTTCTTCGGCAAAACAGACAAAGGGTACAACGGTTGGGTCGCGCGGGATATGCGTCCATCTGTTGCCGATTTCATCAGGTGAAAACAGTTGCACTGTGTGAAAACACATGGTGAAGTACTGAGTCGCCCAGTAGCGAACGGCACATGACTTCAACATTTGTTTTGATGTTTTCATTTGCGCCTGTGGCTATAATACTTTGAAATGTCGGTCAGTGTGTAAACAGGTGTTTAGGCAGGTTGTCTGTATTCTCTTTTTTTTCCCCAGTAAAGAAATCCACACCCAAACCCACATTTATTCATATGGTGTAATATCCATATCATTATTTGGTCAAGAAGGGTATATACATTTTATCATCTGATTATGCACAGTGATATAGAAATCACCATTTCTTCATGCAAAGTAATATACAGATCGTTATTTCACTGCGTAGGGTGATATAATGATCCACCTTTGATTATGAATGGAAATACAAATATCATTTGATCATAATTATAAGAAGTGATGCATTATTATGACCGCAGCAAAATGCAGGGTGACATACAGATAATTATTTTGTCATACAGGGTAAAATAAAGATAACTATTTGATCACACAGGGTAATACAGGTCATTCTCTGATAACGCAAAGTGATGTACAAATCATTCTTTGATCATGTCCGTTGGTATAAATATCATACAGAATGGTAGAGTGAGAAGTTGCTTTTTGGTGTAAATCAAATTTCAGACCGACAGATAAAAATTAATATGAGCCACAAAAAGGTTTGAACACACTCACATCACACGGTTTTTTTGTTGTTGTTTTTTAACACCGCAATTAAGGATGGCCTACTCACTCTATTTTTTTTTCTCTTTCTTGTAAAATCTTGCGCCCAGATCAAAGCGACAAGTGACTGTACGTCCTTTGTTTTCATTGCCTCGAATGGTATTCGTCCGGCCTAAAGAAGACCCAATAGGTCGAAACGCATAGTGTTTGTTTTGTAAATATGTGTGTTCCTTCGTTGGGCGGCCCAGTCATTCTGCTTTTGCTGTTCTTTCTCTCTGATCCACCAGAGCTGGACCGAGGCCGCACCTTCATTCTGAACCCTGACCGCTTGCCGTGGGAAAACGCCAGCAGGGGATGCCAGGACCTGGAGGGCACCTGGGCACCATCGATGGTGTGCACGTGGTGCCCGAACTGGAGTATGAGGGGTCAGGGACTTTTGGGGCCTTTGAGGTCATTTTAGCGGTTCATGTATGGACTCAGGTTCAAAGTACGCGCATGGAGACTGCTTGTCCACGCCTACACACACGCACATAAACGCGGGCGGGCGGGCGCGTACACACACACACACACACACACCACACACACCACACACACGCACGCACGCACGCACGCACGCACACACATACACACACACACACACACATACACACACACGCACGCACGCGCACACACACACACACGCACACACACACGCCACACACACACACACACACACACACACACACACACACACACACACGCACGCATGCACGCACGCACGCACGCACGCACGCACACACACACACACACACACACACACACACAAGTAGTCACAGGCACACGCGCGCGCACACACACACTCACACACACACACACACACACACACACACACACACACACACACACACACACACACACACACACATACACACACACACACACACACACACACACACACACAACACACACACACACAGAGAGAGAGAGAGAGAGGCGATAGACCTTGTATGTTTCTTAATACAAGGTCTATTGGAAGCTTTTCCAATAGACCTTGTATTAAGAAAAATGCCTGATCTACCAGTTTATTATTCCAGACAAATCTCTTCCCTTATAATTCGATTAAAGCTAAATGCTTTGAAAACAAAGTTTAGTAAGAATACTAACTGTATTTGTGGTAAAGAGATAACACTGAACCACATTTTGTTCAATTGTCACAAGTTGACTACTTTCTTACCAACATCATTACGATCCAATACTTTTTTCTGAAAAAAAAACTTGCAAGATCTACTTTCGAATCATTCTCTGCTGATCGAAATTGATGAATACTTAATACATAGTCCGATTGGGGTTTTTATTTAGATAGTTTTGAGCTAACTCATGTTATTTAAGATAGTGAAGGATTTTTGTTTTCTTGCTATATGTTAGTTTTTTTTTCCCCACTAATTGTTGTATTTAAGATTATTGATATGTTTATTGTTCAGTTTAGACACATATACAGATACATACACGTACACACTCACATACAAAGGCCTACATTCATGCTTACACAACACACAGGCTTATTCATTTAATCTTTCAGTCAGTCACTCACTCTCTTCTTTCATTCACGTCTAATATCACTCAAAGTGAACAGACGTTAAACAGAAGTACGAACGAACACACACACACACACACACACACACACACACACACACACACACACACACACACACACACACACACACGCACACACACACGCACACGCACGCACACACACACATACCCACGCACACACACACACTCACGCGCGTGTGCTTGCGCTAACTCTCTCTCTCTCTCTCTCTCTCTCTCTCTCTCTCACACACACACACACACACACACACACACACACACACACACACACACACACACACACACACACACACACACACACACCGCTAATGGATTCTTTAAGCTTATTTTGGGGCAGACGGGATAAAGTGTATCTAGCATCACCTAAAATATAAAGAAAGATGATGCACACACACACACACACACACACACACACACACGCGCGCGCGCGCGCGCGCGCGCGCGCGCGCGCGCGCGCATCGATATGTATGTGAGTAAGTTGTAAGTCAGTGTGTGCGATCGTGAAAATGAGCGTGTGTGTGCATGCACGTTTATGCACGTATATATGTACATATGTATGCATATATTTTTTGTGCAATATTTGCGCGTATTATATGGAATAACTCCATGACTACATTAGACTTCTGTGGGTGAAATTCGGTCTGTTCTGTTACGCCAAAGTATGTCACGATTGTCTGTTCTATGAGGCCAAAGTATGTCACGATTGTCTGTTCTGTGAGGCCAAAGTATGTCACGATTGTCTGTTCTGTTAGGTCACGATATGTCACGATTGTCTGTTCTGTGAGGCCAATGTATGTCACGATTGTCTGTTCTGTTAGGTCACAATATGTCACGATTGTCTGTTCTGTGAGGCCAAAGTATGTCACGATTGTCTGTTCTGTGAGGCCAAATTATGTCACGATTGTCTGTTCTGTGAGGCCAAAGTATGTCACGATTGTCTGTTCTGTTAGGTCACAATATGTCACGATTGTCTGTTCTGTGAGGCCAAAGTATGTCACTATTGTCTGTTCTGTGAGGCCAAATTATGTCACGATTGTCTGTTCTGTGAGGCCAAAGTATGTCACGATTGTCTGTTTGAGGCCAAATTATGTCACGATTGTCTGTTCTGTGAGGCCAAAGTATGTCACGATTGTCTGTTCTGTGAGGCCAAAGTATGTCACGATTGTCTGTTCTGTGAGGCCAAATTATGTCACGATTGTCTGTTCTGTGAGGCCAAAGTATGTCACGATTGTCTGTTTGAGGCCAAATTATGTCACGATTGTCTGTTCTGTGAGGCCAAAGTATGTCACGATTGTCTGTTTGAGGCCAAAGTATGTTACGATTGTCTGTTCTGTGAGGCCAAAGTATGTCACGATTGTCTGTTTGAGGCCAAAGTATGTTACGATTGTCTGTTCTGTGAGGCCAAAGTATGTTACGATTGTACTGCGCATGTTCCCACGAAAGTGTACAGGACAACTTCAACATAACCGTAGGTTGTTTCACCTGCACCCAACCATGTTTTCAAAGGAAAGGAACCTTGGTCTATCTTCACTCAGATCGCAGTTTATGGTCTAGTAAAAAGTGAGATGAAAAACAAAAAAGTCCAAACCCGGTCCTTTACGTGATCGCGCTCGAGATTCCATCGCTGGCATGTGCACGTTTCTTTGCTTTTGTGTGCGTACAGTGTGTTTTGGCGCCCTCAAGCCAAAGGTAGTAGATCCAATGTGTGTGTGCATGTGTACATGTGTGAGCGTGTGTGTGTATGTGTGTGTGTGTGTGTGTGTGTGTGTGTGTGTGTGTGTGTGTGTGTGTGTGTGTTGTGCGTGTATGCGCGCGTGCGCGCACGTGAGTGTCAATATGTTTGCGTGTGTGTGTTCGTGTGCGTAACACTTACACATATTCATATCCCTCTCCACACACAGAAACCACAACACACACACACACACGCGCGCGCGCGCGCGCGCGCGCGCACGCACACACGCACACACGCACACACACTTTTCCAAGTTAATGCCCTCCATGTGTACCGAAGTGTAAATGCATCGACTCGGGGATCTATAGAGCCTGGGAGGTATGAACCTGACCGCTAAGCCCTTGATGAGTCCAGGCCTTTATTGACGAGGCCAGCAAGCCATTAGCGACAGCTGGTCACGCAAACAAGCTATCGGCTGGCACAGTTTAGCACCCTCAGGGGGACAGACATGAGGAGCACCGTGCAATCAAAGAGCGGTTCTGTTCAAGCAGACTAGCAAAGGCGGAGCCGGAGAGTAGGACGGAGGAGAAGAAGCATGGGGAACAAAAATCTTTCCGACGCATTGTTCTCTAAAGACAACGATCATTTTGTGTGTATCGACATAGAAGTAGATGAAAAAGGTCAAAGTGTTAATCAGAGAACTGAGATGCCTCCCATAAACGTTCTTTATCAGTCTTGTCTCTTTTAGTAGTTTACATCGAGGCTTGCTGGACTTAAGCGGTTCGTGCAGTTTTGTTCACTTTCTTGCGATTGGTGGCTACAGGACGCGACGTTTCCTTCTCCGAACCCATCATTGGCAGCTTGGTCTTTTGGTTCAGTCGATGAGCAGTCGATCACACAGTGGAACCGGTTTCAGCTCAGGGGAAATGTAGCAATCGATCACACAGTGGAAACGGTTTCTGCTCAGGGGGAAATGTAGCAATCGATCACACAGTGGAACCAGTTTCAGTTCAGGTGGAAATGTAGCAATCGATCACACAGTGGAACCAGTTTCAGTTCAGGTGGAAATGTAGCAATCGATCACACAGTGGAACCAGTTTCAGTTCAGGTGGAAATGTAATTGCAGAGCTCGGGGGTTGGTCGGTGATTCGATGGAAAGGAATCTTTTTTCTTTTTAACCTCACCATGTGTCTGTTCAATGTCGAGTGCATGTAACCACGTTGACTCTCTCTCTCTCTCTCTCTCTCTCTCTCTCTCTATATATATATATATATATATATATATATATATATATATATTGTTAAAAAGTAAGGCTTAAAATTCTATCTACAGCGCTGTAGATAGAATTTTAAGCCTTACATTTTAACAAATGGTGCTCCCAGTACGGTTGAGCATTTTTAAATCTTTGTTGGTACTTACTACCATTATCTTATATATATATATATATATATATATATATATATATACATATATATATATATATATATATATGTGTGTGTGTGTGTGTGTGTGTGTGTGTGTGTGTGGTGTGTGTGTGTGTGTGTGTGTGTGTGTGCACGCGCGCGCGCACGTGTGTGTATGCGCGCGCCTCCACGTGCGTGCGTGCATATTCTCACGCGTAAAGGTATGTATTTTTCAGCATGCAGGCTTCCTTTAGGTTAGTGTCGTATTCAAAATTCATTACTATAATTATCGTAAAATCCTTGAAGTCATTGTTGAATTCGTAACAACGGCTGCCAAGTTCATTAGAGGACAAACATTTAGCACCAGTTAGTCACGCAAACCTTGGTTGCAGCAGTCGTTATTTCGTTTCATCATAAAAAACCATTCTTTTGCGGGCTTGACAATTATTGGTCCATCGGTCAAATGTAGTCGAACCTGACTTCAAACGGAAATATTGCAAGGAAGTGGGAGAACATTTCTTTTAAGGATGTGGAAATGCCGAGGAGGTGTGTGTGTGTGTGTGTGTGTGTGTGTGTGTGTGTGTGTGTGGTGTGTGTGTGTGTGTGTGTGTTGTGTGCGTGTGTGTATCTATCTATCTATCTATCTATCTATCTATCTATCTATATGTGTGTGTGTGTGTGTGTGTGTGTGTGTGTGTGTGTGTGTGTGTGTGTGTGTGTGTTGTGTGTGTTTGTGTGTGCACGCGCAAAAGTGCACGTGCGTTCGTGATTGCGTGCGCGTACGAGTGCGTGCGTGCGTGCGTGCGTGCAGGTGCGTGTGTGTGTGTGCGCGCGCGCGCGCGCGCGCGCGCGCGCGTGTGTGTGTGTGTGTATGTGTGTGTGTGTTCTCCGTGATCTGTTTTCCATATTCCCTTTGCAGATCCCCCCCCCCCCCCCCCCCCCCCCGTGTTTCTGTCCCTTTTACCCCCCTTCCTCTTCCTCTTTTTTCCCTTCTACTTCTTCTTCTTCTTCTCGTCGTCGTCGTCGTCGTCGTCGTCGTCGTCGTCGTCGTCGTCGTCATCGTTGCCGTCGTCGTCGTCGTCGTCGTCATCGTCGTCGTCGCCGCCGTCGCCGTCGTCGTCGTCGTTCTCATCGTCGTCTTCATCGTCATTGTTTTCGTGTGTGTGTTGTGTGGGGTGTGTGTGTGTGTGTGTGTGTGTGTGTGTGTGTGTGTGTGTGTGTGTGTTGTAAGGTAGCCGCAGATACCACCAGCACCACTTTAGTACTGTACTGAGAGGTTCACCGCAATCGTATGGAGAGACATTTAAATACACTATTGAGAAATGGTCTATGAGAAGGTCTCTCTCTCTCTCTCTTCTCTCTCTGTCTCTCTGTCTCTGTCTCTGTCTCTCTGTCTCTCTCTCTCTCTCTCTCTCTCTCTCTCACACACACACACACACACACACACACACACACACACACACACACACACACACACACACACACACACACACACACACACACACCGATTTCAGTATTTTGCTTCGGGTGGAAATGTATTTGTAAAGCTTTGGGATTGATCGATGGGACACACTGTTTCGTATCTAGTGCTTGTATCTACGCTCTCTCTCTCGCTCTCTCCCTCTCTCTCTCTCTCTCTCTCTCTCTCTCTCTCTCTCTCTCTGTGTGTGTGTGTGTGTGTGTGTGTGTGTGTGTGTGTGTGTGTGTGTGTGTGTGTCTGAAAGAAAAACCGATGTAGCTCTTAACCCATGCATCTACATAAACCTGCCTTTTCAAGTGTTCTATGCATGTTTAAGCATGCACATACATACGCAAACGCGCACACGAAAGACATGTCAGGCTGCCTTGTTCATGGCCCGTCAATTGACGTGCTTCAGTGCGTGTGTGCACGTAGGCATATGCATGTGCATGTGTAAACAAGCTTGAAAGTATATAAACACGCTCTCTCTCTCTCTCTCTCTCTCTCTCTCTCTCTCTCTCTCCTCTCTCTCTCTCTCTCTCTCTCTCTCACACACACACACACACACACACACACACACACACACACACACACACACACACACATACACACACGCGCGCGCGCGCGAGCGCTCACACACACATGCACGCTCGCGCGCGCACACACACATACACATACACATACAGAGAGAGAGAGAGAGAGAGAGAGAGGTGTACACTCGCGCGCAGTAATTTTTTTTTTTTGTAATCTTTTTTTAACATTTTGCTCCAGTTTTCCACTTTTTCTGATGAAAACTCAACACAGCGAAACGGTGATCGTATGCTGGTGCCTTTAGTCAGTCAGTCACTTGACTTAAGAGAAAGATAAAATGTCTCTTCTCGATCAGCAATCTTATTTCGCCCGCAAACCCCACTTTTCACATAATCAAATTTTCTCAACCAAAAAAAATAGCTAAAAATCTACAAAATTAAACAAATCTAATTGCGTGAAAAGGGGGGTTTGCGGGCAAAATAATTTTCCTGCTCTAGAACCGCACATTTTATCTTTCTCTCTGATTAACTAACAGGCACTGTGTTTGGTGGGACAACTTGCAACTCTTCGCGAACAAACGATCTTTTAGGGGCAGGCTTTTTAGACGTAGTAGCACCGCTAAAAGAAAGAGTCTCTCTTAAATAATACACAGGAGGGGTTGTTTTCATAATTCTTTCAACTTCATATACATCTACGCTCCATATAGGGTCTGTGGCTCTAATTCTAACATCGCCCTCCGCCTCTCCAGGCGCATACAAGTATCTTACTTTTAGTCCAAAAGGCAAGAGTTTTTGATTACCTTGGATGTCTTCAGTAATACTTATTTTTTTTAATTTGATCGCGTTCACTGGCTTAAGACCCGTTGCTTTAAATTCTTCATTGTTCATGGTGCGTAAGACTGCCTGCAATCTTCTGACCCATTCTGTGTTGCGTGTTTTGTCCATAAGGTCTCTGTGGTATTGATAGGTAAACAGACGTTCAGCTAGATTCTTATTAAAGTTTTCTACTAGGGCTTGTGAGCGATGGTTGCCTGGGATCCCTCTCTTAACTGTAACCCGATGTCTTAAAAAACAACTGGTTTACAGCTCCTTTAATCTCTTTCCCATCATCAACCTGGATCAACCTAGGATACTTTAATGGACTTCGCATGTATATTTGTTGTAAAGCCACAGCCACAGCAGTTGAGCTTTTATCTGTTAAAGGCTCAGCATCTTTATACCTCGAAGCCATGTCAACAACAGTCAGAGCATACTTAAACTTTTTTCTTCTAACTTTGTCATGTGGAAGATACAACAAGTCCATCTGGTGGGTGTCATTAGGAACTGAGTTAACAAATCGAGGCCTTATTATTCTTTTTGGGGCAGGCAGATATATTTGCCAGATCGTTTGTTTTGAAAGCCAGTCTTTCGCTTCTGATTCAGGCACCCTAGCAGCTTTACTCAGTTTATCAATAGCGGCCTTTCCTTTCCAATACCCTCTAGGAGAATAATATATTTTGTACTTCGTATCGTCCATAAGAAGGGACTGTTTTTTATTACATTTTTAACTAAGATTTTTAGATTGAATATGCAAGAAGAAAGATTGCTCCCATAGCACCTATAATAAAGCCTATTTCTACCATTTTCTGATCCTCAGATGGTTCATAAAAGTCAGACAGTTCTGGCGGTGGCGATGTTAGAAACTTCTTTCCTGTCACTAAGTAATATTCATTCATTGCTTCATCAACGTCTGTAAATGTGTGCTCTGCATGTCCCTGCTCTCTTAACTTTTTATTAATAAAGTCTAAGTGAGCAATTCTCCTTTTCTCGTAAGCGTCTCTTGCCTTAGCTAAATCTTCCATTGCCTTGTTATGGCGTTCTCTCTCTTCCTCAGACCGCAATTTACTAAACATATAATTGCTGCCAGAGAAAGCCAATGCATTAGCAATAGCTCCTCCCACCATCAGAACTAATCCAGACATCTTTTTATAAATGAATGAATCTTTTTTTATAAAATCAATCTTTCTATGCATTAATCTTTCTATGCATTGATGTTTTCTGGGATAATCCCCTGTGTAACAAGAAAGTCTTTTGAGGCAATCCCCGCCGTTATTACAGCTATAACCTTAACAACATCCTCAATGTCTAACCTTCCTAGATCGGCCGGCCTCATCTTAAACATGTTTTTTGCTAACACGCTGTACCCTATACTAAGACCGCTGATTACAGCAGAGTGGTAAATAGTATTGATAATCTTTTTTTCGCTCATGTTTTTTATTAACTAAAAAAATAATTAAAATAATCATAATATGAAAGACTGTCTATGTGCTTTTTAATCAGATAATCTTTTGTTGCTAGAGCTAAAAATAAGGTTGTAACTAGTTTCGGCGAATCTTCTATCTTTCCCATGTTGGGCGGTTTTATTCTTAACAAACATTTTGCTAGGGTTGAATAAACTATAACACCGACAATGGGCACTGTATAATTAACCAACGTTAAACTCATAGTTTTATTATTTTTATTGTTTTTAAAAAGAGTTTAAAAATGGATTGCGACGAGCTATTAAAGTGTGAGGAGGCAGCAGACCTCTGTCATAAAGAAAGATTATACTCTCTGGCTGCGTGCGGGAAAACCAGGCAGTATTTAGGCGTTGAACTAAGTATCGAACAGATTCAGCAATTGTCTACATCAGACGTTGAGAAGTATTACGCCAGGTACGAAGCACAGCTAGGATCAAAAATGGTTAGATCGGTGGGGCAGACAATGATTAGTTTATATGCTAAGTTAATAGGCAAGATAGCGCCGATTGATTCAGAAGAAGATTTAAAATATGACTTAACACAAGATCCGGTTTTAACCAAGTCCCTAGAATCTCTTGCATGTGACATGTATTATAGATTTGGGACGTTGTTATGTCCATTCATCATGGGATTAATTACTTTTAATCATATTAATTTTAATCATATTAATTTTAATCAGACTAAAAGAAATGAGCGAGCAGGAGAAGAATGTCCCACAGGAGCAGAATGCCCCACAAGTGAATTCTCCACAAGTGAATTTACAGGCGAGTGCCCCACAAGTGAATCCACAACTGAGTGTCCCGCAAGTGAGTGTCCCGCAGGTGAGTAGTGTTACTAAGTCTAAAAATCCTGGACGTGTTGAGGCCGGTCGTAAACTAGCTGAATACAACAGACTGCAAAAAGCAAACCAAGCAGCAAAACAAAAATTATTAGATAGTAATACAACAACAGCACCAGCACCGCCGCCGCCGCCAACAACACAATCAAACTATAAGATGTATTATTATGTACTGGGGAGTATTGTTGTTGGTGGAGGGCTTTTAGCATACAAGCGCCTAAAGTCATACTTAGCAACAAAGTCACAAACCCCCACAAAAACAGTAAAAGAACCAGCTTCTGCAAAAAAAGTACAACCTCCTGCTGTAGACCCATTTTTAATAAATTAGTTTTTTAATGTGTTGTTAAGTACTGGTTAAGTACAAGCTAAGTACTGGTTAAGTCAGTTATAACAAGTTAAATGTAAGTAAAGCGCAAGTTAAGTGCAAGTTAAGTGCAAGTCAAGTGCAAGTCAAGTGCAAGTCATGTTAAGTACTAGTTAAGTTCTTAAGTAAAGATCTTAAGTTAAGTACTAGTTAAGTACTAGTTAAGTACTTAAGTTAAGTACTAGTTAAGATCTTAATTTAAGTCGGCCAAGTCGATTCTCCAGTGGTCTATAGCGTATGAAAACTCGGGGTTAACGGAAGTTCGCTTGCTATTGGTAGAGTCTAGCGACTTCTTATTAACAGCGGTTGTGTTTACTTGATGAAGAGTAGAGCGCAGATTAACATTTGTGTGATAAAATACTTTGCGTTCAAAGAGAGCCTGCTTGTAGTCGTCGTGACTTTTTTTTTTGACAACTTCTTTACCTATGCCCTTAGCTTTCTTCATTACAGAAGTCTGGGTAGCAATACTATACATCTTTGCCCGTAAGCCAACGTATTCTTGTATAACCGTCCCATTAAGTTCATCCTTCATCTTTCCAATCACTTTCTTGTTCACGGTTGAATGTAAAGGCGAATCTTTAGGATAGTCGCATGTGTCGTACCACCCATCAGCTCCTTTGGCCACTTCTATTTCCATGTCTTTGTAAAAGTCTTCAGTTGGGATGTCCAGAATAAAACTATCAGTGTCTGTGTAAACGACATTTGATTCTGGGTACAGCGGCTTAAAGTAGTCGTATAGAAATTCTAGCATCAATAACTTTGACAACTCTAGCACGGCAAACCCGATAAACACCGGCTTGTCCAACTTCACATTCTGTTTCTTCATCATAATGCCAACCAGGCTGTCACTAAACCGTCTAAAGTCTTGGTAGTTAGGTTTAGAGGCCAGCTTAATTGCTTGTTTTTCTGTTGTAACTAATCTTACGTCTTTACGATTGTGTGGATTCTCCATGGTTTTGCCAAAACAGCTGTTGTTCATCAACTTAAAGAAGTCTTTTTCTGAAGCGTCAGTGGCCGCAGTCCTAAGGTCGGTGTTCTTCATGATGTATGGTCTCATGAAAGGCTCTTGGTCAAAAGTAATTATTCTGTGAGCGGCGGTAAGTTTCAACCCGTGCCTTAAGTAAAATTGTAACAGCCTATAATGACAGACATATTTAGTCTTGTGTCGAAGATTAGGCACGAGCTTGGGCGGTTCTGTGGGACTCATCTTTAATTTTTCTGCGGCTAAGGGGAAATCGTTATGAAGGTCGTGCAATTCTTTAGGATAATCTAAGTCTACTTCTAAGATTAGTCCTATTGGATTATCGGGTGTAAGCTGCGACAATAGCCCTATCACCCGATCAACCTCATGAGGCCCGTTTATCATTTTAAAGTTTCTTAATGGAAGTGCCTGACTCATGGCCCATCCATACAGATTGTTGGCGTCTAAGTACATCAGATAGTTGGATGGTTTGATGGGGTCATAATCGTCTAAATACTTGTTGTTGGCTCTGCGGTAAGGATGACAGGCCATGCTAATGCCTCCCCTCAGCCCATCTTCAATCATCTGGAGTGTATCCAGATCAGATATTAAGTCAATCTCGACGTTTGTAGACTTCAAGAATGCGTCCCAAGAAAGGCCCGGGGCAGAGATGTACTGTGACGAATCCAGACCGTAGTGTTTCATGCATGCGGATCTGTAATTCTGAAAGACGTCAGCTAATAAACACACGTCGGCCAATAAATATTGATCGTGATAATCGCCCATCGTTTTGCAGTGTAATTCTGTCCAGGCTTTCTGTGCGTATTCATAGTCGGCGTCAGATATGCCTCCGCCTCTAAGACGGCTGTAAAAGTCTTCCTTTGCTGGCAGCGCTGGCTCATCAAACCTCTCCCACGAGTCCATGTATTCATAAGGATAGACGCCTTTACGGACTAAAGATGGGTCGAAATATTTTTTAGTGATTGGATAGTCTTGTAAAGATCCCGCCAATTTATCTAAACTCCCCATCAGATGCTGGGTAGAGTCATAAAAGGATAAACAGTCAATAGTAAAGGTCATATACTTTTCTGATGACTGTGCAATACAGCTAACCCTCTTACATTCAGAAGTTATTGCTTGCATGATAAAGTGAGAATCGTAGCCCCGTAAGTTATGAAAGAAGATTGGCAGTTTCCATGTCTTGGGATCAACCTTAAGTTGAAGATTACAGCTATTATGCGCTGCCCCTCTGAATTTGCCAGTAATGTGATCATGGTCCCTTACAGCATCGCCTGATAATTCTCTGTTGCATATCCAGCAGTGGGTGGCTGATTCGTAGCGCCTTTGGTCTTCGGGAGTCATCTTAATGTCTGAAAGGTTTAGCTGATTGGAGAATTGATTGCGAAGATGCTTCATGTGCTCCAAAAATCGATTAGCTGCGTCGGGACCTCTGTAAATCTCCGGTTGTGTGTGTCCGCCATCTGACCTAACAACGACAAAAGCATAAGAACATATCTGATGGTGGGTTAATAAGGTTGTTTTTTGTTCTTGTTGAGGGCCGTAGTACTGTGGCAAGATCGCCTCAAAGTCAGCATAGACTACGTATGGCCTCATCTGCAGTTTGTATACATTCTTAAAACTAACTTTAGACCCGGGCGGGGGCGTAAGAAGTACGGTTTTACAGTCTACAAAACTTTTACAATGTTTCTTATGTTCAGCAGCTGCCTCTATAGATGGGATTCTGACCAAACATCTTCTACAAAGCTCTTGTTTAGCTGTATTGTTTGTAGTATAGGCCATAAGTCTGCTAATCGATCTGATTAATACATAATGGCTCTTGGAACCGTCTGTAAACAGAATCAAGTCTACATGGTTCTCCAGTGGTTCACCTAAAGTGGGAGCATTGGGAGAGATCCTTAGAGGGACTAGATTGTCTGCTACAGACCATGTGTATATGCTCACGGTTATTGGTTTGTTTTGCTCTTCAAACTGAGATATACTTTCTACGCTCACTGGAAAGGTTATGTTATTTAAGTTCAGGCTATCTTTATACTGCCCATAATTAGATACTCTGTTTGCATTATTTTTAACAGGATTGTAAATGTGCCAAAACACACCACATGAAACACATATTGTCAGAATTTTGTATGTTTAAGACTGCTCGTTTAAGAACTAACTCTCTCGGGAGAGGAAGGTAAGAATTGCCGACTATAGGAGAGTATTTGATTTGTCTTAATTTGATTTCAATGACTGTTCCTTTAGACCAGCCAGAGCCGCACATTTTCGCTTTTTCAATCGCATGGTTAAACAGTGTAAGCATGTAATCAGCCCAGTCAGAATTAAAGTCGCGATAACACATTATTTCTCTCTGTCTAGTTGAAACCCAGACTAGTATAATACTATCATCGAGGGTTATATATTCAATCTTAATGGCCAACAACACTTTCACTGGTGGATTAAATTGAAGAGACTCTGGGATTTTAGAAATGGCATGTGTTACGCTTTCGTGAATGTTTATAGGGTTAATAATGTCCATGTCTAGTACTCTGTTCATATTGCCCGACGGTTTGGCATCCATCGCTTTTGTGATCGTCATTTTTAAGATCAAATAAATAGGTAATACAAAAAAAAAATACTAAAATTTAGCTAATATTTACTAATTTGAGGTAATACAAAAAAATACTAAAATTTAGTTAAATTGAATAGCTGCTCCTTCAGAGTTAGTAAAAATAGACAATTCAACGTGATCAGGAGTCATAATATTAACTAAAATTGCAATACACTTTATAACTGGGTTGGGCCAAGAATTTGGCATTTTACTGATTAAGTCGGTTACACTTTCACGAATATCTGTGTGCTCAAAAAGATCCGCAATTAATTCGTCAAACTTGTTTCTTAACTCTTCTTCATTAGCCCCCCGCTCCATCATTAACTCTAAGGCGCAGCATATATTTTTAAGCTCTGTAACTACTTTGGTCGTCATTTTTAAGATCAAATATATAAGTAATACAATAATTAAATCAGGCTCGTTTTTGGGTTTGCAGGGTTCTGCTTTGCAATGTTCTTTCTGATTGCCTCAGCGTCTACCTGTTGTGAAGTAAAAGTCTTTCTCCATTTCTTTTGGAGGTCGATCTTTTGACGTCTGTAATCATCACCGTCAGCCATGGCTCGTTTAAATTCTTCGTCTGTTACTTTTCCATCCAGCAATGTATCGCTTATAATCAGCCTTAATGAATGAAGTTTTGCTGTTGCTAGAGCTACAATGGCGGTGTGCTTTTGTAATTTGGGTGTTAGCTTCTTTAAAACAGCACTTACAATCGTGGACACGGCACCTAGCCCTAAACCAACACTCCCAAAAGCTATGGATATCGGTGTCCCAACTCCAGTAGCTAAAAGAGCAACACTAGACCCAGTGCTTAAGCTGGATACAACCGATGAGCCGGTGATTATATAAGAAAGGACATTTAAAGCTTTAGCATATTTCTTTCTAGTAACCCTATACTTGTTCAAGTCACTTTCTATTTCTTCTTCAAGCTCAGTCATGTGCTTTAATCTAAACTGCTGACCGTCCTCCATTTTAAAAAACAAGATTATTATTATTTTTTTAATCTTGTACATATCTTCTTATTAACCCTTCTGGCAGCACCTCATCAACAGAGTAAAACGCAATAAAATCAACATACTTAATGAAAATAAAATCGAGTACTGTTAGTTTGTCTTTGTCAACCATCACAGTAACTTTGTCAGAAGATACAGAAGTGTTTATTTCATCCCCGTTTTTAGTAATAACAATAACAAGCCTAAGAGGACCACCCAAGTTTTCAGACTTTATTTGCACGCCTCTGATTAACGTATGCTCTGGCAAACTAGGATCAGACTCCCTTGGAGTAATAAATAAGCGAAAAAGCATCGTCATTTTTCTAGGCAGTGATTCTAGTTTTGGGTTAAACTCTAAGCCGACG
Organism: Conus canariensis; assembly: GCA_033310375.1. Taxonomy (NCBI): domain Eukaryota; kingdom Metazoa; phylum Mollusca; class Gastropoda; order Neogastropoda; family Conidae; genus Conus; species Conus canariensis. The sequence continues at coordinate 69,710,486 of CM065718.1, read as the reverse complement.
GTGTCGCCCCCCACTTCAGCTAAGGACTTCTTTCTCCGCAGCATATATTCAGAGCCCTGCTTAGTTATTTCAATCTGCTTTTTCTGTTGTGTTCCTGGGACTAGGCTAGCAAGAAGGCGTCCTTCATTCAAAGCTTTTCTAAAATTGTATTTCTTATCAAAGTATACATAGGGGCTTCGTAGTTCAAACTTTAAATGCCAGTTAATGTCAGGAAGCAACGCCCAGGCATTCTCTCGTTTATGAAGTTTGTATTCATGTTTGCCAAAATCGTTTGCCCTTAGATTTCTTATCTCTTCCAGGGTAGGATATTGCTGTCGTTTTTTATCTTCAATTTCTATTCGTTTGTAAACCCCATCGTCGGTGTACTCAAATCCATAAACATTTCCTGTCACTCCTATCAGATCAAAGTCAGTTGTGTCTGCTAGATCTTTTAGCTCTACTGCAGCGCATTTAGGAGCTAACTCTGCTTTTGATTCTGGCCCTCGAGACATTCTTTTTAATATAAACAATTTATTATTAAACAATCTATAATGAGCAATCTATAATAAACAATCTGTAATAAATAATCTGTAATAAACAATCTATAATAAGCAATTTCTTATAAACAATTTGTTATAAACAAACGTATTGAACTGGCGGGTCAGTCCGTAAGCATAGTTTAGCGTGCTTAGATTTTTCTAGCTGCTCTTTTATTTTTTTTAGTTCATCCTTGTCCCTGATTATATAGTTTTCACTTAAACACTCTTCAAAACTATCCCTGTCCTTAGTATAGAATAATACAACCGATTTTAACTGCGATCTAAAGTCTTTTAAGACAGCATTGTATTTTTGAGTTAAGAGCCAAACAGAAACTAATGCGTGTCTTCCGCTAAAGGCTAGCTTAGACAGAGTCCTTCTTTTTTTAACAATGTCTTGTTCGGCTGAACAGTCATCAATAATAAACAGCGTTTCAGTTCCCTCAAATAGCCTATAGTAATGTTCTAAACAGTCGCTTAGCTTGTCAGTAGGATCAACTAAAAATATATTCTCGTCTGTCCAAACAAACTGCCTTTCTTTGTAAGACTTGTTGTGCTTAATGGTTGTGCAGAATATAACAATGTACTCGTAATGAAACCTGTAGATTGTTTGTAACAAATCAAGCACGAAGACAGTTTTCCCACACCCAGTAATCCCACAAATAAGCGAACAGTGCGGGTCTTTGGGCAAAAAGTTCAAACTATCCATCTGTTTTAATAGGCTATTTCTTTCAGTCTATTTTCTTCAATGTTCAGCTGGGCGTCATAAACCACAAAAACGTGCATTTGTATCTGGTCATTCTCCTCCTTTTCCTTATTAATCTGTATGAGTATGCCATCTGACCCTACCCTTCTTCCACTTCCGTGCAGTCTGTTGTCATACGTTGATCTAAAATCCAGCCATAGTCCATATTTGTCTGTTAGATAATCTTCGAGTCTTACATCGTGAAGGTGAAGTTTTTTACACACATGATCGGCTATGGGGCTTGTCTGTCTGCCTCCGGCGAATAACTTTCTTATTTCATCAAAGTGTTGGTCGGGTAAAAGTCCGGCCGAATACAGCTGAAAAGGCTTGCCATCTACTGTGCAAAACAACTGCTCAATTTTTGGGTTGTAAAACACCTCAGATTCTCTCTGAAAAGGAGCTGAGGGTTTAGTAAATAGCAAGAGAACCCCCTTTAGGGACCTTAAAGAATTGCTTATAGCTATTTCCCAGACGGTGTCTTGCTTGTTTTTAATCGCTAGACTGTGATGTAAAACTCTTTCAAAGTAAACAACCGCCCTACTTTTATACTGGTTTAAGATTATTCTAGCCAGTTCGGGGTTAGTAACAACATCGAAATTAAGAGAGATGTTACTAACAGTGTATTTGGCTAAGGGATCGTCTGATAGAATAACAGACCCGCTGTCATTGAATGTCAGTTCGTAAGTAAGTTTGTCTCTTAGTGCGCCTTGGTAATATGGCTGATGAGTTTTTAACAGTTCAAAATCTAGAGGAATGCAAAATCTGTTCTTAAATGCTCGCGCTATTGCCTGGTCTCCCCCGTCTTCCTTTGCATCTGCAGCATTAAGCCTGTGCTTAAGACCGTTTGGGCTCTGGATCCCCTGAAAGATTTTGTCTTTCCTTTCTGTTCTGGGCAGCCACAGATCAGAATAGAGATTAAAAATGTCTGCGCTACTCAGTGAGAAGACTTCTCTACCCTCCAGTTTAATTACCATATTTTTAATGATGGCCCTGCCCAGGTTAGCAACGACAGTAGCATTAGGATCCGTAGACTCAATATCTATTTTGAATGACAGCCTGGCAGTGCCCGGCATTATAACATCGTCAGGCCCGAGATCACTAAATCTTACTGTTAACATTTCATTAGGCTCAATTGTTGATGGATTATTTACAACCCGCACAGTCTGTCTTATGCCTTTTATGCCGTGGGGTTCCTTCGCTTTTCTGAATGGATCAAGGTCGCAGCCATATGGGTTCATTTTTTATAAAACAAAAAATAATAAATATATAAATATGGCTGATGAAGATTTTGACGCGATTGAACCTATTGAAGAAGAAGATGAAGATTTTGACGCGATTGATTCTATTGAAGAACCGGGTCCTTCATTGCAAGAAGAACTTGAAGCAGCAGCAGCAGGCCAAGGAGTAGGATTAAGCCAAATACGAATGTTAGATAGAATTGAATCATTATATAGCCATATGGGGCGAGAGCGGCCAGAAGCACTTAAGGTTTCCAATTTTTCAACAGATAAAAATAATCATTTGTATGTAAGAACTAGTAAAGGAAACCTTGTACGGCTTACTACAAAACCAGACCCAACCCAGTTTTTAAGCAGGAGCACAATTCTTAGAGAGCTCCCTGTTGCTGACCAAAGGCAGTTAAACTTTATTGACGATCTAAGGTCTGAGGCTGTTAGTCTTTTACAAAGCATAGTGCAAGAGTTGCCAGCGCAATCTGAAATGCAAAACATCCCTCTTCACGAATTAAGTCAAAGAGCAGATGAACTAATAGCAGAACTTGAGACGAGTCTTAATGAGGAGACCCAGTTAAAAACAATTGTCAGTTCTCAAGTGCCTAGTCAAAGAGAACGTGAGCTGAGTCCTGAAGAAGAAACGGCTTTAAAAACAATTGATGATCGCCCATTGCCTGAGCGCGAACACGAGGTTCTTAAAGCTAGAATCAAGGATCTTAAAGCTGAACTGCGTGACCTCAGGTCTACTAAGTCCGCTTTAACAACTATAAACGAAGAACTAAAAAACAATTTGGCAAAATTTAATATACTAGAGAGAGAGATAGACGAAGAAAAAAATAAACTGGCTGATGCAGATGATAACAATTTAGAGCCGGAAGAAAAGGCTAAAATACAGGCGAAAATACAGGATTTAATGGAAGATATAAAAAAAAACCAGGTTGGCAGCGTTGTATATTAACAGAGAAAAAATAGATACCCAAATAAGCAGAATCAGAGAAACTATAAGCAAAATGCTTCATGAAAATACCACGCTAGCCGAAAGAATACGGATTCTGTTCAGAGAGCAGGGGATTACAATAGTTAGTATATTAACAGCCGTTGGGTTTGCTATCTCTACACTGGTTTATGCATTAACAGGCAGTGCGCCGGCGGGGCCAGTAGCGCCTCCAACGCCTCAGCCTGGTAAAAGTTGGATTAGAAAACAACTGCACCATCTAGCAAACCTATTAAAGAAGTTAGCTGTCAAAGCGCTTGATGCTCTGCCTGGCATAATAGGCAGTGTTGTTAGTTGGGTTTTGTCTACAATAGGAAAAGTGGCTGGCTATATGGCTGACCATCTGTGGACGTTAGGAGTGCTGGCTGCCGGTTTAATTTTTAGTGAAATAAAGTATGGCTAATCGAGTAAAAGTTAAAAACACAACAAGGGCTGTCTTTTCGCTAGTGTGTCTGTCGGGTGAGGTACATCAACAGGTGGACCGCTTTCTGGACTGCTTATAACTGGTGGGGGGTCGCTTTCAGGGCTGGATACTTTTTTTAAAATGGCTGGCGCGGGCCTTGTGTTTAAACCTTGATTATGCCCTAAGTTTTGGTCGTCTCCGGCTATGAGAATTTCATTATTATAATTCTGTATCATGCCAATCTGTAGTCTAAGGTTAGAAGGCAGCATGTATAATCCATGACCTACAACAAAGTCAACCTTTGACCTAGCATGTGAAAGAACGTTTTGGTACCTTTGTATGCTGGAAGGCAAATCAACAGCAGAGTTAATAGCATCTTCTAAATTGGCTAGAAATTGTTTTCTGGCGTCAAAGCCTGTAGATTGATCCACTATGCTAGACTTGGTCTGTGCTTGCGCTCCTAATAGACACCAAACGTACGTCCGTATGGAGTCATTAAGTCTTTGCACTCCTGGCATTGTTAGGCCTTCACTTTCATCTAAGATAAATGTTGCCCAAGCATTGGGGTGTTTTTGTTCTATTGATCCCAATCTAACTTGGGAGTTTGACTTAAAAGAGGTGTGGCCAGGCCAGTAGTCAAAATTATATTCTCTACGCTGGCCCCACAAATACAATGTGCCCAACCCGTGATTGCGGTCTAACTTTTGTCTAAAGTTATTTGAAGGGTTAATGTTAAATTCGTTGCAGATTCTTTCATATGCATTATTGTCCATTGAGCTGAGAAATGGATTAAACGCGTTGTCGTTGGGGAGGCGTACTTGTAGTTCAGTTAGTATGCGCCTATACTGGTAATAAACATGAAAGTTATATACTGACCTTACTAAGAGATTGGGGTGGTTTAAATGGTTTGTATATGAAACACCGCAGCCAGTGGTTGAGCAGTAAATGGCAAAATTTAACTGATTCTGGTAAAAAGCCATGGGATGAGTTGACCATGCTGATGGCACTCTATCACTCTTTATTGGAGGATTTAAATATCTAGTTAGTGGGTTTACAAGTCTGACTAGAAAGCCATATGATTCATCCACTGCGATGGTTAGGCTACTAAAGTCCAAAGATTTGGGCTCATAAACCCCCCCTACGTCGTAAGTGGCACTTTCATTATATTTAAAAGGTTCCATTTTTAAATAGATTTTTTTAAAAAGGATTTAAAAAGGATGTTCCTTTATATAACCAAGCAAAACCAGCGCGTGTTTTTAAAGTATTCAGTTGACAATAAAGGCGGGAAGTGTAGGGCTGCTCTTAGAGAACTTAGGTTTAAAATAAGGTGGTTTAACATATCTGAAAAGGCCCAAAATAATTGGATAGATATTTATGATGAGGGGGCAATCGCTTAAAACGTTTAAAAATACCTGATGGTTACTACAGCTTTTGTTCTCTAAAAGAAGCATTTAACAAATTTGACATACGGGTGGAAATTAATGAGGCAAATCTTATAATTACTATATTTTTACCAAAACATAAAGACAAAAGGGAGTACGTTTTTCCCAAGGGCCTTGCTCGAATTTTAGGCTTTTATGATAGTGGTAAAACCTATCGTATTAATACACACGCGTATATAGAAAGCGGTCTATATGAATATGCAGGCAGTAGGCCATCCGATTTTCTAATTAATCCAATGTTGTATGTTCATTTAAGCGAATTAAAAACAAACACTAATTTGTATAATGGCCAGCCATCTACAGTTCTAAGAGCACTCCCATCAACTAAGGTGGGGTTTTGCGATTATCAGTCATATACATTTGGTGAAAACAGTCAATTTAAAGAATTAGTTGAAGGGCCTATAAATTCAGTGTGTGTAAAAATAACTAACCAAGATGGAAGGCCGGTTGTTTGTTCTGATTTGTTGGTGGTGCTTGAGATAGAAGATTAATCAGAGAGAAAGTATAGATGCCTGCCGGCAGTCTTACGCGCCATGAACAATGAAGAATTTAAAGCAACGGGTCTTAAGCCAGTGAACGCGATCAAATTTAAAAAAATAAGTATTGCTGAAGACATCCAAGGTAATCAAAAACTCTTGCCTTTTGGACTAAAAGTAAGATACTTGTATGCGCCTGGAGAGGCGGAGGGCGATGTTAGAATTAGAGCCACAGACCCTATATGGAGCGTAGATGTATATGAAGTTGAAAGAATTATGAAAACAACCCCTCCTGTGTATTATTTGAGAGAGACTCTTTCTTCTAGCGGTGCTACTACGTCTAAAAAGCCTGCCCCTAAAAGATCGTTTATTCGCGAAGAGTTGCAAGTTGTCCCACCAAACACAGTGCCTGTTAGTTAATCAGAGAGAAAGATAAAATGTGCGGTTCTAGAGCAGGAAAATTATTTTGCCCGCAAACCCCCCTTTTCACGCAATTAGATTTGTTTAATTTTGTAGATTTTTAGCTATCTTTTTTGGTTGAGAAAATTTGATTATGTGAAAAGTGGGGTTTGCGGGCGAAATAAGATTGCTGATCGAGAAGAGACATTTTATCTTTCTCTACTTACGTGGAACTTAAGTGGGCACTGTTCGGAGAATTTCACTTCTGGGCCCATCTCTTTCTGAGTTAGTCTTTTTGAAATGATATTTGATCGACACTAAGATAATTTCGGTGATTAGCCCTAGGTTTTCTTTGTTGGTGTTTGTTTCTTTATTGTTGTTCTTTTATTTCAAACATCAGGTCTTCACGTCGTGTACATTTCAGATCAAGATAATATAATTATTTCCAAGGCTTTTTCGTTTTGTTTTGTTTTTTTTGTTTGTTTGTTTGTTTTTGTCTGTTGTTTGTTTATTTTCACTGCCGTCTAAACCGTGTGCAGAATCTTGACACCAGCAGTGTGGCACACATAGGCTTTCATGATGTAACACCTGTCAAATACAAACACCTGTCAAATACAAACACCTGTCAAATACAAACACCAGCAGTGCGGAGCATACAGGCTTTCATGATGTAGCACCTGTCAAATACAAACACCAGCAGTGCGGAGCACACAGGCTTTCATGATGTCGCACCTGTCAAATACAAACACCTGTCAAATACAAACACCTGTCAAATACAAACACCAGCAATGCGGACCACACAGGTTTCATGATGTAACACCTGTCAAATACAAACACCAGCAGTGTGGACCACACAGGTTTCATGATGTAACACCTGTCATATGCAAACACCTGTCAAATACAAACACCAGCAGTGCGGACCACACAGGCTTTCATGATGTCGCACCTGTCAAATGAACCAAAAGTAAAATGCAGCTGGAAAATGCGTGAGAGTTTTAATTCCCAGCCCATCGGCTTCCGCACTCTCGTTCCAGGGACTGGACTTTGTGGGTGGGGCTGAAAGTGACGTCGTCCGAGAACCTCACGTGGGCGGTGGGAACCATGGTGAACTGGACCAACTGGCATCAGAACACGGATCTGACAAGAGGCTCGGACCTCTGCGCGTCAGTCATCACGTCTCCGCCCTACTTGTGGGTGCTGAGGTCGTGTGCCAGCCTTCTTCCGTCTTTGTGCGAAGTGCCTGAGGGTTAGTACTTGCGCAGCGGAGCGAGAGGGGGGCCCCTTTCTTCAAGAGTGGAGGGGGGTTCAGTGTCCTGAGTTATTTGGTTTTTGCTTTCGTTTCTTTTTTTTTTTCTCTTTCTTTCTTCCTCTTTTTTTTCCCCCGAGGCTTACCTCATCATCAGACCGTCGTCATTCGAAACGTTCAGGAGCAGTGTGAGAGGAGGAGAATGGAGATGGGGGGCTGGTGGTGAAAGGGGGGTTATAAGGGGGAGAAGAGAGAGGGAGAGGGCGAGAGCTGGAGGGGCTAACACTGAAACTGCTTGTTTTCACAACAATAGATACCAGCTGGACAGGACATTGAAACTGTTTCTTTTCACAGCAAAAGTGCCAGCTGGTCAGGACACTGAAACTGCTTGTTTTCACAACAATAGATACCAGCTGGACAGGACATTGAAACTGTTTCTTTTCACAGCAAGAAGTACCAGCTGGTCAGGACACTGAAACTGCTTGTTTTCACAACAGGGAGGGAAGGGGATGACGTGTGTATAGTTTAGCAATACTTTTCTACTTTCAGCCAGAGGGAAGGGGATGACGTGTGTATAGTTTAGCAATACTTTTCTACTTTCAGCCAGAGGGAAGGGGATGACGTGTGTGTATAGTTTAGCAATACTTTTCTACTTTCAGCCAGAGGGAAGGGGATGACGTGTGTGTATAGTTTAGCAATACTTTTCTACTTTCAGCCAGAGGGAAGGGGATGACGTGTGTGTATAGTTTAGCAATACTTTTCTACTTTCAGCCAGAGGGAAGGGGATGACGTGTGTGTATAGTTTAGCAATACTTTTCTACTTTCAGCCAGAGGGAAGGGGATGACGTGTGTGTATAGTTTAGCAATACTTTTCTACTTTCAGCCAGAGGGAAGGGGATGACGTGTGTGTATAGTTTAGCAATACTTTTCTACTTTCAGCCAGAGGGAAGGGGATGACGTGTGTATAGTTTAGCAATACTTTTCTACTTTCAGCCAGAGGGAAGGGGATGGCGCGTGTGTATAGTTTAGCAATACTTTTCTACTTTCAGCCAGAGGGAAGGGGATGACGTGTGTATAGTTTAGCAATACTTTTCTACTTTCAGCCAGAGGGAAGGGGATGGCGCGTGTGTATAGTTTAGCAATACTTTTCTACTTTCAGCCAGAGGGAAGGGGATGGCGTGTGATAGTTTAGCAATACTTTTCTACTTTCAGCCACAGGCTGCTGACCAAAAACAAAAAGAGAGAGGGAATAGAATGGGGATAGACAGTAGAAAGGTGGGATAGACAGCGAAGGTGGGATAGACAGGAAGGTAGGGATAGACAGATAGAAGGTGGGGATAGACAGTAGAAGGTGGATAGACAGTAGAAGGGATGGAGGTAGACAGGGAAGGTGGGGATAGACAGTAGAAGGTGGGGATAGACAGTAGAAGGTGAGATAGACAGGGGAAGGTGGGGATAGACAGGGAAGGTGGGGACAGACAGTAGAAGGTGGGAATAGACAGGGGAAGGTGGGGATAGACAGGGAAGGTGGGGATAGCAGTAGAAGGTGAGATAGACAGGGGAAGGTGGGGATAGACAGGGAAAGGTGGGGATAGATAGGGGAAGTGGGGATAGACAGGGGAAGGTGGGGATAGACAGTAGAAGGTGGGGATAGACAGGGGAAGACGGGGATAGACAGGGGAAGGTGGGGATAGATAGGGAAGGTGGGGATAGACAGGGGAAGCGGGGATAGATAGGGGAAGGTGGGGATAGATAGGAAGACGGGGATAGACAGGGAAGGGTGGACGGAATGGGCGGGTCCGTCAGTGTCATGTCCAGCGGGAGATTACGTCACAATGTCTTTTTCATACCAGCTGATGACCTCTTCCTCTCTCTCTCATCTTCTCTTCTCTCTCTCTCCCTGTCTCTCTCTCCTTCTTCTCTCTCTCTGTCTCTCCCTGTCTCTCTCTCTTTCCCTCTTTCTCTCTGTCTCCCCCCCTCTCTCTCTCTCTCTCTCCTCTCTCTCTCTCTCCCTCTCTCTCTCTCCCCTTCTCTCTCTCTCCCTCTCTTCTCTCCTCTCTCTCTCTCTCCCTCTTCTCCTCCTCTCTCTCTCTCTCTCTCCTTCTCTCTCTCCCTCTTTCTCTCTCTCTCTCTCTCTCCCCCTCTCTCTCTCCCTCTTTCTCTCTCTCTTTCTCTTTCTCTTTCTCTTCTCTTCTCTCCTCTCCCCTCTCTCTCTCTACTCTCTCTCTCTCTCCCTCTCTTCCTCTCTTCTCTGTCCTCTCTCTCTCTCTCTCTCTCTCTCTCTCTCTCTCTCCTTTTCTCTCTCCTTCTCTCTCTCTCTCTCTCCTCAGAGAAGAGGTATTCACAAGAACAATGTGAAGAACAAATTGTCTGGGCTGATGAATATGCTGGTATATTTAGAAATGAACTTGAATGTGATGAATTGCTGGACAGCATACAGAAAGCCCGTCAATTATTACAAATTGATGTGAATGAGAGTTTAGATTAATTTCTCAGTGCTTTGTGCGGAGCTGCAGCTTCTATGGTTCGAGTTATTTGTAGAGATAGCAGAACATACAATGACTGGTTTGATAATGAGTGCGAACGAAAGAAACAGGAAGTTAAAAGGTTATTAAAAAAGATTTCAGAGATGCAAAACAGCCAAGGATAAAAGTAAGAAAAGAGAAGAATACGCTGTATCACGTAAAGAGTATGTTACGCTTAGGAAAATAAAGGAACTGGAGTTTGAAGAAAGTAGGTTAAAGAAACAAAAAAATCAGTCAATGATTCTAAAATGTTCTGGTCAGCGATAAAATCTGTAAATAAAAAGAGTTTTGTGTATAACGAAATCTCAGTTCAACAGTGGCATGACCATTTTGGGGCGTTTTTCATAGTTTTGATAATAAAATTAAGGAAGAAGAGGCCGGTGTGGTAGAAAAGAATGAAATTGAGCAATTTTTTAATCAAACTATATCCAGTGAAGAAGTTGTTGCTGATATCAAACATTTGAAATTAGGAAAGAGTGCAGGACCAGATAGAATCATAGCAGAAATGTTGAAGAATGCAAACACATCTGTGATCGACTTCCTTATTCATGTATTCGCCCAACATTTTGATAATGGTATCTTTCCATCAGACTGGGCTAAATCTATTATTATACCAATTTATAAACAAAATGAGAAGTGAACAATCCCGACAACTATCGCGGAGTATCACTTTCCTGCATTTTAAATCAAATCTACACTTACATACTAAATACAAGATTAACTGAATGCGCTGAAACTGAAGAAAAAAATAGTGGAAGAACAAGCAGGTTTTAGAGCCAGTAACAGCACCATAGACAATATATTTACACAATATTTTTTTTATTCAAAAACATCGACTCTGTAAGTCGAAGCTCTACATTGCATTTGTAGATTTCAAGAAGGCCTTTGACTCGGTAAATCGGAATGCTCTGTGGAATGTACTCCGTAGAATTGGTGTTAATAGTAAATTGTACATGGCTATTAGAGGTGTCTACAACTCAGTACTTGCACGTGTGCGTGTGAAGAGTGAGTATTCAGATTATGTCGAATGTCCAAATGGAGTAAAACAATGATGCTTGTTGAGTCCACGGTTGTTTTCTTCTTTTCTATAAACGAACAGGCGGTGGAATTGTCCCGCAAAGGAAGACATGGTATCCAGATAATACCTGGAGCAGTGGAATTAGTTTTATTGCTGTATGCTGACCATGTTGTTCTTTTGTCCGGAACAGTTGTAGGTTTGCAAAACCAACTAAATGTATTGAAAGAAGAAGCGGATTGCTTAGGTTTATCAGTTAACTTACATAAGACGATTATAGTGGTCTTTAGAATGGGTGGCCACCTATCAGTGCATGAAAAATGGTCTTATGGAAATGCAGATGTTCAAGTAGTTAATTCATATAAATATCTTGGAATGATATTTTCAACAAAGTTAACTTTTCGTTACGCATGGGAAGAATCTCTAAGGAAAGGGAAAAAAGATAATATTGAAATTCTGAATACCTGAGAAAACTGAATTGCACAGACTGTCGTATATTTTGGAAAATGTTTGATATACAGAGAAAACCTCTTCTAATATATGCAGCTGAAATTTGGGGCTTACATGAAAATTCGCAGACGGAAAAAGTGCATACGTATGCTATGAAGCGTTTCCTTCAAGTATCTATTCATTCATCAAATACCTTTTTATATGGAGATATGGGCAGATACCCTTTGTATATAAGCACATTTGTGAAATGTATTAAATTCTGGTTGAAGATCTTGAAGCTACCCCAGTCCCGTTTGAGCAGGCAAGCCTATGATATGATGCTTTTAGAAATGGAAAAAGGTAAAGAAAACTGTGCTCATAAAGTAAAGAAAGTCCTTTCAGAACAGGGTTTTGGAATAGTGTGGATGACCCAGGAAGTAGGAAATGAGCAACAGTTCATTGCGGAATTTAAAGACAGGCTTATTTGTTATTTTAAACAGAATTGGCACTCAGATATGGAATGTAAAGAAAAATATCGCTGGTTTTTCTCATTTAAAAATGTGTTTCATTCTGAAAAGTTTCTCAATGTCATAACAGATAAATGGCACAGAATAAATTACGCAAGATTTAGGTTGAGAACTTTAGGTTTAAATGCAAACAAAAGATGGTTTGAATGTGAAACATCCTCTGAATCTCCTTGTCCTGCATGTAGACACATTATTGACGACGAAGAACACTTTCTGTTCCACTGTACTGCTTATAGCGAAGTGCGGACAAATTGTTCATTTTTCCGGTAAGATATAGTGAAAAGACAAAATGTCGCTGTCGTGTTATCATCAGCTGATAAACTTGTAATTAAAACAGTTGCGAAATTCATCGCGGAAGCATTGGAAATTAGACAGATGAAGGATAGTGAAGTTTAAGATAATACATTATATGAGATAAATGAATGAATAATATCATTTATAGCATGTGGATGAGATCAGTAAGATACAATGTCATCATTTGATTTAGTGAATGGTCTAGTCAGTCTTACGTGTTTTTGTTTTGTTTTGTTTTGTTTTGTTTTGTTGTGTGTGTGTGTGTGTGTGTGTGTGTGTGTGTGTGTGTGTGTGTGTGTGTGTGTGTGTGTGTGTGTGTGTGTGTGTGCGACTGTCGACTGACCGACCCCTTCAGTCACCGTGACTGTCGACTGACCGATCCCTTCAGTCAGCGTGACTGTCGACTGACCGATCCTTCAGTCACCGTGACTGTCCACTGACCGACCCTTCAATCACCGTGACTGTCGACTGACCGACCCTTCAGTCACCGTGCCTGTCCACTGACCGACCCTTCAGTCACCGTGACTGTCCACTGACCGACCCTCCAGTCACCGTGACTGTCCACTGACCGACCCCTTCAGTCATCGTGACTGTCCACTGACCGACCCCTTAAGTCACCGTGACTGTCCACTGACCGACCCCTTAAGTCACCGTGACTGTCGACTGACAGACCCTTCAGTCATCGTGACTGTCCACTGACCGACCCCTTCAGTCACCGTGACTGTCCACTGACCGACCCTTCAGTCACCGTGACTGTCCACTGACCGACCCCTTCAGTCACCGTGACTGTCCACTGACCGACCCCTTAAGTCACCGTGACTGTCAACTGACCGACCCCTTCAGTCACCGTGACTGTCGACTGACCGACCCCTTCAGTCACCGTGACTGTCCACTGACCGACCCCTTCAGTCACCGTGACTGTCCACTGACCGACCCCTTCAGTCACCGTGACTGTCAACTGACCGACCCCTTCAGTCACCGTGACTGTCGACTGACCGACCCCTTCAGTCACCGTGACTGTCGACTGACTGACCCCTTCAGTCACCGTGTCTGTCCACTGACCGACCCCTTAAGTCACCGTGACTGTCGACTGACCGACCCCTTCAGTCACGTGACTGTCCACTGACCGACCCCTTAAGTCACCGTGACTGTCCACTGACCGACCCCTTCAGTCACCGTGACTGTCGACTGACCGACCCCTTCAGTCACCGTGACTGTCGACTGACCGACCCCTTCAGTCACCGTGACTGTCGACTGACCGACCCCTTCAGTCACCGTGACTGTCGACTGACCGACCCCTTCAGTCACCGTGACTGTCGACTGACCGACCCCTTCAGTCATCTGTCCGGTGACCTCAGGACGACATCATATGCACAGTGCACAGTCCTCTCTGTCCGGTGACCTCAGGACGACATCATATGGACAGTGCACAGTCCCCTCTGTCCGGTGACCTCAGGACGACATTATATGGACAGTGCACAGTCCCGTCTGTCCGGTGACCTCAGGACGACATCATATGGACAGTGCACAGTCCTGTCTGTCCGGTGACCTCAGGACGACATCATATGGACAGTGCACAGTCCCCTCTGTCCGATGACCTCAGGACGACATTATATGGACAGTGCACAGTCCTGTCTGTCCGGTGACCTCAGGACGACATCATATGGACAGTGCACAGTCCTCTCTGTCCAGTGACCTCAGGACAACATCATATGGACAGTGCACAGTCCCCTCTGTCCGGTGACCTCAGGACGACATCATATAGACAGTGCACAGTCCCCTCTGTCCGGTGACCTCAGGACGACATCATATGGACAGTGCACAGTCCCCTCTGTCCGGTGACCTCAGGACGACATCATGTGGACAGTGCACACAGTCCTCTCTGTCCGGTGACCTCAAGGCGACATCATATGGATTGCTGTCTGTAGATTGCTGTCTTTAGATTGCTGTCTGTAGATTGCTGTCTGTAGGCTGCAGGTGCTGGGGCTGCTACTCTGGGGAACGTCTGAATGGGGCTGGGAATGGAGGCGTCAGAATGAATGGTGTCAGAGTAATGCCTCTGTTGCTGCAAGGAAGACAGCGAAACAAAAAGCCCACACCTGCGATTAACCTCCCCCCCCCCCTTCCCCCCCCCCCCTCTCAAATCTTACATTGGACGCTATTGTTTGTTTGTTTGTTGTTTTGTTGTTATTTTGGCGGTGGTGGTGGTGAGCTTTCTTGTTACTCGTTTTTGAACGATAGACGTGCCACAAACCCCCCAAAATCCCAACTTCTGCATAATTTCAATTCTTCGCTACGTCACCCGCCACAACCCACCGACCCCACCTTTCCCCTCTTACGTCACCACCAACCCACCACCCACCCTTTACCCTCTTACTCTCCTCCCAACCCCTTAACTTGTACCTCTTCCTCAGGCAGCTGTCGGTAACTTGTACCTCTTCCTCAGGCAGCTGTCGGTTCACGCTCACCCCTCACGCCAGCCTGGTCTCCTGGAACGACCAGCTGCAGCGAGGCAGCGTGGAGGAGTGTCTGGAGGCCTGTAGGACCACCCGCCAGCTGGACTGCCGCTCCCTGGAGATGCACCGCTCCAACCCTGTGTGTCAGCTCAGCTCGCAGAGCCGCTGGACACAGCCTCAGGCCTTCTTCACCGGCAACCGCTACTGGGACTACTACCACTGGACCTGCATCAACGGTAAGGAGAGGGCCAGCGGGGTGGGGATTGGGGTGGGGGGGTGGGGGGTTGGGGTTGACTCTTTCAGCACGTGTCTGAACTGTCTGGATTTTCGTTGGTCACAAGGTGCTCCAAGGCTGAATACTTGAAAGTAGTCCCTCCGGTTCCCCGAAGGCATGACGATGTAACAACAGAATGTTTAACTGTTGTTAAAGTCGGTTACAAGAGGTTTTTCTTCTCAACTCATTAGTGGCACTAAGTGACGCCAGTCATAAAACTGACAAATGTATGGCACACACACACGCACGCACGCACACACACACACACACACACACACACACACACACACGCACGCACGCACGCACGCACGCACGCACGCACGCACGCACACACACACACACACACACACACACGCACGCACGCCGCGCACACACACACACACACACACACACACACACACACACACACACACACACACACACACACACACACACACACACCACACACACACACACGTTGCAGCGTTGTTTGCGGAGCTTGGTATGGCATACAAATATGTGTGCAACGTTGTGAAAAAGTTAAGGGAGGTAGAATGGAGGCAAAATGAGATTTGACAAGACCATGCAATAATGGTTGCAATGACAACGATAATGACTGGCATGTATGTAGAATTTACCCATAGATCTAGGTGCTTAAGAAGAGACATTCTCACACACATACAAACTCACACAATGAACACAAGGAGAATTACAAAACACCTAGAAGACTCTCAACCTGGAAGAGCTGTTTTGAAAAGAATAGTTGAAAGGTTGGATTTGAAATGTGCGACAGAAGCGGAATACTAATTTTGAATGGAAGGGAGTTCCAAGGCTGAAATCCAAAGACAGAAAGAACGGAAGCGCGAGATGAACGTGTGAAGACGTTTTGCCGAAAAAGTCGTGAATCAGAGGAAAAGGGGAGAGAGCGAGACAGTGTGTGCAGGGAGAGAGCGAGACAGTGTGTGCAGGGAGAGAGCGAGACAGTGTGTGCAGGGAGAGAGCGAGACAGTGTGTGCAGGGAGAGAGCGAGACAGTGTGTGCAGGGAGAGAGCGAGACAGTGTGTGCAGGTAACTACAAAGATAACCATCGGCAGTGTCAGTGGCAATATTGTGGCAGATGCAAGCTTCTCTTAGTTTATTCTTGCGGAAACAGGGAACCAGTGGAATTTTATCAATCATGGGCTACAGGGATAACGACGTTGTGCCTTGAAGATAAGGCGAGAGCAGAGTTTTGGACCTTGAGTGGTGTTTGAAGAGAAGAGTCAAGACAACTAGCAAAACGAAAATACAGCAGCCTCGCCCAGGCCAGCTCAAATCGACGACAACCTTAAGGGGACAGTGTGCAGCTCAGATCCCAGGCCAGCTCAAACCGACCACAACCTAAAGGGGACAGTGTGCAGCTCAGATCCCAGGCCAGCTCAAACCGACCACAACCTAAAGGGGACAGTGTGCAGCTCAGATCCCAGGCCAGCTCAAACCGACCACAACCTAAAGGGGACAGTGTGCAGCTCAGATCCCAGGCCAGCTCAAACCGACCACAACCTAAAGGGGACAGTGTGCAGCTCAGATCCCAGGCCAGCTCACACTGACCACAACCTTAAGGGGACAGTGTGCAGCTCAGATCCCAGGCCAGCTCAAACCGACCACAACCTAAAGGGGACAGTGTGCAGCTCAGATCCCAGGCCAGCTCAAACCGACCACAACCTAAAGGGGACAGTGTGCAGCTCAGATCCCAGGCCAGCTCACACTGACCACAACCTTAAGGGGACAGTGTGCAGCTCAGATCCCAGGCCAGCTCAAACCGACCACAACCTAAAGGGGACAGTGTGCAGCTCAGATCCCAGGCCAGCTCACACTGACCACAACCTTAAGGGGACGGTGTACAGGGGAGCACCGGACTCGTAATCCTGGTGATGCTGGGGTTGCGGATTTGAATTTCTGCTGCGCTATTTCGGTACAGGGGATTTTGCCCTCAAGATTAACATCTGGGCTATTTCGGTACAGGAGATTTTGCCCTCAAGATTAACATCTGGCCTATTTTAGTACAGGGGATGTTGCCCTCAAGATTAACATCTGGGCTATTTCGGTACAGGGGATTTAGCCCTCAAGATTAGCATCTGGGCTATTTCGGTACAGGGGATTTTGCCCTCAAGATTAACATCGCTTCAGAATCCATTTCCCGAAAAGTCCTTCCACTGAGACTATAAACCGAGATTCTCTGTATGAAAGCACACATACTTTGCACACCGTACAGGGGGAATTTTCTCTCGAAGTTAACACTGGTTCTGACGCCATTTCCTGAACAGTCTTAAAGCGAAATTCGGTGTGAACGCTGAACACCTAAAATCACATCACCAACTTTCGGAATGGAAGGCCTGTTTGCCGTTGGTGTGGATGACACATATACACATAGCACGCATCCACCGTAAAAAAAATGGGAGGAATGAGCGACAGTTTCAGTGACTGACATTCGACTGACTGACTGACATGGGAAACGAACGACTGGCACCAGTAGAGCTTCGGTTGGTTGCACTCAGGTAGGCAGCCCACGGTGTTCACGTTAGCGTGGATTGGAAAGTGCTTGGAGCTAGGCAGCCCAAGGTGTTCACGTTAGCGTGGATTGGAAAGCGCTTGGAGCTAGACAGCCCATGGTGTTAGCGTGGATTGGAAAGCGTTTCGAGCTAGGCAGCCCACGGTGTTCACGTTAGCGTGGATTGGAAAGCGCTTGGAGCTAGGCAGCCCATGGTGTTAGCGTGGATTGGAAAGCGTTTCGAGCTAGGCAGCCCACGGTGTTCACGTTAGCGTGGATTGGAAAGCGCTTGGAGTTAGGCAGCCCATGGTGTTAGCGTGGATTGGAAAGCGCTTGGAGCTAGGCAGCCCATGGTGTTAGCGTGGATTGGAAAGCGTTTGGAGCTAGGCAGCCCATGGTGTTAGCGTGGATTGGAAAGCGTTTGGAGCTAGGCAGCCCATGGTGTTAGCGTAGACTGGAAAGCGCTTGGAGCAAGGCAGCCCATGGTGTTAGCGTGGATTGGAAAGCGTTTGGAGCAAGGCAGCCTATGGTGTTAGCGTGGATTGGAAAAGCGTTTGGAGCTAGGCAGCCCATGGTGTTAGCGTGGATTGGAAAGCGTTTGGAGTTAGGCAGCCCATGGTGTTAGTGTGGATTGGAAAGCGCTTGGAGCTAGACAGCCTATGGTGTTAGCGTGGATTGGAAAGCGCTTGGAGCTAGGCAGCCTATGGTGTTAGCGTGGATTAGAAAGCGCTTGGAGCTAGGCAGCCTATGGTGTTAGCGTGGATTAGAAAGCGCTTGGAGCTAGGCAGTCCATGGTGTTAGCGTGGATTAGAAAGTGCTTGGAGCTTGGTCTTTAACCCAAGATAGAAAATGTAAGTGTGTGCATGTGCATGCGCGTGTGACTGTGCGTGTGTGTTTGTTTGTATGTGTGTGTGTGTGTGTGTGTGTGTGTGTCCATGCGTGCGTACGTGCGGGCGGGCGTAGGTACGTACGTACGTACGTACGTGCGTACGTGCGTGCGTGCGTGTATATGTTATGTGTGTGTGTGTGTTTGTGTGTGTGTGTGTGTGCGCGCGCGCGCGCATGCGCGCGCCCGACTTGGTCTCTGCGCCTTTGTATTGAGCGTGTTCTGGGATGTAGAGTTGCATAGTCACAGTGACGACTGGGATGTACAGTAGCATAGTCACAGTGACGACTGGGATGTACAGTAGCATAGTCACAGTGACGACTGGGATGTACAGTAGCATAGTCACAGTGATGACTGGGATGTACAGTAGCATAGTCACAGTGATGACTGGGATGTACAGTAGCATAGTCACAGTGACGACTGGGATGTAGAGTAGCATAGTCACATTGACGACTGGGATGTAGTGTGGTATAGTCACAGTGACGACTGGGATGTAGAGTAGCATAGTCACATTGACGACTGGGATGTAGAGTAGCATAGTCACAGTGACGACTGGGATGTAGAGTAGCATAGTCACAGTGACGACTGGGATGTAGAGTAGCATAGTCACATTGATGACTGGGATGTAGAGTAGCATGGTCACATTGACGACTGGGATGTAGAGTAGCATAGTCACATTGACGACTGGGATGTACAGTAGCATAGTCACAGTGACGACTGGGATGTAGAGTAGCATAGTCACATTGACGACTGG
>CM065718.1:69683865-69686365 GCA_033310375.1 Conus canariensis | reverse complement strand
GCCATGAGTGTGTGGTTTTAGCGCCATGGATGTGTGGGTTTTAGCGCCATGAGTGTGTGGGTTTTAGCGCCATAAGTGTGTGGGTTTTAGCGCCATGAGTGTGTGGGCTTCAGCGCCATGACTGTGTGGGTTTTAGCGCCATGAGTGTGTGGGTTTTAGCGCCATGAGTGTGTGGGATTTATGCGCCATGAGTGTGTGGGTTTTAGCGCCATGAGTGTGTGGGTTTTAGCGCAATGAGTGTGTGGGTTTTAGTGCCATGAGTGCGTGGGCTTGAGCGCCATGAGTGTGTGGGCTTGAGCGCCATGAGTGTGTAGGTTTTAGCGCCAGAGTGTGTGGTGTTTTTAGCACCATGATGGTGTGGGTTTTTAGCGCCATGAATGTGTGGGTTTTAGCGCCATGAGTGTGTGGGTTTTAGCGCCATGAGTGTGTGGGTTTTAGCACCATGAGAATGTGGGTTTTAGCGCCATGAGTGTGTGGGTTTTAGCGCCATGAGTGTGTGGGCTTGAGCGCCATGAGTGTGTGTGAATTTTAGCGCCATGACTGTGTGGGTTTTAGCGCCATGAGTGTGTGGGTTTTAGGGGCCATGAGTGTGTGGGGGGTTTTTCAGCGCCATGAATGTGTGGGCTTTAGCGCCATGAGTGTGTGGGCTTTAGTGCCAGACTGTGTGGGTTTTAGCGCCATGAGTGTGTGTGGTTTAGCGCCATGACTGTGTGGGTTTTAGCGCCATGAGTGTGTGGGTTTCAGCGTCCCTGAATGTGTGGGATTTAGCGCCATGAGTGTGCGGGTTTTAGTGCCATGAGTGTGTGGGTTTTAGCGCCATGAGTGTGTGGGTTTTAGTGCCATGAGTGCGTGGGCTTGAGCGCCATGAGTGTGTGGGCTTGAGCGCCATGAGTGTGTAGGTTTTAGCGCCAGGAGTGTGTGGGTTTTAGCGCCATGAGTGTGTGGGGGTTTTTTCAGCGCCATGAGTGTGTGGGCTTCAGCGCCTTGAGTGTGTGGGCTTTAGCGCCATGAGTGTGTGGGTTTTAGTGCCATGACTGTGTGGGTTTTGGCGCCATGAGTGTGTGGGTTTTAGCGCCATGACTGTGTGGGTTTTAGCGCCATGAGTGTGTGGGTTTCAGCGCCATGAATGTGTGGGATTTAGCGCCATGAGTGTGCGGGTTTTAGTGCCATGAGTGTGTGGGATTTAGCGCCATGAGTGTGTGGGTTTTAGTGCCATGAGTGTGTGGGCTTTAACGCCATGAGTGTGCGGATTTTAGCGCCATGAGTGTGTGGATTTTAGCGCCAAAACAGTGTGGGCTTTAACGCCATGAGTGTGTGGATTTTAGCGCCATGAGTGTGTGGATTTTAGCGCCATAAGTGTGTGGGCTTTAGCGCCATGAGTGTGTGGGTTTTAGCGCCATAAGTGTGTGGGATTGAGACGCCATGAATGTGTGGGTTTCAGCGCCATGAGTGTGTGGGCTTTAGCGCCATGAGTGTATGGGTTTTAGCGCCAAAGGTGTGTGGGTTTTAGCGCTATAAGTGTGTGGGCTTGAACGCCATGAGTGTGTGGGTTTTAGCGCCATGAGTGTGTGAGTTTTTAGCGCCAAGTGTGTGTGGGTTTTAGCGCCATGAGTGTGTGGGGTTTAACGCCATGAGTGTGTGGGTTTTAGCGCCATGAGAATGTGGGTTTTAGCGCCATGAGTGTGTGGATTTTAGCGCCATGAGTGTGTGGGTTTTAGCGCCATGAGTGTGTGGGTTTTAGTGCCATGAGAATGTGGGTTTTAGCGCCATGAGTGTGTGGATTTTAGCGCCATGAGTGTGTGGGTTTTAGCGCCATGAGTGCGTGGGTTTTAGCATGTCCGGTTTGTCTCTGTAAGGAGACTGGGGCCGTGTCCGTATTCCTGCTTTGCTGAAATTCGCTGCTTGTTTCCCATCTTCACCCCCCCCCCCCCCCTTTTTTTTTTCTGACACTCTTTGTCTTTGGCTTCTTCTATTATTTATCTTTCTTTTTTGCCGTCCACTTTCTGTCCAGCTTATGTGGGGCTTTCACTTTCTTCAAGAAAGTCATCACACTGGTTTTTTGTTGTTGTTGTTGTTGTTGTTTTCTTTTTTCTTATCTTGTTACAGTTTATCAAACGCCTGTTTGTAAGGACTGTTTTATTTGTAGTGCATGTTTTCAATGGCATGTTATAAACAGATGTTCCAGATACAGTTTCAATCGCGTTTAGAGAAAAGTGCATCTGGAGAAAGGAAAAGAAGAAAGAAAAAGAAACACTCTCTCTCTCTCTCTCTCTCTCTCTCTCTCTCTCTCTCTCCTCTCTCACACACACACACACACACACACACACACACACACACAACACACAGCAGTATTTCTATCTGTGCTCCCCCATTAAACAACCCGAGATTTATTACAACACAGGTTTATAGTGGCTAGCAAAACACCAGCAATTATAGACAGTGGTTCTGAGTGGTGAGAAAGAGGGTGGGGTGGGGAAAGGAGGGGGGAAGAGTTGTGTGT
>CM065718.1:69676365-69678865 GCA_033310375.1 Conus canariensis | reverse complement strand
GGCGCCATGACAACCAGACTTCTGTCCTGGGAGATGTCGCAGAGAGGACGATAGTCGGTAACAGCAGGGTCTAACCTTCAGAAATCCATTAGTTTCAGCTTCTTTTATAGACTTCGTTATAAAATCCAGCGACAGTTCTGAACACACTGTATTATCTTTTAAATAATTCTGCTTCCCATTTGTAAATTTGAAGAGAGTCTTTGGGACATCAGGTGTCGATTTCCTCAGGACTACGTTTCCCCAGGTCTGTTTTACAAGCAGGTATTTCCCTTCAAATAGTTCGCTCCCAGGTTTGTGTTTCCCCAGATCAATATTCACTCCAGGTTTAGGTTCCCTTCAGGTTTGTCTCCCCCCCCCCCTCCCACCCCCCCCCCCCACCTCCCACCCCGGTCTGCATTCTTTCCAGATCTATGTTCTTCCCAGGTTCTTGTTTACCCAGAATTGCACCCCCAACCCTCCCCAATCTATGCTTCCCCAAGGTCTATGTTCCTGTCATCCCCAGTGACGTTAACAGGTCATCTGACCTCACCAAGGTCTATGTTCCCGTCATCCCCAGTGACGTTAACAGGCCATCTGACCTCACCAAGGTCCATGTTCCCGTCATCCCCAGTGACGTTACCAGGTCATCTGACCTCCCCAAGGTCTATGTTCCCGTCATCCCCAGTGACGTTACCAGGTCATCTGACCTCCCCAAGGTCTATGTTCCCGTCATCCCCAGTGAAGTTACCAGGTCATCTGACCTCCCCAAGGTCTATGTTCCCGTCATCCCCAGTGACGTTACCAGGTCATCTGACCTCCCCAAGGTCTATGTTCCCGTCATCCCCAGTGACGTTACCAGGTCATCTGACCTCCCCAAGGTCTATGTTCCCGTCATCCCCAGTGAAGTTACCAGGTCATCTGACCTCCCCAAGGTCTATGTTCCCGTCATCCCCATGACGTTACCAGTCATCTGACCTCCCCAAGGTCTATGTTCCCGTCATCCCCAGTGACGTTACCAGGTCATCTGACCTCCCCAAAGTCTATGTTCCCGTCATCCCCAGTGACGTTACACAGGTCATCTGACCTCCCCAAAGTCTATGTTCCCATCATCCCCAGTGACGTTACCAGGTCATCTGACCTCCCCAAGGTCTATGTTCCTATCATCCCCAGTGACGTTAACAGGTCTCTGACCTCCCCAAGGTCTATGTTCCTATCATCCCCAGTGGGCCTTAACAGGTCATCTGACCTCCCAAGGTCTATGTTCCTACATCCCAGTGACGTTACCAGGTCATCTGACCTCCAAGTCTATGTTCTATCATCCCAGTGACGTTAACAGGCATCTGACTCAGCAAGGTTTATGATTTAATGTGAAAGGTGGGTCGTCAGCCCACAAGCTACGTGAAGTTGAAATATACAGCTGCGTCTCACTAGGATTTTCTTTTTGTTGTTGTTGGTGGGGGGGGGGGGGGAGTAGTGGGGGAAGGGGGTGGTGGTCTCGTTTTTCATCCATTTTCACGCTCTCACCTCTCAGTGCTAGGATATGCAGCCCGCCCTGGGGTCAGATGTCAGCGCCAGGATGGGCAGTCCGCCCTGGGGTCAGATGTAGGTTGGCCAGTTTAGGCTATTGACACTATGTCTGTCTGTCTGTCTGTCTGTCTGTCTGTCTGTCTCTCTCTCTCTCTCTCTCTCTCTCTCTCTCTCTCTCTCTCTCTCTCTCTCTCTCTCTCACCATGCACGTCAATTCTGTATTTGCATTTTTTGTCAATCATAATCAGCATTGCTATCATTCATGAAAATGTCGTGCATTGCTTGCGGATGAGGGACACGTTCGGTTCCACCCCCTCCCCACCACCACCACCACCACCACCACCACCACCCTTTCTTCTGTTTCTGAGGTCCTCAACACTTCTCTGCTTCTCTCTCTCTCTCTCTCTCTCTCTCTCTCTCTCTCTCTCTCTCTCTTCTTCGCCATTAGCGAGGTCCTCCTCACTTCTCTCTCTCTCTCTCTCTCTCTCTCTCTCTCTCTCTCTCTCTCTCTCTCTTAGAGAGGTCCTCCTCACTTCTCTCTCTCTCTTCGCGATTAGCGAGGTCCTCCTCACTTCTCTGCTTCTCTCTCTCTCTCTCTCTCTCTCTCTCTCTCTCTCTCTCTCTTTGCCATTAGTGAGGTCCTCCTCTCTCTCCCCCCTCCCCCCCCCCCCCCCGCCATTAGCGAGGTCCTCCTCACTTCTCTGCTTCTCTCTCTCTCTCTCTCTCTCTCTCTCTCTCTCTCTCTCTCTCTCTCTCTCTCTCGGTTTTATGGAAATGAAGAAGTAAAGGTAACTAACTCATACAAATACTTAGGGATGGCTTTTACCACAAAGTTGAGTGTTAGCAATGCTCTGTCTGATGTTTGTAGAAAGGCAAAAAAAAGGAGTGATGGAAATCATGAAATAATACAGAAGACTAAACACTATTGATATAAATTTATTTTGGAAGCTTTTCGATATGCAAAGTCAGCCTATCCTAAATACGCAGCTGAAGT
>CM065718.1:69663865-69671365 GCA_033310375.1 Conus canariensis | reverse complement strand
CTGTTGCCCCTTTCTGTCTGTTGTCCCTTTCTGTCTGTTGTCCATTTCAGTCTGTTGTCCCTTTCTGTCTGTTGTGCCTGTCTGTTGTCCCTTTCAGTCTGTTGTCCCTTTCTGTCTGTTGTCCCTTTCTGTCTCTTGTCCCTTTCTGTCTGTTGTGCCTTTCTGTTGTCCCTTTCAGTCTGTTGTCCCTTTCTGTCTGTTACCCCTTTCTGTCTGTTGCCCCTTTCGGTCTGTTGCCCCTTTCCGTCTGTTGTCCCTTTCCGTCTGTTGTCCCTTTCAGTCTGTTGTCCCTTTCAGTCTGTTGTCCCTTTCTGTCTGTTGTCCCTTTCTGTCTGTTGTCCATTTCAGTCTGTTGTCCCTTTCTGTCTGTTGTCCCTTTCGGTCTGTTGTCCTTTTCGGTCTGTTGTCCCTTTCGGTCTGTTGCCCCTTTCGGTCTGTTGTCCCTATCAGTTTACTCTTAAGAATTTGCAAGTTATGTTTTAGGCCTTGTTTGTAAAGGCAGAGATAGATCCTTGGAACAGCTACACATTGTAAGTTATGTTTTAGGCCTTGCTCGTGGAGCCAGAGATAGATCCACGGAATAGCCACACATTTTAAGTAAATCCAGGCCTTTTTCGTGGAACCAGATATAGATCCTTGGAAGAGCCACACATTGTTAGTTATCCAGGCCTTGCTCGTGAAGCCAGATATAGATCCTTGGAATAGCCACTCATTGTAAGTTATCCAGCCTTGCCCGTGGAGTCAGATATAGATCCTTGGAATAGTCACACATTGTAAGTAAATCCAGGCCTTGCCCGTGGAGTCAGAGATAGATCCTTGGAATAGTCACACACTGTAAGTAAATCCAGGCCTTGCCCGTGGAGCCAGAGATACACATTGTAAGTAAATCCAGGCCCTGCTCGTGGAGCCAGAGATAGATCCTTGGAATAGCTAGACCGCTCAAAATCATCCACGTTTCCATCGGTCTTGATTTTTGTGGACTAGATTGTCGCCCCTGTCGGCCAGCTCCCATAACGGTGCATAACAATTTCTGTACCCAAAAGAGAACATACCCACAGTAGGTAATGCCCGTCGTTAAAAGATGTCTGAAATACCCTTTGGCCTGGCACCACAAGAGCTGAGGATTTAAAGAACATGTAAGCACGCCCGCTTTCCATGAGGTATTTTAGTGGCCTTTCACCGCCGTAGGTCACCATTAACTACAGTGGCTGTATTCTCTTGGTCTTCCAATTGTGAGCACCGTCGGATACAGTGCGCAGAGATGAAAACGGTTTTGTGTTGCGCTTGTTAACAAGCAGCATTCGAAAGGTTGATTTTTTTTTCAGTGCAGACAAAGCAGCATGTGGATAAGGATGTTTAAGACTTCTGAAAATAGAAAAAAATAGAGTGAATGCCAAAAACGATACAGAAAGTTCGTGCCACTGAACTAGGAATAACAGGAATCGGTGTCGTTTGGGTTCAGAAATTAATTTCAGTTTGAGAGTTAATCAGCTGGAAAACACTGTGTAATGAAATGCCGAGTTTCAAAATTAACTTTCTGGTCATATGTCCACTTAACAAAGACCTCCTTCAAGGTCTCTAGTTGAAATCGTTTTGCAGAGGTTCTGTCGCATTACATCAGTTGAGACACAAAACAGACATCTCTCTCTCTCTCCACCAGTAACATCAATGAATCACCATCGCTAAAGATCAAGGTCATTGTGCTTTGGCACGCCTCCAACCCCCCCCCCCCCCCCCACCCCACCCCCCATTCCCCTGCCCCCTCCCTTATTTTTGCTCTGAACATGCACGATGAAATTTTGATTACTGACAGACAACTATATCAACTCCGTTGCGTGTGATACGATCAGCTGTAGCCTACCATGTCTAGGCTTTATAATATAGCCAAATGGTGAGCATACGATAAACTGGAGAGTAAACGTCACCTCTGCTACCATCAGCTTGCGATCGGTAGTTTGTGTCTTTGCCCATATCATGACATCTCGAAAATATTTTCAAACCTCGTCTGAGAGAGGTGTTTTTGTTGCTGTTTCGCTTTTATGGTGGTGCCTTTCCGCGGTAGTTCCTCTGAGAAGGATACTGTATCCCGGACAATAACTATCCAGCGGTTACCTCCCTTTCTTGTGAGCAAGATCCAGACCCACCATCGCTGTTGGGTATATCCTTTCATTTCCTGATTCCTTCCGTTTGATTTTCATTTCCATTTATTTCATTTCACTTCATCTCCACTTCATTTCCTTTTTCCATCCCATTTTCATGCAGTCCTGTTCCTACAGATCTCCAGAAACTGGCAGTTAACGTGCAGGCGTGCATTGGTTCGTGCGCACCAAGTGACTGTTCTTTAACGGGGCGGAAATTGAAGCAATTCAATGACCGAAAGAATAGGAGTTTGTGGAAAACCGGAGACCGCATACTGATACAGTGGGAACGTAGGATGGGAAGGGGGAGGGAGAAGTAGTTTAGAGGGGAAAGGAGGCTGCAGAAAAGGTCAGGAACACACACACACACACACACACACACACAGATATACATATATATGTATGTATGTATATATAAATAAATATAATGTACACAGACACACACATATAAATATAGATAGGGGTGTGTGTGTGTGTGTGTGTGTGTGTGTGTGTGTGTGTGTGTGTGTGTGTGTGTGTGCGCGCGCGTGTGCGATAAGAGAGCGAGAGAAAGAGAGAGAGAGAGACACTTAACACTGGCATTTTACTGTCATTGGCTTGAAAGCCTTGCTGACAAGGGGATACACAAATTACATCGATTTGAATTTAATTACAAAGGCATAGAAAATACCATATGCATTACACACACACACACACGCACACACACACACAAACACACCATTTCTACTACCTGTTAACACGACCATCCAAAGTAACATCAGTATTTTATCAATTTTTAAGCTTATATCCCATAGTGGGGGTGCACGGGAGGCCTAGCTGGCTTGCGTACTAATAATTAAGCAGAGAGAGAGACAGACAGACAAAGAATATATGAGGAAATGTTGTCCAGTTGGAAAAAGACCCATAACAGACAGTTAATGTTTACATAAAGATCAGCTGTGTTAAATTTTATTAAAATAAATTTTTTTTTTAATCTTCATTACAAAAACATGCGCGAGTCTCGAGAAATATTTATAGACATCCTACACAAGACAATAGTCATATACACAAATCATTTCAGTTATTCATTGTAGGCATACGTACACATCTACATACAAAACCAGCCTTAGTGCACACACTTCGATATAACAAAAAACCTGCATATTCTTCTCCATTCATTGCACGGCTTGTTGCTCCGATATTTACAAGGGCGTTTCAAGGAGAAGCAGTAGCAAAGATTACTTCTCCATTGCACGGCATGTCGCTCCGATGTTTACAAGGGCGTATCAAGGATAAGCCATAGCAAAGATTACTACTAGACGGGTCATTTTTGCAATGGCGTTACCGGTGATAGGCTCTTGCAAATACTCTGGCAAACCCACCGTCATTGTAAAGATATCAAGTCAAAAAAAAGCACAAAGCATTAGGATCAAATACAAAATATTGGTGAGAGATATCTTAACGTCATACCCAAACTACACACAAAAATCAAGACGTGAATATGAAACACAGATCCCTCCCCCCGCACACCAACTCCCCCATGTCCCGGTCCATGTACCCATCCCCACCCCACCCCACTCCTGCCTCTCCACGCTCCCCTCTTCCCCATCGACAAAGACACACACACACACACACGCACACACGCACGCGCGCGCGCGCGCGCGCGCGCGAGCACACTCACCCCTACCGCCTCGCCTCCCCTCCCATCTCACACCAGAATTTTAAGGGAAAGAAAAGATGAAAAGTATGAGGATAGCTAAAGAAACTAGTGAGACAAAAATAATGGACGCCAGTGAAGACAGGGAAAAAAAAGGTGAGAATGTTAGAGGAAAACGTAAAGGCAACAAATGGACGACAGTAAAAAAAAAAAAAAAAAAAAAAAAAAATTAAAAGAGTGAAAATGTTTGAGGAAAACGTAAAAAACATCAAAGAAAAATAATGGACGACAGTAAAGACAGGTGAAAAGTGAAAATGTTAGAGGAAAACGTAAAGGCAACATCAAAGAAAAAGACGAAAAGGGAAATTGCAAGTACAGAATCTTCACAAGGTGTAGAAACGATTACACCACACACACACATACTCATGCTCAAGCACGCGCGCGCGCTCACACACCTCTCTCTCTCTCTCTCTCTCTCTCTCTCTCTCTCTCTCTCCACGAACGTGTCTACACACACAAGCACGCGGGCGCTCACACAAATACACACGCATTCACACATACGCGCAGTTGCTCACAGTACATACTGACAAACATGCATTTCCAAACACAAACAAAATTAAGCCAGGGCTAGTGTTTAAACAGCCACCGCCATGTGTTCCGTGACTGCAATATCCATCATGGCGTAACAAGGATATTTGCCTGCATAATAAAGGTAAAGCCAAACGGGACTATTAAAGTAAAACGCTATTGTCAATGGCAGATATAATCACATCCAAATGCCAGCTTCAAGAATTTTTTTTCTCACAACTTGATCAAGATAATATACCACAAAAAACATCCATTCCAATCCACACATCATTCCTCCTTGACAAAATGACTTGTTGCTCCGATACATCCAATGGTGTATCATGGACAGGCCATAGCCAAGATTGAACAAATCATCTTCGGGATGGTGTACCCATGATAGGCCCTTGCAAAGATCTGGCAGCACCACGATCCATCATATCTCAAAGCACAACAATGGGACATGGAAATACCGATAAAAGATAATCGCATCATACCCGAACCGAACAGAAAATTTCAAAACGCAAATATAGAACGGATACAAAATTACCTCCCCCTTCCATCACACCCCCCCCCCCCCCCAACCCTATAACTCTTCCATCCCATTTCACCCCCCCCGAATCCCCTTCCTATAACACTCTTCCATCCCATTCACTCTCCCTCCCCTCTCCTTCCATAACGCACACTTCCATTCCGTGTACTGTCCCTCCCCCTCCCAACCTCTTCCTGTAACAATCTCTTCCATCCCATTCACTCCTTCCCCTCCCTTTCCTATAACACTCTCTTCCATTCTATGCACTCCCCCTCCTATCCTCTTCCTATAACACACACACACTCTCTCCCCCCCCATTCCATGCACTCTCCCTCCACCTCCCATCCCCTTCCTCCAACACTCTCTCCCTCCCTCCCTCTCTCCCATTCCATGCACTCTTCCTCGTCCCTTGCCCTCCCTGCCTCACAGAAACACACACACACACACACACACACACACACACACACACACACACACACACACACACACACACACACACACACACACTACACGCACACACAGAGGCCTTTGAGCCTACAAACGCATACATATATAAAGCTGCATATCAAACAATCCTCAATACGTTGTATTGCTCCGATATTTACAAGGACGTATCAAGGATAGGCCACAGCGAAAACTGAACAAATAATCTTCGCAATGGCGTATCAGTTGATAGGCCCTTACAAAGATCTGGCAGCAACACGATCCATTTTTCAGAACAATTACAAAGCATTATAATAAGACAAACTATCAATAAAAATATAACCACATCATATCAAATCCAACAGGAAATTTCAAAACGCAAATATAGAACAATTACATACCTCCTCCCACCCACTCCCCACCCTCCCCCTACGCACAGGCATAGACGGGCAAACATGGATTTCCAAATACAAACCAAAACCAAGACATGACACCGACATGTGTTCCATGACTGTAATACTAGTAATGGCGTAGCAATCACTTGAACTTATCTGACAGTAAACCCACCCAGCTGCTTGCATGAAAAAGGTTAAACGAAACGGGACTATTAAAGTCAAACGCTTTTGTCAGTGGCAGATATTACATCATGACGCCAGTTGCAAGAATCATTTTCTTTACAACTTGATCAATATAATACACCACAAAATCTAAACATTCGAACCGGGACAAAAACTTTTAAACTCTGTCTACCTGAAATACAAAATTAGGTATCAAATCAACACGCACTCACGTCCCTTTCCCTCCCTCCCTCACAGAAAATCACACACACACTCTCTCTCTCTTCCACCCCCTCCATTCCATCCCTTCCCTCCGTCACAGAAAACCACTCTCACATCCAATGCACTCTCCCACGCACCTTTCCCTCCTCCCTCACAGAAAATCACACACACATGCACACGCTTGCTCAAGCGCAAACACACACACACACACACACACACACACACACACACACACACACACACACACACACACACACACACACAAAATAAAGGTGCATATCAAACAATCCTGCTCAATACGTTATGTTGCTCCGAAATTTAAAAGGACGTATCAAGGGGTCGACACAGCGAAAACTGAACAAATAAGCTTTGCAATGGCGTACCCATGATAGGCCCTGGCAAAGATCTGGCAGCAACACAATCCATTTTTCATACCAACAATTACAAAGCATTATAATTAGGCATATGATTATCATCAATACAGATGTAACCAAATCTGCTTTACAGCTACTCTTCCATCTTATGGTGTTTTTGCTGTAATATTTACGATAGCGTACCAAAGGTTGGCGATAGCAAAGATTGGACAGCACAACACTTTTTTCTGCAAAGATTACATAGTATTCGTCATGTAAAAAAATTTCTAAAACACATACCACTGACACTATTAAAGATAGTTTGCAGTCCCAACAACCTCTCTTCCATCCCATTCACTCTCTCTCTCGCCTCTTTCCCTCCCTCCCTCCAAGAAAGTCACACACAGCGCGCGCGCGCGCGTGCGCGCACACACACACACACACACACACACACACACACAACACACACACACACACAGAGTCAGTCCACATACCCACACTTATTTAAATAAAAGCTGCAGAACAAGCAATCCTTCACAGTACGCTATGTTGCTCCAACATTTACAAGGACGTATCAAGGAGACGACACAGCGAAAACTGAACAAATAATCTTCACAATGGCGTACCCATGATAAGCCCTGGCAAAGATCTGGCAGCAACACGATCCATTTTTCATATTAATTACAAAGCATTATTATAATACATAAATTACCAGATGTAACCGAATCTGTTTTACAGACATCGTTCATCATACGTTGTTTTGCTATAATTTTTACGATGGCGTACCAAAGGTAGGCCATAGCAAAGATTGGACAGCACAACACATTTCTTCTGCAAAGATTATCTAGCGTTGGTGATGTAAACACACACACACACACACACACACACACACACACACACACACACACACCTCTGACACTATCAAACAACCTTTGCAGTCCCAGCAGCTTCTCTTCCATCCCATTCACTATCCTTCACTACTTTCTCTCCCTCCCTCAAAGAAATCTCACTCTCTTCTATTCCATGCACTCCTGCTCGCACCTTTCTCTCCCTCAAAGAAAATCACACACACACA
>CM065718.1:69591365-69658865 GCA_033310375.1 Conus canariensis | reverse complement strand
CCAAAACTGGATGTGAAACTTCTCTTGTCGATAGAGCCGACAATGCCGACAATGAATCCGATAAAATAAGGAAATCATTCTGATCTGACCTGGACACCGCACTGAGGGCCAGATTTAAAGCCTTTAGTTCAGCAGTATAAACAGACGACCAATCCCGCAATCTTAACAAAGTAGGCTCCTGAAAATTGTTATCACACACAATGGCAGCTGCAGCCCTCTCACCTTTTTTAGAACCATCTGTAAAAATCTTGATAAAATCTTGATAAAGTTCACATTGCCCAAGATAAAGTTGTTTATATGCAGCACTCGAGGTGACCTCCTTTCGAAATTGAGTTAAATATAAATTAATCTCTGGATTGGCGACTTTCCAGGGAGGTACATCAGTCTGTAATGGACCGTCATCAACAGCATCAAGGTCAATGCCAGCTGCCCCGAAGTGGGGCAAAATACGAATACCCAGTGGAGGAATCTCATTTGGCTTTAGATCATATTTGGCTCTAAAAGGCGGGTTCATGACAATATCATAGGCAGGGTTTTCTGGATTAGCCCTCAGTTTCAGATAGTAATTCATGGAAAGACACAACCTCCTTAGCTCCAGAGGGGGTTCACCAGATTCAGCATACAAACTCTCTTTTGGAGATGTGCGAAATGCTCCCAGAGCAATCCGCAGTCCTTGATGAATTGGATCAAGAGCTTTGAGGTAAGATTTTCTTGCAGAACCATATACCACACACCCATAATCTAGCTTTGGTCTCACCAAAGCCCGATACAATCGCAACAAAGTTCGCTTGTCTGCACCCCAATCAGTGCGACTAATAACCTTCAAAACATTCAAACCTGATTGGCAAGATTGTTTAATGTACTTAATGTGAGGCAAAAAAGAAAGCTTATCAAAAATAACCCCCAAAAATTTCACTTGTTTGGAAACTTTAATTACTTGACCATTGAGACTGATAGCTGGTTCTAAGACCTGAGATCTTTTCCTATGGAAATGAACACACTCTGTCTTAGTAGCTGAAAACTTAAATCCATTTTCAGTAACCCACTGCTGAACACGATTAACACACAACTGAAGTTGACGCTCAGCTGCAGCCAAAGTTTTCCCCTTGGCAGAGATGGAGAAGTCATCAACAAATAATGACTTATCAATTCCAGAATTTACTGACTGGACAATGTTATTAATCTTGAGATTGAACAGAAGTGGAGAAAGGATGCTACCCTGAGGGACACCCATCTCCTGCTCAAAAGGATCCGAAAAGGTCGAATGAAGCCTAACACTGAAATGCCTGTTAGACAAAAAATTAGCAATAAACATTGGTAAATTACCTTTGAAATCAAGTGCCTTCAAATCCTGGAGAATTCCATGCCTCCATGTTGTGTCATAAGCTTTTTCTAAATCAAAAAGAATAGAAACTACATGTTCTCCATTAATCAAAGCATTCCTGATAAAAGACTCATATCGAACCAGGTGATCAGTAGTACTGCGGTTGTTCCGAAATCCACACTGGGAAACATCTAAGGCCCCCAGACATTCTAACTGCCATAACAATCGAGAATATACCATTCTCTCCATAGTTTTACATAAGCAACTAGTGAGAGCTATAGGACGATAGTTGTTAGGGTCCGAATGATCTTTCCCTGGTTTAGGAATAGGGATAACAACCGCCTCTCTCCAAGAAGGTGGAAAATACCCTGAACACCAAACATGATTAAACAGAGACAACAACACCTTTAAACCCTCAGCTGGCAAATGTTGAATAAATTGATAATGAATGTCATCTGGTCCAGGAGCTGAGTTGTTGGCTTTCAAAATGGCGTCCTTTAACTCATCCATGCTGAAAACGCAGTTGTAATCCTCAGAACTATCTGGCACGAAGGAACAAGATTTTGACTCTGCTGATCTTTTGATACGCTGGAATTCCTTGCAATAATGATCAGCTGACGAATTTTGATGGATAGTAACAGCTAACAAGTTAGCAACCTCCTTTTTATTAGTAATAATCGATCCATTTACTTGCAAACATTTTATAACTGATGTAACCGACTTTCCCTTAATCTTACGGATTAGTTTCCAGACTTTCCTTGAATTGACCTTAAAGGACAGATTTGAACAAAAATTTTTCCAA
Organism: Conus canariensis; assembly: GCA_033310375.1. NCBI lineage: Eukaryota > Metazoa > Mollusca > Gastropoda > Neogastropoda > Conidae > Conus > Conus canariensis. Next base: position 69,656,739 of record CM065718.1, on the reverse strand, counting down.
GATTCTTTCTTCTTAGTTTTAAAAGTATACCGACACTTAGCCCTACACGCCTGATGTTTAACTTTGTTCCCCACCATAGGAAACCTAGCAAAAAGTCTTTGAGCACCTTTTCTCTTACCCTTCAAAGTTTTGCACTCTTTATCATACCAAGGGGTCTTAACATCATTTGGTTTATCACGGGACTTGGGAATAGCTTCCTTAGCACTCTCTACAATCACTTTAGTGAACTGCAAAACAGGATCATCATAACTCCGCAACAGATTCATAGGCAGTCTACTTAAAATCTGTTGCTGATAAAGACTCCAATCTGCAGAGCGAAACTTCCATGTTTCCCGAGGGGACTCCTGCATTTGCTTTGTAAAATAAATAAAAATCGGAAAGTGATCACTCCCACTTAGGTCCGAATGAACCTGCCACTCTAAGTCCAAAAATAAGGAAGGGTCGGAAATGGACAAATCCAAGTGAGTCAAAGAACCAGAAGGAGAACAAAAGGTCGGTGAGCCTGAATTCAGAAGACAGAGATCATGATCCGATATAAAATCCTCAAGAACTTTCCCTTGAGAATTGGTGCAGTTACTTCCCCACTGTGGAGAATGGCCATTCAAGTCACCCAATAAAAGAAATGGGCGAGGGAGCTGAGAAATTAAACCATCCAACTGACTCTTCGAAATCACAGAAGATGGAGACAGATACAAACAACATATTGTAACGACCTTGTTTAACGAGATACGAGCTGCCACTGCCTCCAGATCCGTCTGAAGTGGAATTTCTGTATGTAGTACCGAATTATGAATATAAAGAGAAACGCCTCTCCTTGAAAAGTCTGCAGAAGCTGGCTTGAGTAAGCAGGAGAAACCAGGAATCTCATGCTTCTTACTTGCAGTTAAAAGGGTTTCCTGAAGAGCAATTACCGAAGATCTATACTCTGTCAATAATAGCTCAAGGTCCCGACAATTTGCTTTAACTCCCCTTATGTTCCACTGGAGTATGTCCATGTTAGGTTGTTAAAAGAATATCTATCAGCCCTCTTCTCCAGAAACTTCACTGTCCACCAAAGAACTAAAACGGTTCTTCAAGACAAGGTCAGAAGCCGATGCTCCTGATAAATTTCTAAGTTGTTTGTTGCCATGCTTGGAATTTGCTCTTACTGGACTGAAACCTGCTGCACCAAATACCTGACTTCGAGATTTTCCCCTAGGAGGATCTGGAGTCCGAAAAGGACGCTCCTCACTGCGTGCCTGTCTCGTACTGCTGTTATTGGCCTGTGAGCGAGGGGACATCTCTTTCCTCCGATCCTTCACCCCTGACCTCTGATCCACAGCACTTTGTGCAACTGAAACACTTCTTCCCTCACCAGCAGGGACTGAAGCCTGTTGTACACTGCTGGACGGAACACTATTGCATTTCTGAGACAAAACCTCAACTGATTGTTCAAGTATAGTAAGCCGATCCAAAACCGATGACAACAATTCTGTCAATTTCTTCTCCAGAGCAGTGAATGGAGCTGCTCCTAGATCATCACCCGATGACCGGTTCGCAGAATCGTTAACCACCTTCTGTGCATAAGTCGCAGCCGAAGGAGTCCTGGCCTCCACTAGCCTTCTAGCCTCAAGAAAGGAACATTTCCTCTCAATCTTTACTTTCTGAATCTCGCATTCCTTTTTCCACACTGGACAACTTTTTGAATTTGCTGGATGATCACCCTTACAATTGACACAGTATACAGCATTTATACAAGATTCATCATGCTTCTTCTGTCCACAGTCACGACAGATCTCCTGACCCCGACAAGCTCGGCTGGAATGCCCAAAGCGTTGGCACTTGAAACACCGCAAAGGAGATGGTACAAAAGGCGTAACTTTCACTCGGACATAACCCACTTTGACAAACTCTGGGGGAGATGGCATAGCAAAAGTCAAGAATAGTGTGTTGGTTTCGATTAAGTCACTTCCTTTAGAGATTTTAACTCTATGGACCTGCAGAACACCCTGACTTTCCATCTCAGTCCGAATTTCTGATTCAGCAACTCCAGCCAAGTCAACACATCTGATTACCCCTTTCGAGTAGTTGAGAAAGGGGTGAATGGAAACCTTAACTGTGATCTGCATGAGTTGAGAACCATCCCTTTTCAGCAGCAACCGAGACGCCGCTTCCGTAGCACAGTTAACAAGGTAACTACCAGATCGGAGTCTTTTGATCATTTTAAATCCTGTGGACGAAACTCCCTCGAACCACTTGCAAACAGCGAACGGAGAAATCCGAGCAATGGATTCTTTCGGATCTTTTGCTTCCACTAAAAGGAAGCTTGGCCATGTGTTTTGGATACCCTTTCTCTTTGCCACTTCTCTTATCTCATTATCTGAATCTGAATCTCTATTCATAGTCTCGTCCATAAGCGTGCCATGTCCATCATCATTTCTTCTCTTTTTGTTAGGGGGTAATTGTTTAGATGTCATAATGAAAGGAAAAAACTTCACCTCCCCTACTCCCCACCCGCCATCGAGTGCCCACAAGGGCGATGCCCCTAAGCGGTCCTCCAGCAAAGGGAAACACCAGGGTTATAGTGCAGGTATACACCGCGTGGCATGCGCTCCACCCCATCCACCAGGCTCATGACCAACTGCCGGGAACGGACAGGAGGCCACTCACCTGGCTTCCAGGACAAGCAACGTGGCACACGGTTTGACCCATGCCATGCCCACACTGTGAAGGCGACCGGTTGACAGCATTGGGCCCCATGCTGCCCCCCGTCTAGGGGAAGTCCGGGCCAAAGTGGCGTGTTGAGGGGCACGGATCCTACTCCGAGTCCCTCTCAACCACCAGGACACCATTCTCCCCCGACACGGGCCGCACCGCACGGTCAACACGGTGGACCAAGAGGCCACAGAGAAAATAGAAAGTGCTACAGAAGACTTGTGAAAAAAGGAAAAGAATAGGGTAAAGATCCGTAAAGGCAGAAGATAGACAAAACAGAAAACTGCAGATTAATAAGGAGAATGCTGAAAGAGAAATGCAGGTGAAAGAACCATGGGTAGGCAGAAAAAACACAAAAAACAGAGAAAAAGAAAGCCCACTTAAAACAAAGTCCCACCCTCAAGGGGCACAAGAGGGTGACCCTGAGAACTAAAAATAAGACACCCCACCCAGGTCCCCCAGGGCAGACCCCGGTGGGGGACATACGTTATGTTGCTCCAATGTTTACAAGGACGTATCTAGGAGACGCCACAGCGAAAACTGAATAAATGATCTTCGCAATGGCGTACCCTTTATAGGCCCTTGCAAAGATCTGGCAGCAACACGTTCCATTTTTCATATTAACAGTTACAAAGCATTACAATACGACATAAATTATCAAGATTGATGTAACCAAATCTGCTTTACAGACATCCTTCATCATACGGTGTTTTGCTGTAATATGTACGATGGCGTACCAAAGACAGGCCATAGCAAAGATTGGACAGCACAACACTTGCTTTCTGCAAAGATTATCTGGCATTGGTAATGTAAAAAAAAAAAAAAAAAAAACATACCACCGACACTATCAAACATTATTTGCAGTCCCAACAGCCTCTCTTCCATCCCATTCACTATCCTTCACTACTTTCTCTCCCTCCCTCAAAGAATCTCACTCTCTTCCATTCCTTGCACTCCTGCTCGTACCTTTCCCTCCCTCCCTCAAAGAAAATCACACACACAGCACAAAACACACACACCCCTGTAAGTCTACACACACCTATACACATATAAATGAAGCTGCATATCAAGCAATCCTTCATAATACGTTATGTTGCTCCGATATTTACAAGGACGTATCACGGATAGGCCACAGCGAAAACTGAACAAATAATCTTCGCAATGGCGTACCCATGATAGGCCCTTGCAAAGATCTGGCAGCAACATGATCCGTTTTTCATATCAACAATTACAAAGCATTATAATACAACATAAAATATTAAGAAAGATGTAACCAAATCTGCGTTACAGATATCCGTTATATGGTGTTTTGCTGTAATATTTTCGATGGCGTACCAAAGGTAGGCTATAGCAAAGATTGGACAGCACAACACTTTCTTTCTGCAAAGATTATCTAGCATTGGTAATGTAAAAAAAAAACATACCACCGACACTATCAAACATTATTTGCAGTCACAACAGCCTCTCTTCCCTCCTATTCACTCTCCCTCGCCCCTTTCCCTCCCCCTCACAGAAAATCACACACTCGCTCTCTTCCACTCCTTTCACTCTCCCTCGCCTCTTTCCCTCCCTCACAGAAAAAAAAAAAAAACACACACACACCCTAGAGTCCCTCTCTCATTACATGCACTCTCCCTCGCCCCTTTCTTTCCCTCCCTCAAAGAAAATCACACACATACACCCTCCCCCCACCACACACACACACTATATCTCTTTCATTCCATACATCTCCCTCGCCCTTTCCCTCCCTCCAGCACAGAAAATCTTTCACACACACACACGCACACACGCCTGTTAGTCTTCACATCCATATACATTTGAATCAAGCAGCAAATCTTGCATGCTTCACAATACGTTATGTTGCTCTAATATTTGCAAGGTCGTATCAAGGAGACGCCACAGCGAAAATTGAACAAATAATCTTCGCAATGACGTACCCACAATAGGCCCTTGCAAAGATCTGGCAGCAACACGATTCATTTTTCATATTAAGAGTTACAAAACATATAATGTTAATAAGGAATTATCAATAAACATATAACCATATCTGCTTTGCAGACACCCTTCATCATACGGTGATTATTAACATGTACGATGACGTACAAGGATACACCATAGCAAAGAATGGACAGCATAACACTTTTTTCTGCAAATATTATCTAGCACCGATGATTAAAAAAAAACATACATACATACCATTGACACTATCAAAGATCATTTGCAGTCCCAACAACTCTCTTCCCATCCCATTCACTCTCCCTCGCCCATTTTCCTTCCTCCCTCACAGAAATCACACACACACACACACACACACCACGCACCGCCACCACACACCACATACACCTGTAAGTCTACACACCCATACACATATTGATGAAACTGCATATCAAGCTATCCTTCATAATATGTTATGTTGCTCCAAGTTTACAAGGACGTATTCTAGGAGACGCCACAGCGAAAACTGAATAAATATCTTCGCAATGGCGTTACCCTTTATAGGCCCTTGCAAAGATCTGGCAGCAACACGTTCCATTTTTCATATTAAGTTACAAAGCATTTACAATACGACTAAATTATCAAGAATTGATGTAACCAAATCTGCTTTACAGACATCCTTCATCATACGGCGTTTTGCTCTAATATTTACGATGGCGTACCAAAGACAGGCCATAGCAAAGACTGGACAGCACAACACTTTTCTTCTGCAAAGATTATTTAGCATGGTGATGTAAAAACACAAACAAAAAAAAGCAACACACGCACACATACCACTGACACTATCAAACAACCTTTGCAGTCCCAGCAGCCTCTCTTCCATCCCATTCACTATCCTTCACTACTTTCTCTCCCTCCCTCAAAGAATCTCACTCTCTTCCATTCCATGCACTCCTGCTCGTACCTTTCCCTCCCTCCCTCAAAGAAAACACACAACACACACAAAAACACACACACACACCCCTGTAAGTCTACACACACCTATACACATATAAATGAAGCTGCATATCAAGCAATACTTCATAATACGTTATGTTGCTCCGATATTTACAAGGACGTATCACGGATAGGCCACGCGAAAATTGAACAAATATCTTCGCAATGGCGTACCCATGATAGGCCCTTGCAAAGATCTGGCAGCAACATGATCCGTTTTTCATATCAACAATTACAAAGCATTATAATCAACATAAATATTAAGAAAGATGTAACCAAATCTGCGTTACAGATATCCGTTATATGGTGTTTTGCTGTAATATTTTCGATGGCGTACCAAAGGTAGGCTATAGCAAAGATAGGACAGCACAACACTTCTTTCTGCAAAGATTATCTAGCATTGGTAATGTAAAAAAAAAAAAACATACCACCGACACTATCAAACATTATTTGCAGTCACAACAGCCTCTCTTCCCTCCTATTCACTCTCCCTCGCCCTTTCCCTCCCCCTCACAGAAAATACACACCACTCTCTTCCACTCCATTCACTCTCCCTCGCCCCTTTCCCTCCCCCTCACAGAAAATCACACACTCTTCCACTCCATTCACTCTCCCTCGCCTCTTTCCCTCCCTCACAGAAAAAAACACACACACACACACCCCCTAGAGTCCCTCTCTCTCTCATTACATGCACTCTCCCTCGCCCCTTTCCTTCCCTCCCTCAAAGAAAATCACACACACATACACCCTCCTCCCCCCCCACACACTAATCTCTTTCATTCCATACATCTCCCTCACCCCTTTCCTCCCTCCTGCACAGAAAATCTTTCACACACACACACGCACACACGCCTGTTAGTCTTCACATCCATATACATTTGAATCAAGCAGCAAATCTTGCATGCTTCACAATACGTTATGTTGCTCTAATTTTGCAAGGTCGTATCAAGGAGACGCCACAGCGAAAATTGAACAAATAATCTTCGCAATGACGTACCCACAATAGGCCCTTGCAAAGATCTGGCAGCAACACGATTCATTTTTCATATTAAGAGTTACAAAACATATGTTTATAAGGAATTATCAATAAACATTAACCATATCTGCTTTGCAGACACCCTTCATCATACGGTGATTATAACATGTACGATGACGTACGAAGGATACACCATAGCAAAGAATAGACAGCATAACACTTTTTTCTGCAAATATTATCTAGCACTGATGATTAAAAAAAAACATACATACATACCATGACACTATCAAAGATCATTTGCAGTCCCAACAACCTCTGCCCCATCCCATTCACTCTCCCTCGCCCATTTTCCTTCCTCCCTCACAGAAAATCACACACAACCACACACACACCACGCACGCACGCACGCACGCGCGCACACACACACACCTGTAAGTCTACACACCCATACACATATTGATGAAACTGCATATCAAGCTATCCTTCATAATACGTTATGTTGCTCCAATGTTTACAAGGACGTATCTAGGAGACGCCACAGCGAAAACTGAATAAATGATCTTCGCAATGGCGTTCCCTTTATAGGCCCTTGCAAAGATCTGGCAGCAACACGTTCCATTTTTCATATTAACAGTTACAAAGCATTACAATACGACATAAATTATCAAGATTGATGTAACCAAATCTGCTTTACAGACATCCTTCATCATACGGCGTTTTGCTCTAATATTTACGATGGCGTACCAAAGACAGGCCATAGCAAAGACTGGACAGCACAACACTTTTCTTCTGCAAAGATTATTTAGCAATGGTGATGTAAAACAAACAAAAAGCAACACACGCACACATACCACTGACACTATCAAACAACCTTTGCAGTCCCAGCAGCCTCTCTTCCATCCCATTCACTATCCTTCACTACTTTCTCTCCCTCAAAGAATCTCACCCTCTTCCATTCCATGCACTCCTGCTCGTACCTTTCTCTCCCTCCCTCAAAGAAAATCGCACACACAGCACAAAACACACACCCACCCCTGTAAGTCTACACACACCTATACACATATAAATGAAGCTGCATATCAAGCAATCCTTCATAATACGTTATGTTGCTCCGATATTTACAAGGACGTATCACGGATAGGCCACGGCGAAAATTGAACAAATAATCTTCGCAATGGCGTACCCATGATAGGCCCTTGCAAAGATCTGGCAGCAACATGATCCGTTTTTCATATCAACAATTACAAAGCATTATAATACGACATAAAATATTAAGAAAGATGTAACCAAATCTGCGTTACAGATATCCGTTATATGGTGTTTTGCTGTAATATTTTCGATGGCGTACCAAAGGTAGGCCATAGCAAAGATTGGACAGCACAACACTTGCTTTCTGCAAAGATTATCTGGCATTGGTAATGTAAAAAAAAAAAAAAAAACATACCACCGACACTATCAAACATTATTTGCAGTCCCAACAGCCTCTCTTCCATCCCATTCACTATCCTTCACTACTTTCTCTCCCTCCCTCAAAGAATCTCACTCTCTTCCATTCCTTGCACTCCTGCTCGCACCTTTCCCTCCCTCCCTCAAAGAAAATCACACACACAGCACAAAACACACACACACCCCTGTAAGTCTACACACACCTATACACATATAAATGAAGCTGCATATCAAGCAATCCTTCATAATACGTTATGTTGCTCCGATATTTACAAGGACGTATCACGGATAGGCCACAGCGAAAACTGAACAAATAATCTTCGCAATGGCGTACCCATGATAGGCCCTTGCAAAGATCTGGCAGCAACATGATCCGTTTTTTCATATCAACAATTACAAAGCATTATAATACAACATAAAATATTAAGAAAGATGTACCCAAATCTGCGTTACAGATATCCGTTATATGGTTTTTTGCTGTAATATTTTCGATGGCGTACCAAAGGTAGGCTATAGCAAAGATAGGACAGCACAACACTTTCTTTCTGCAAAGATTATCTAGCATTGGTAATGAAAAAAAAAAAAACATACCACCGACACTATCAAACATTATTTGCAGTCACAACAGCCTCTCTTCCCTCCTATTCACTCTCCCTCGCCCCTTTCCCTCCCCCTCACAGAAAATCACACACTCACTCTCTTCCACTCCATTCACTCTCCCTCGCCCCTTTCCCTCCCCCCTCACAGAAAATCACACACACTCGCTCTCTTCCACTCCTTTCACTATCCCTCGCCTCTTTCCCTCCCTCACAGAAAAAAAAAACCACACACACACACACCCTAGAGTCCCTCTCTCTCTCATTACATGCACTCTCCCTCGCCCCTTTCCTTCCATCCCTCAAAGAAAATCACACACACATACACCCTCCCCCCCACACACACACACTATATCTCTTTCATTCCATACATCTCCCTCACCCCTTTCCCTCCCTCCTGCACAGAAAATCTTTCACACACACACACGCACACACGCCTGTTAGTCTTCACATCCATATACATTTGAATCAAGCAGCAAATCTTGCATGCTTCACAATACGTTATGTTGCTCTAATATTTGCAAGGTCGTATCAAGGAGACGCCACAGCGAAAATTGAACAAATAATCTTCGCAATGACGTATCCACAATAGGCCCTTGCAAAGATCTGGCAGCAACACGATTCATTTTTCATATTAAGAGTTACAAAACATATAATGTTAATAAGGAATTATCAATAAACATAACCATATCTGCTTTGCAGACACCCTTCATCATACGGTGATTATAACATGTACGATGACGTACGAAGGATACACCATAGCAAAGAATGGACAGCATAACACTTTTTTCTGCAAATATCTAGCACCGATGATTAAAAAAAAACATACATACATACCATTGACACTATGAAAGATCATTTGCAGTCCCAACAACCTCTGCCCCATCCCATTCACTCTCCCTCGCCCATTTTCCTTCCTCCCTCACAGAAAATCACACACAACCACACACACACACGCACGCACGCACGCGCGCACACACACACCTGTAAGTCTACACACCCATACACATATTGATGAAACTGCATATCAAGCTATCCTTCATAATACGTTATGTTGCTCCAATGTTTACAAGGACGTATCTAGGAGACGCCACAGCGAAAACTGAATAAATGATCTTCGCAATGGCGTTCCCTTTATAGGCCCTTGCAAAGATCTGGCAGCAACACGTTCCATTTTTCATATTAACAGTTACAAAGCATTACAATACGACATAAATTATCAAGATTGATGTAACCAAATCTGCTTTACAGACATCCTTCATCATACGGCGTTTTGCTGTAATATTTACGATGGCGTACCAAAGACAGGCCATAGCAAAGACTGGACAGCACAACACTTTTCTTCTGCAAAGATTATTTAGCAATGGTGATGTAAAACAAACAAAAAGCAACACACGCACACATACCACTGACACTATCAAACAACCTTTGCAGTCCCAGCAGCCTCTCTTCCATCCCATTCACTATCCTTCACTTTCTCTCCCTCCCTCAAAGAATCTCACTCTCTTCCATTCCATGCACTCCTGCTCGTACCTTTCTCTCCCTCCCTCAAAGAAAATCACACACACAGCACAAAACACACACACACCCCTGTAAGTCTACACACACCTATACACATATAAATGAAGCTGCATATCAAGCAATCCTTCATAATACGTTATGTTGCTCCGATATTTACAAGGACGTATCACGGATAGGCCACGGCGAAAATTGAACAAATAATCTTCGCAATGGCGTACCCATGATAGGCCCTTGCAAAGATCTGGCAGCAACATGATCCGTTTTTCATATCAACAATTACAAAGCATTATAATACGACATAAAATATTAAGAAAGATGTAACCAAATCTGCGTTACAGATATCCGTTATATGGTGTTTTGCTGTAATATTTTCGATGGCGTACCAAAGGTAGGCTATACCAAAGATTGGACAGCACAACACTTGCTTTCTGCAAAGATTATCTGGCATTGGTAATGTAAAAAAAAAAAAAAAAAAATACCACCGACACTATCAAACATTTGCAGTCCCAATAGCCTCTCTGCCCTCCTATTCACTCTCCCTCGCCCCTTTCCCTCCCTCACAGAAAATCACACCACACACACACACACAACACACACACACACAACACACACACACACACACACCCACACCCTAGAGTCCCTCTCTCTCTCATTACATGCACTCTCCCTCGCCCCTTTCCTTCCCTCCCTCAAAGAAAATCATACACACATACACCCTCCCCCCCCCACACACACACACTATATCTTTCATTTCATACATCTCCCTCGCCCCTTTCCCTCCCTCCTGCACAGAAAATCTTTCACACACACACACACACGCCGTTAGTCTTCACATCCATATACATTTGAATCAAGCAGCAAATCTTGCATCCTTCACAATACGTTATGTTGCTCTAATATTTGCAAGGACGTATCGAGGAGACGCCACAGCGAAAATTGAACAAAAGCTTCGCAATGGCGTACCAACAATAGGCCCTTGCAAAGATCTGGCAGCAACACGATTCATTTTTCATATTAAGAGTTACAAAACATAACGTTAATAAGGAATTAATTATCAATAAAGATGTAACCATATCTGCTTTGCAGACACCCTTTATCATATGGTGTTTCACTATAACATGTACGACAACGTACGAAGGATACGCCATAGCAAAGAATGGACAGCATAACACTTTTTTTTCTGCAAATATTATTAGCATTGATGATTAAAAAAAAATATACATACATACCATTGACACTATCAAAGATCATTTGCAGTCCCAACAACCTCTGCCCCATCCCATTCACTCTCCCTCGCCCATTTTCCTTCCTCCCTTCACAGAAATAATACACACACACACACACACACACACACACACAAACACGCACACGCACACGCACGCGCACACACACACACACCTGTAAGTCTACACACCCATACACGTATTGATAAAACTGCATATCTAGCAATCCTTCATAATACGTTCTGTTGCTCCGATATTTACAAGGACGTATCAAGGATAGGCCACAGCGAAAACTGAACAAATAATCTTCGCAATGGCGTACCCATTATAGGCCCTTGCAAAGATCTGGCAGCAACACGATCCATTTTTCATATCAACAATTATACAGCATTATGATAAGCCATAAATTATGAAAAATGTAACCAATTCCGTCTTTCATCACACTGTGTTTTGCCGTTATATTTGTGATGGCGTACCAAAGGTAGGCCATAGCAAAAATTGGACAGCACAATCCTTTTTCCTGAAAAGATTATTTAGCATTGACGATGTTAAAAACACACACACACACACACACACACACACACACACACACACACACACACACGACACTGTCAAAGGTCATTTGCAGTCCCAACAGCCTCTTCCATCCTATTCACTCTCCCTTGCCCCTTTCCTTACCTCCCTCACAGAAACACACACACGCACACGCACACACACACACACACACCAACACAGGCGCGCGTGCGCGCAAATTAAGGAATCATGAAGAAATTGGAAGGATGAAAAATACAAGATTTAAGAAATTAATAGAATGCATAAATTCAAATGATAATCTTTTTATCTTACTCCTCTTTTCTTTTGTTGTATCAACCCCGCTTCTTCTCCCATTCCGTTTGTTCATTGGGAAAATGAGGGGCGGGCGCAAACATGACATTCATTCTTACTGGACATGTTTCGTAAGTACACATTTCTACACATGCCATTACTACTATCTTTTCTTCATTTCTACACATGCCATTACTACTATCTTTTCTTCATTTCTACACATGCCATTACTACTATCTTTTCTTCGTTTCTACAGATGCACATTACTGTTAACTCTTTCGTTTGATCGCTTTTCATAATCATATTCCCATATTTGTCATTCTCTCTACCTCTCAACACTTTTCCTTCATCGTATAAGTTTGAGAGTTCGTAGGTAAGCGCTTGAAACTGCGTGTAAATAAAGAGCGACTACATGTGCAGGCATGCACATTATCGTGTGTGCGCACATATGTACATAAAAAGCTGCGTATCATACAAGTTTCAAAATGGAGTGCCTGAGGGCGGAAAATAGTGTTTACAGGGTCCAGGGCGGAAAATAGTGTTTACAGGGTCCAGGGCGGAAAATAGTGTTTACAGGGTCCAGGGCGGAAAATAGTGTTTACAGGGTCCAGGGCGGAAAATAGTGTTTACAGGGTCCAGGGCGGAAAATAGTGTTTACAGGGTCCAGGGCGGAAAATAGTGTTTACAGGGTCCAGGGCGGAAAATAGTGTTTACAGGGTCCAGGGCGGAAAATAGTGTTTACAGGGTCCAGGGCGGAAAATAGTGTTTACAGGGTCCAGGGCGGAAAATAGTGTTTACAGGGTCCAGGGCGGAAAATAGTGTTTACAGGGTCCAGGGCGGAAAATAGTGTTTACAGGGTCCAGGGCGGAAAATAGTGTTTACAGGGTCCAGGGCGGAAAATAGTGTTTACAGGGTCCAGGGCGGAAAATAGTGTTTACAGGGTCCAGGGCGGAAAATAGTGTTTACAGGGTCCAGGGCGGAAAATAGTGTTTACAGGGTCCAGGGCGGAAAATAGTGTTTACAGGGTCCAGGGCGGAAAATAGTGTTTACAGGGTCCAGGGCGGAAAATAGTGTTTACAGGGTCCAGGGCGGAAAATAGTGTTTACAGGGTCCAGGGCGGAAAATAGTGTTTACAGGGTCCAGGGCGGAAAATAGTGTTTACAGGGTCCAGGGCGGAAAATAGTGTTTACAGGGTCCAGGGCGGAAAATAGTGTTTACAGGGTCCAGGGCGGAAAATAGTGTTTACAGGGTCCAGGGCGGAAAATAGTGTTTACAGGGTCCAGGGCGGAAAATAGTGTTTACAGGTCCAGGCGGAAAAAGTAGGGTCGGGAATATTTACAGGGTCCAGGGCGGAAAATAGTGTTTACAGGGTCCAGGCGGAAAATAGTGTTTACAGGGTCCAGGGCGGAAAATAGTGTTTACAGGGTCCAGGGCGGAAAATAGTGTTTACAGGTCCAGGGCGGAAAATAGTGTTTACAGGGTCCAGGGCGGAAAATAGTGTTTACAGGGTCCAGGGCGGAAAATAGTGTTTACAGGGTCCAGGGCGGAAAATAGTGTTTACAGGGTCCAGGGCGGAAAATGAAGCAAAATTTGTTAAGAGAGGGGGTTAGTTACCGCCAAGGACACAGTCTAATCTAGTCCTGTACTCTGTGTCCTTGGCGGTAACTAACCCCCTCTCTTTCAAAATTTTGAATATCATTCGTCGATGACAGCAAGGTGTGTTGCTTTAGTATCTGCAATGGCGTATCAAAGATAGGCCAAAGCCAAGATTGAACAAGTAATCTTCGCCATGGCGCACAATGACAGGCCCTTGCAAAGACCTGGCAGCAGCACCGTACATTATTCCTATCAAAGAAATGGCAGCAGCACCGTACATTATTCCTATCAAAGAAATGGCAGCAGCACCGTACATTATTCCTATCAAAGAAATGGCAGCAGCACCGTACATTATTCCTATCAAAGACCTGGCAGCAGCACCGTACATTACTCCTATCAAAGAAATGGCAGCAGCACCGTACATTATTCCTATCAAAGAAATGGCAGCAGCACCGTACATTACTCCTATCAAAGAAATGGCAGCAGCACCGTACATTACTCCTATCAAAGAAATGGCAGCAGCACCGTACATTACTCCTATCAAGACAATGGGGCAGCAGCACCGTACATTATTCCTATCAAAAAGCAAAACCCATGACAATGCAACCTAAAATATCAGAGCTAACCACATCATATCTATACCAAACCAAACGACAAATATAGAATAAAGAACACATGATATCCCTACCAAACCAAACCACAAATACAGAATAGATAACATGACATCCATACTAAACAAGACAAATCAAACCACAAATATAGAATAGATACAGATCAGCTCCTCTTGTCTGCCCTTGCATCCGTTTCATCGCATTTACCCTCCCTCGCCCCATCCACTCCCCCTTCCTAATAAACACAAGTACAGAAAACATCACATCCCCCCTCCCTACCCCTGAATGATCCACAGTACTCCTTCAGAAAACATCACATCCCCCCTACCCCCGAATGGTCCACAGTACTTCAGAAAACACACACACACACACACACCCGCATGGTCCACAGTATGTACTACCTCAGAAAACATCACATCCCCCTACCACCGAATGATCCACAGTACTACTTCAGAAAACGTCACATCCCCCCCCCCCTACCCCCGAATGGTCCACAGTACTACTTCAGAAAACATCACATCCCCCTACCCCCGAATGGTCCACAGTACTTCTTCAGAGTATAAGTGTGCACTGTCGGTACGTATGCGCTTTCAAATGTGTGACAATCAGTGTGAACACGTGGGCATGCGCATATACGTGAGTGTTCATACACATACAAAGAACAAAAACGCTACGTTGCTCCGATATTTGCAATGACGTATCAAGGATAGGCCATAGCCAAGACTGAACAAAATTTATCGTGGCGATGGCGTATCCATGATAGGCCCTTGCAAAGATCTGGCAGCAACACGTCCCAATCATTAATGCAAAGTGAAAAAAGCATCAAAACATTATGCAACTGAATATCAAATCTTAACGATGTTAAAACACTATGTTCCCGGTATTTCCACTGAACTGTCATCTTGTTCCCGGCGTCTCCAATGAACTGTCAATTTGTTCCCGGTGTCTCCAATGCACTGTCTTGTTCCCTGTGTCTCCAAGAAACTGCCAATTTGTTCCTGGCGTCTTGTTCCTGGTGTCCACAGCAGGTCCGCATTCCGTTCCCAGCATCTCCAGTTGATCGTCGTCTTGTTCTCGGCGTTTCCTCTGGGCCGTCATCCGTTTCCGGCGTCTATCGCCAGTCGTCGTCCCTGTTCAAACCGAAACATGATTAGTCTGCGTCTTGTTCTTGTGTGTGTGTGTGGTGTGTGTGCGTGTGGTGTGGTGTGGTGTTGTGTGTGTGTGTGTGTGTGGTGTGTGTGTGGTGTGTGTGGTGTGTGTGTGTGTGTGTGCGGCGCGCGCGCGCGCGCGTACGCGTACTTTGAGTGTGCGTGCAGGCGCGCGCGCGTTTGCAAACATATGCGTTCCGCGTGCGTTTTTGCTCTCCGTCTCATGTGTGTGCGTGTCCGTGTGCGTGCGTGTATGTGCGCACACACGTGTGTGTGTGCGCGCTTGTACGTACGTATGTGTGTGTGTGTGTGTGTGCGTGTGTGTGTGTGTGTGTGTGCGCGCCCCCGCACGCGCGCGTCTCCGTCTCTGCACGTATGCACATGCAATTCTCTTGGGGTATCAGTAGGTGTGGTTTTGGGTGCGGGTAGTGTTGTCCGACTGTCAAGACTGACGACAAATCGGGGTCATTTCGTCAAGTCTTGTGCTCAGTAGTGGGCTGAAATTACTATACTGTGCACAAAAAGAAACGCGTATTTTTATTAGTCATTTCATGCGTCATTTAGCATTCAAAATATTACAATCACAGAAGAAACAAGACATCAATCTACTGTTATGTCTATTCATTATGTCTGACTATTCACACTGGACAGAGTTCCCTGCTATACAGGGCATGTTTCTGTCAAAATTTTCCTTAATATTTTCAGCGAAAAAAATATGCGTTTCTTTTTGTGCACAGTATATTTTCAACACTTCATGAGAAGAAATCAATCCGACTGGCTCCTTTAGGTCAAGCGATGCCAGTTGCCTTAGGAGAAAGATAAATGCATCCTATCCTTCAGGGGTTAAAAATAACTCGTAAAACCTTTTCTTCTGCGCTATTTTTTTTTCTCCAGAACCGTTATCACATCTAATAGCATCTGAACTCTGAAATACACATATTCTTTCAGTTAGATTCAAATGCAAACCTACTGTTACAGAATAACTGAAGACGTTTAATTGGTTAAGGTAATTGGGTACATTGTACTTTCTGACATGCAGTGATAAACATCCCAGTCCCCTGGTGGTCTAATATCGAGTCCTGGACAGTGGTCGCCCTTAGACCATATTGGCAAGAAATGAAAATTTAAGAGAAAAACGTTCAATTATCTATAAAAAAAAAAAAACAAAAAAAAAACGCTAACGCCCCCCCCCCCCCCCCTACTATACTTAATCCTGTAAAAGGGCACCTAATCCTGAATCTATGAAAGGATACTTAATCCTGTAAAAGGGCACCTAATCCTGAAGTCTATGAAAGGATACCGAATCCTGTAAAAGGGCACCTAATCTTGAAGTCTATGAAAGGATACTGAATCCTGTAAAAGGGCACCTAATCTTGAAGTCTATGAAAGGATACTGAATCCTGTGAAAGGGCACCTAATCTTGAAGTCTATGAAAGAACAATCCACCGGATAAAAGTACACTAAAGGCTTTAGGATACTAAAGGATTTGAAAGGCCACTAACCCCCATCAAAAAGGACACAACCTTAGATAGGACATCAAACCCTGTCAAAAAGAGGACAAGCAGGCATTAAGCCATATCAAAGAAAGGAAACTAACCTCTAAGGAAAAAAGGATGCTAAACCCCATAGAACAAAATACACTGAACCCTATGAAAGAAAGACTTTAAACCCACACAGAAGGTTTACATGTTGGCTCTAATTACAATGCCGGGCTTTTCAGTGGAACAAGGGATTTTCCGATTAGGAGGTACCAAGTGGCCACTAGGAAATATTTCAGGAGCAGGTTCAAAGACTTCCTCTGAAGCTCTGTAGCTCAGACCCCAACGAATCTGAAAAACATGCGTCCATGTTCCAGATCCCCGGGAAATCGGGCATGCTACATCACCGAGTCACCCTTTGATGCCTTTCCTGAAGCATTCCTCTGGTACTCCCCGTGTTTCACGCTTGTTCCATTGGAAGAGCCAGCAAAGGGAACCAAATCAACCATGTGGATTATACGAGAGACGACCCTGATAAATAGAAAACTAAACCTACAAAAGGAGTAGACAGAACTCCAGAAAATGAGAATTCTACGAAAGAGCGTATCAAAATGTGTGAGGGCGGAGATTACAACTCCTGCTTCAAGAAAAGCTAGATGCTACGAAAGAAGACAGCAATTCCTGAAAAAAAGAAGGCGCTACATCCTCAGGAAAAAATACTAAAAATATGAGGGGGACAGACATCAAAACAGTATAAATAAAACTTTTAATCTCTGTACAAAATTCAGTTTCAGTTAATTTCATCAAGCTGGTGTCACTGTGTGCAGACGAGTCCATATACGCTACACCACATCTGTTAAGTTTTGAGACCACACTGCGCATCATTTAAAGCTGATGGATAAATGAATTGACTTACAATAGAGAATTTAAGATGGTCTCGTGGCTACCACATAGATGATCTCTGACCTACGCATAAGCCCAGTGCGCTGGTCAGACCTTCAGTACCTACCTATCATTGGTTGCGCCATCTTTTTATTATTGTATGTATATGCGATGAGCGTACACGTGTGTGTGTATGGGTGTGTTGGCATGGACCCATGTATGTGTGCCAGTGTATGCGGTGCGCGAGCGCATGTGTGTGCGTGTGTGTGTATGCCGTATATAAGCATGTACATGTGTGCTTGTGTGCGCGAACGCCCATGTGTCTGTGTGCGCGCTCGCGCGTGCAGAATTGCACGTGCGATTTGTGGGCTTGTGTGAGCATGTTCCTGCGTGCACCTATCTGAACAATGTGCACATTATGTATTTATTTGTGAGCGTGCCTGCATATGAGCGTACACGCATGTGTAGGTGCGCGCGCGCGCTGTGTGCGAGTGTGTGTGTGTGTGCGCGCGCGTATGTGTGTGTTTGTGCGCTTGCAGGCATGTACATGTGTGTGCGCCTAAAAGCGGCGAATGCGCGCGCTCGCGTGTGCATGTGTGCGTGCATGTATGCGTGTGCACCTGCGACCAGTGCAGAAAGAAAAAGACAGAAAAAAAAAAAAAGAAAAACACCACCACTCATCTTGTGCTAGCTCCATTCTCCCAGTTCACGTGACCTGGTCTCCCGTTTCCCTGGTCGCTGATGTAGCTGTTCCTTGCTCTTTTGCAACATAAAAATCCGTGTTTTCTTTGTAGCTTTTGATTTTCAGGCTAATCATCATCACAACAAATGTTCTAATGAACCGGAGAAGTACAGACAGAAGGTAATGGCATAACTGCAGTGAAACTGCTTCTACTTTGAGTAATATGTCAGACCATGTGGGTCACGTAATACGTCAGACCATGTCTGTCACGTAATGTGTCAGACCATGTACGTCACGTAATGTGTCAGACCATGTACGTCACGTAATGTGTCAGACCATGTGTCACGTAATACGTCAGACCATGTCTGTCACGTAATACGTCAGACCATGTCTGCCACGTAATATGTCAGACCATGTCTGCCACGTAATACGTCAGACCATGTCTGCCACGTAATACGTCAGACCATGTCTGTCACGTAATATGTCAGACTATGTCACGTGATATGTCAGACAGTGTCTGTCACGTAATGTCGGGCCATGTCTGTCACGTAATATGTCAGACCATGTTTGCCACGTAATACGTCAGACCATGTCTGTCACGTATGTCAGACCATGTGCTCACGTAATATGTCAGAACATGTCCGTCACGTGATTTGTCAGACCATGTCTGTCACGTAATACGTCACGTAATATGTCAGACCGTGTCTGTCACGTAATACGTCAGACCATGTCCGTCACGTAATATGTCAGACCATGTGTCAATATGTCAGACCATGTGTGTCACGTAATGTCAGACCATGTGTCACGTAATGTGTCAGACCATGTGCGTCACGTAATGTCAGACCATGTGCCACGTAATGTGTCAGACCATGTCTGTCACGTAATGTGTCAGACCAGGTGTGACACATATGTCAGACTATTTCACGTGATATGTCGGACAATTTCTGTCACGTAATACGTCAGACCATGTCTGTCACGTAATATGTCAGACCATGTGTGTCACGTAATATGTCAGAACATGTCCGTCACGTGATTTGTCAGACTATGTCTGTCACGTAATATGAGAGACTATGTGTGTCCCGTAATATGTCAGACTATGTGTGTACCGTAATATGTCAGACCACGTGTCACGTGATATGTCAGACCATGTCTGTCACGTAATATGTCAGACCACGTCTGTCACGTAATATGTCAGACCATATGTCACGTTTTTCAAAGCAATGCTGAGGTCTAAGGCTCATGTGGCTGGTTTCATTCTATGTTGGTCATTACAATTCAACACTCCACTGACAGCTGGAGGACTAAGGTCATGTGGCTGGTTTCATCCTATGTTGGTCATTACAATCCAATACTTCACTGACAACTGGAGGTCTAAGGTCATGTGGCTGGTTTCATTCTATGTTGGTCATTACAATCCAACACTTCTGGAGGTCTGAGGTCATGCGGCTGGTTTCATTCTATGTTGGTCATTACAATCCAACACTTCACTGACAACTGGAGGTCTAAGGCTCATGCGGCTGGTTTCATTCTATGTTGGTCATTACAATCCAACACTTCACTGACAGCTGGAGGTCTAAGGCTCACGCGGCTGGTTTTATTCACAATCCAACACTTCACTGACAGCTGAATGTCTGAGGCTCATGTGGCTGGTTTCATTCTATGTTGGTCATTACAATTCAACACTCCACTGACAGCTGGAGGACTAAGGTCATGTGGCTGGTTTCATCCTATGTTGGTCATTACAATCCAATACTTCACTGACAACTGGAGGTCTAAGGTCATGTGGCTGGTTTCATTCTATGTTGGTCATTACAATCCAACACTTCTGGAGGTCTGAGGTCATGCGGCTGGTTTCATTCTATGTTGGTCATTACAATCCAACACTTCACTGACAACTGGAGGTCTAAGGCTCATGCGGCTGGTTTCATTCTATGTTGGTCATTACAATCCAACACTTCACTGACAGCTGGAGGTCTAAGGCTCACGCGGCTGGTTTTATTCACAATCCAACACGTCACTGACAGCTGGAGGTCTGAGGTCATGCGGCTGGTTTCATTCTATGTTGGTCATTACAATCCAACACTTCACCGACAGCTGGAGGTCTGAGGGGTCATGTGGCTGGTTTCATTCTATGTTGGTCATTACAATCCAACACTTCACCGACAGCTGGAGGTCTGAGGCTCATGTGGCTGGTTTCATTCTATGTTGGTCATTACAATCCAACACTTCACCGACAGCTGGAGGTCTGAGGCTCATGTGGCTGGTTTCATTCTATGTTGGTCATTACAATCCAACACTTCACCGACAGCTGGAGGTCCGAGGCTCATGTGGCTGGTTTCATTCTATGTTGGTCATTACAATCCAACACTTCACCGACAGCTGGAGGTCTGAAGCTCATGTGGCTGGTTTCATTCTATGTTGGTCATTACAATCCAGCACTTGGTTTCATTCTATGTGGTCATTACAATCCAACACGTCACTGACAGCTGGAGGTCTGAGGTCATGCGGCTGGTTTCATTCTATGTTGGTCATTACAATCCAACACGTCACTGACAGCTGGAGGTCTGAGGTCATGCGGCTGGTTTCATTCTATGTTGGTCATTACAATCCAACACGTCACTGACAGCTGGAGGTCTGAGGTCATGCGGCTGGTTTCATTCTATGTGGTCATTACAATCCAACACGTCACTGACAGCTGGAGGTCTGAGGTCATGCGGCTGGTTTCATTCTATGTGGTCATTACAATCCAACACGTCACTGACAGCTGGAGGTCTGAGGTCATGCGGCTGGTTTCATTCTATGTGGTCATTACAATCCAACACGTCACTGACAGCTGGAGGTCCTAGGTACATGCGCCTGGTTTCATTCTATGTGGTCATTACAATCCAACACGTCACTGACAGCTGGAGGTCTGAGGTCATGCGGCTGGTTTCATTCTATGTGGTCATTACAATCCAACACGTCACTGACAGCTGGAGGTCTGAGGTCATGCGGCTGGTTTCATTCTATGTTGGTCATTACAATCCAACAACCAGGCCTGAACGTTGGCCACTGTGGGCACTGTCAATGTGCCTCTAAAAATAAACCATTTAACTAGGACACCCATTCCATTTTAGGAAAATTCAACTCTGAAAAAAACCCACAAAAGTTTACATTTGCAGAAGCTGTTAGTAAAACGCTATATTGTAACTACTTTTTTCATGACCCGAATACTTGAAAACGTCGTTTTCTTATTTAAAGGATGTGCTCACATATCCAACAGGCACGTAAAAAGAAATCCCCTTCTGCACCCCCTCCCCACCTCCCGCCCGTCCTTCCCCATATCGTCTCCCCCCCCACCCACCCCCCCCCCCCCACCCCTCTCCAATCCTTCCCGTAAATCTGTCTGGTAGTATCATTCAACGGTTTAGGACATCTTTGAAAACAAATGTTCGAACACTCCGTTTCACGTCCTTAGCCTATCCCACGCGTCTCACCTGCGCCTCTGTGTAGCGGTCTGCTGTGCCGTCACCTTGTTCCCGATGCTGTCTCTTCTGTGTAGCGGTCTGTTGTGCTGTCACCTTGTTCCCGGTGCTGTCTCTTCTGTGTAGCGGTCTGCTGTGCCGTCACCTTGTTCCTGGTGCTGTCTCTTCTGTGCCGTCACCTTGTTCCCGGTGCTGTCTCTTCTGTGTAGCGGTCTGCTGTGCCGTCACCTTGTTCCCGGTGCTGTCTCTTCTGTGTAGCGGTCTGCTGTGCCGTCACCTTGTTCCCGGTGCTGTCTCGTCTGTGTAGCGGTCTGCTGTGCCGTCACCTTGTTCCCGGTGCTCTCTACTGTGCAGTCGTCCTGTGCCTGGCGTCTCTAAGGGTTGTCCTGTTCCCAGCGTCTCCTCACTGTCGTCTTCTCGTTTCGGGCGTCTCCCCAGGGCTGTCGTGGTGCTTCCGGTATCTCCCCAGGGCTGTCGTGGTGCTTCCGGCGTCTCCCCAGGGCTGTCGTGGTGCTTCCGGCGTCTCCCCAGGGCTGTCGTGCTTCCGGCGTCTCCCCAGGGCTGTCGTGGTGCTTCCGGCGTCTCCCCAGAGTTGTCGTGGTGCTTCCGGCGTCTCCCCAGGGCTGTCATCCCTGTTCAAACCGAATGACATCCAGTCATCGTACTTGTGCGTGCGTCTATATCGATCTATCTACATGCGCACGCGCGCGTGTGCGTGTGTGCGAGAGAGAGAGAGAGAGAGAGAGAGAGAGAGAGTGTGTGTGTGTGTGTGTGTGTGTGTGTGTGCGTGTTTGAGTGCGTATGTCTGCGTGCATATGTGTCCGTAACCTTATGTCCTCTGTTGTGTGTGTGTGTGTGTGTGTGTGGTGTGTGTGTGTGGTGTGTGTGGGGTAAGTGTGTGTGCGTGTGCGTGTGTGTGCGTGTGCGCGTGTGCGTGTGCGTGCGTCGCGCGCATTTGCGCCGCGCGTGTATGTTTGTGGCACCAGCGATCCTCATGCCATTGTCACTGTGATAGAAAAAATTATCACTTTGCCTAATCCTGGTTTCCAGCGATAACTTGAAAACGTTAAGCTCATGATAAGGAATCAGTCGGATTGGCTCACCGATTGCGGTGATGTCACTTCCCTAATTATAAGGAATCGGTGTGATTGGCTCACCGATTGCGGTGATGTCACTTCCCTCATGATAGGGAATCAATGTGATTGGCTCACCGATTGCGGTGATGTCACTTCCCTCATGATAAGGAATCAGTGTGACTGGCTCACCGATTGCGGTGATGTCACTTCCCTCATGATAGGGAATCAGTGTGATTGGCTCACCGATTGCGGTGATGTCACTTCCCTCATAAGGAATCAGTCTGATTGGCTCACTGATTGCGGTGATGCCAGCTTCCTGAGGAAGAAGAACAATGCACTGAGGGGAGAATAAGATACAATAAACCTTTGCCCTAAAATAGTGTCTGCTCCGTTGTTGCAACTGACAGCACTGAAGTTATACTCTGGAAGCTTTACATGCATGTACTCATAACTCATTACATCCAAATATGAATGCAAATGTTCCAGAATTTATGTCACTTACCTGGTTCAAATCGTGTAGTACCCTGTCTTCTCTGCTATGAAAACCAATGATGGTGCACTATGGAATCCTGGCGGCCTGGTACCGGATTTTGGACCCTAAAATCCTGCCACCAAACAAAAAGCCATCAGATGTGAATGAAAATAAAACTTAAACCTCAGATTTCGATCCATTCCTGACTCAAACCAAGTCGCTAATCCCTGAGACAGGGACACATCTTATAAGAAACATACCAAAGTCTAATAAGGGGAATACAAAAAAAAAAAAAAAAAGATACGCGAGTACTGAAAAAAAGACGCTATGTTAAAGACCAATCTGTCGCCCCTGCCCAATTTGTCGCCCGGCGACAGATTGGTCTTCAAACCAGGACCAATCTGTCGCCCAGGCGACAGACTGGTCTTCAGCACCAGGACCAATCTGTCGCCCAGCGACAGATTGGGCCCGGGTGTTGCATATTTTGATGGGATAGACCTTATGGGGAAGACATCACGATTGAAGAGGGAATATTTGAGCGGATAGTAAAACACAGCGAACTACTTTTGAAGTTGGAGTGTTTCTATGCCTGTGGCGGGATAATAAAGAATCGCGGCCCCTGTAACTCCAGGGTATTGGGGCCAATTCTCTCTCTCTCTCGCTCCCTCTCTCTCTCTCGTCCTTTTCGGTTCCTAGTATAGTAATGCCAATGTTGCAACAAAGCCCAGTTAATTGAAATTCCATGGGACTACTCCTCGAACTGCTCAGTTGATTTCAATTTATTAGGTTTATTTTGAGTTTGTTTTAGACTGGTCAAAAATTTAGACTAACTCAACACGCGGATACTTTTGAATTCGGATAATTAAAAGTCCATAGGCGGTTCAAAGGCTCTTTCAATTAACCAGGTTTTACTGTACATGGTCAGTTCAGTGGTGTTCATGATCTCTTTGATACAGAATCTATACAACCTATTTTGACCTACATCATATTAAGAGGAGACATGCATAATAAAAAAAAAAATATATATTGATAGATACTGCATCAAAGTGACCACAGGTCATCTACGTCATGAAAGGTAGGGAAAAAAAATGCTCACCACACAATAATATGCAATCAAACAGAGAAAACATGGAATTTACATCACAATGGAAACTGGTCATTCTTACTGATTACCGATCATCTGCGTTGTAAGGAGCAGAGAAACACCCATACCACAACATTCTGTCTGTCAAACATTTCCTTTAAATATGGAATTGGCATCAAACTGATCACTGGTCATTGTCACTGACCACTGCAACAACACTGTCAAACTTTTTTAATATAGAATTAGCATCAAACTGATCACTGGTCATTGTCACTGACCACTGGTCATCTAAATTGCAAGAAGCACAGAAATATTCATATAATAAACAGTAAGCAATTACGTTTTCCAAACAGGTCACTGGTCATTGTTGTTAACCACTATTCATACTACGTTTTAAGAAGCATATACACCCTATAACACATCAATACTGAATGCGATAGTGAAAATATGAAATTGACATAAAACTGACCACTAGTCTTTCTTGCAGACCACTGGTCTTCTACATCAAAAAAGAAAACATTAAACGTATCAGTATGGAGTGAACTCGGGAAAATATTAAATTTACATGAAACTGACCACTGTCAATCTTGCCGACCACCGGGCATCTATATTGTAAACTGTACAGAAGCGTTTATAACACACCAATATGTAGTGAAATAGTGAAATTTTCATGAAGCTGAACACTGGTTTTGGCACTGACCAGTAGTTATCTAGGTTGTGAATATTATAAAATTACCATTTGAGCATACACAGCCTAAGTAGTGAACATTTGGATTTTGCAATAAACTGAACTACTTCGTGGTCACCCCATTCGATAGGGAGAGTATTGGACAGGTAACGTTTATGGCCAATGTTTAATACCATGTCCATATAAACTTACCAAAATAACATAAGCAACATTTTTTGTGTGTTTGCCTACTTTCCAGCGTGAATTATATTATTTGGATTTGATAACTAGTTGATTTAACTACTTGACACTTGCATGTTTGATTTTTCTGACTGATTATGCACTCTGAAGATTTGTCAATGTGACCATTCAATAGAAAAACAATAAACTCCTGTCTCATTCTATCACTTTATTAGATTTTATCATCATTTGGCTCTTAGTTTGATGTTAAGGAAAGACCAGAAACTAATAATGAAATTGAAAATAAATTAAATAAAAATATGGGGCACTTCCCACACTTCCTCTCACAATCAGAGAAAGTGTGGGGGCGCCCTCATACCTTCTCTCACATGGGAGAAAGTGCGAAAGGGGAAGGACCACATTTTCTCTCAATCCCGCACTTTAAGTGAGAGAAAGTGAGCCCCCACACTTTCTCGTAAAGTGAGAGAAAGTGTGGGAATGAGAGAAACTGTGGCCTATCATCAACTTATTGAGAGCAAGGTAAGTTGGCGACAAATTGGCCAAGGGGCGACAGATTGGGCAGTGAAGTGCGACCCAATCTGTCGCCCTCATAAACTTAGAATGGGCGACAGATTGGTCCTGGTGTTGAGGACCAATCTGTCGCCGGGCGACAAATTGGGCAGGGGCGACAGATTGGTCGTTAACAACGCTATACTCTGAGAAAAAAATGTAGGCCCTCCAAAAGGGAAAAGCCAATGTAGAAAAAAAGAAGACACTAGACCCTATGAAAAGGACAATTATTCTATTTAACATCCCTAGTGTGGAGGACACAAGACCATATTAAACCTTATCACAAGAGTTTGATAATTCGTGAAAAAAGAGCACATTATTCCATGAAAGACAGCCACTGTTCCCTATCGATAAAGACTCGAAGTCCTGTGAAAGAAGAAACACAATCACCAGAAACAAGTATATTAAACTGTGAAAAAAACGAGCATTATGCCCTGAGAAGAGGAGGCACTAGACCGTGTGAAAGTAGTCGCCAGACCTTATGAAAGGAGAACACCAAACTCTGTTAGTGAAGAAGA
The DNA here is from genome assembly GCA_033310375.1 of Conus canariensis. Taxonomy (NCBI): domain Eukaryota; kingdom Metazoa; phylum Mollusca; class Gastropoda; order Neogastropoda; family Conidae; genus Conus; species Conus canariensis. The sequence continues at coordinate 69,630,099 of CM065718.1, read as the reverse complement.
TAATACCAGGTGAAAATAATTTCGCAGAAAGGACTACGAAAGAAAGGGACCAGACCGTGTCAAAAATGAATACTACACTCTATGAAAGGAGATTTTAAGGGCTATGAAACATGACGTTTAACCCTGAGAAAGAAGACAGAAGACTGTGAAAGGAGGAAACTAAATCATCAGAAAAGTGGATACTGAACTGGTCAATACCTATCTCCCAGTTCGAACGTTGCTCGCTTCTGCTATTGTGCATATGGCTTTGTGTGTGTCGCGCGCGCGCTTTGTGGTGTGTGTGTGTGTGTGTGTGTGTGTGTGTGTGTGTGTGTGTGTGTGCGCGCGTGCACGTGTGTATGCGTGTGCGTTTGTGTGTGTGTGCGCGCGCGAGCGCATGTGCGAGTACATGCGTATACGCACGCGAGTGCGTATGTACGTGTGTGTCACGCTGGTTAAAAAAAATCTATTAAAGTGATTGTGATCATTTTGCAAAATCCTGGTATCAAGTGGTAGCTTGAAAACCGTTTTCAACCTCTCGGTAAGGAATCGGTCTGATTGGGTCACTAATTGCAGTGACACCAAGGCTGGACTGTTTATGGGCGGTTTGTGTAGAAAAAGGGCTGGACTGTTTATGGGCGGTTTGAGTAGAAAAGGCGCTGGACTGTTTATGGACGGTTTGTGTGGAAAAAGGGCTGGACTGTTCACGGGCGGTTAGTATAGAAAAAGGGCTGCACTGTTTATGGGCGGTTTGAGTAGAAAAGGCGCTGGACTGTTTACGGGCGGTTTGTATAGAAAAAAGGGCTGGACTGTTTACGGGTGGGTTGTATAGAAAAAGGGCTGGACTGTTTACGGGCGGGTTGTATAGAAAAAGGGCTGGACTGTTTACGGGTGGGTTGTATAGAAAAAGGGCTGGACTGTTTACGGGTGGGTTGTATAGAAAAAGGGCTGGACTGTTTACGGGTGGGTTGTATAGAAAAAGGGCTGGACTGTTTACGGGCGGTTTGTATAGAAAAAAGGGCTGGACTGTTTACGGGCGGTTTGTATAGAAAAAAGGGCTGGACTGTTTACGGGCGGTTTGTACAGAAAAAAGGGCTGGACTGTTTACGGGCGGTTTGTATAGAAAAAAGGGCTGGACTGTTTACGGGTGGGTTGTATAGAAAAAAGGGCTGGACTGTTTACGGGTGGGTTGTATAGAAAAAAGGGCTGGACCGTTTACGGGTGGGTTGTATAGAAAAAGGGCTGGACTGTTTACAAGCCGCTATCCGAATGACCAACTGACAAGACAGCATGTGTGTATAAAAGCACAGGCAGCTTTGCGCCGTTTTCAGTTTAACCCATACTGGACCCCTGTGTCTTTCCCAGCCTTCTACCTTCCCCCCTTATCATGGAGTCTATTATTTCCAAAGGGTTCGGGCTTCTTTGGTGGATGAGACATGTCAGAATATAGTTTATTCGAAGATTGCAGAGCTGTTAGGGATACTGGAGGTAAAGAAAGGCGCAAATCCAATATTTAATTTCGAGTCGTTAGCCTGTCAAAGTTGCTCACCTGCACCTCTTTGTAGCGGTCTTTTGTGCCGTCACCTTGTTCCTGGCATGGTCTTTCTTCTGGGCTCCTGTTTCCAGTGTCTCCCTCGGGCTGTCATCCGGATCCTCGCGTCTCTCCTTGGTTCCCGTTCGGTTCCCGTTGTCTCCTCTGGCTTTCCGTCCTGTTCCCGATGTCTGAGGTATGAAAGGAAAACGCTACGTCCTGCGACAGGAAACTTTCTTGTGAAACCGTATATAATGCCATGAAAGGAGAACACTAAGTCACGTGAAAGGAAACTATTTCTTGTGAAACAGTATAACATCCCATGAAAGGACAACACCAATCATGTGGAAGGACACAAAACCCTTGGACAGAATAACCCTGAACCCTGCGAAGGAAGGGGACGCCAAATTCAGCAGAATCAAAGCATACAAAATCCTACTACACCATTGCGCTGGGTTCATTATACACTGCAAGTAAGCCAGGAACATTACAAATTTTTACGAACTTTAAATGATTACCAAAACAAATCACTGACAAATTTTTATGGAGTTGCTACTTTGTAAGAAGGGTTATTACGATTTTTTGCGTGTAGTTAACCCCCCCCCCCCCCCTCCCTCCCCCGAAAACAAGACAACTGCCCAGTTTGTCTTCTACAAAATTTGAGACGGTGTGAATACTATGGCTTTACTAACGTTACGATAGATATTTTACAAGTTTCCTTTTTTTCTTTTGATTCACCGTTATACGGAAAAATAAAACTATCAAATTTTCTACAGATCGGCATTTACTGTACCTGGCTATGGCACACTGCTTAGTAGTCACAGGGCTGTGACGTTCATTCCTGGCAATGTGGACTCTGGGCATTCTCAGTGACCCTGACAGTTCCCGAGTTCATCCAATCATTTATTCCTTACACAAATGGCAGACCCGGGAATCTGACCAAGAGGTGAAAACACTTTCAGCGTTTGAAATGTCACAGGTTAAGCTATGGCCAGGACCATTTTTCCAGCCTATTCTTCGTGCCTTATCTTTGTCATGTCCCTCAAAGAAGTGGAGGACTATATGTATCTAGAATGCAGACCTTCAGCGGAACACTTTCACCGGTAACATCTAGGAGACAGGACCAACAATCTGCGAGAAGTCTTCCCTGAGGAACTTTGAGGCAAGAGCAATGAGGTTACTGTTATTTTTCAAATGACTGTATTCCTCCAAGACAGACCAGTCTGGTCCGCACCTGGCCGTTGACATTGATGCCCAGAATTCCACGGCTTCATGGATTGTTCTGAAAAGATGAAGATGCCTTGCAAACTGATCCCCGGGTGCCTTGTAGCTCCTCAAATTGCATCTATCAATGAAAGACAACTGAAGATACCAGGAACTCGATACTAGTGAATCACTGGAAAAAGGCGGCCCCGTCCAGAACGAATGGTGTTGGTGACACCAGAGGTACAAAACCTGTACACATGCAGATGTGTGCATCTTGCTCCCAGCATATAAACCGACCCAACACATCATCCAGTGACTAACAGACGTACAGGGACGTTGCTGAAGGATCTGCATGGAAGAGAAACACATGCTGTGGTAGCAAGCACAGCACATTGTTCTGGTCTGTTCCATGGGCGGTCCCAGAGCTCCTTTGTGAGTACACACCAGGAACGACTAGTGGAACTAGCTCCAGATTCACAACTTCAACGAATCTGACGTCAGTTCCACAAGTTACGTATGAGCCACGTATTGATCCCTGTTGATCACAAGGAAACTTCAGGAACAACAAATCTCTCCTGAAGCATAACCTCTGACAGTTCCATGGGCGGTTCCAGAACTGAGTACAGACCAGACACGACTTGAACTAGCTCCAGATTCACTGAATCAGTGAGTCTGACGTCAGTTTCACAAGTTGCGTACGAACCACGTATTGATCCCATTACCCAAGGCAAGGGATACTCAGCAGCGCCAGGTGATCACTAAGAAACGTTTCAGGAACAAATCGTTCCTGAAGCATCCTCTCTGGCAGTTCCTTGGGCGGTTCCAGAACTTCGTGAGTACACACCAGGAACGACCTGTGGAATTAGCTCCAGATTCAGAGCACCGAAGAATCTGACGTCATTTCCACAGGTCACGTACAAGCCACATATTTATCCCACTACCCAAGGCAAGGGATATTCAGAAGTACCAGGTGATCACTAGGAAACCCTTCAGGAACAACAAACCTTTCCCGAAGCATCTCCTCTGGTACCGCTGTTCTGCAGCTTCGTTCCACGGACACCTGACACCGGGAACCGGAGCAGCCCTGCCTGGCACAGGAAGGCCAGAGGCTTTGTGCTCCATACACCACAGATCTGATTCCTGTGGTCGTCAGTCTTTTCACCACCCTCTGGCAGTGGGTGTCCTGATAAGCCGATGTGACCACACAGTGGATTCCATGAAAAAACAGATCCACTCTCACCTCATGATGTGAATGCTACACGCCAGAGACATACGTCTTTGATGTCTCCAGCAACACAAAGCACAAGTTTCATATCCACACAGAAACTCAGCAACGTAGCAACCTGCACGTCTTCAGCCTTGTCAGAACTAACTGACAAATTGTAACAGAATATGAATTCCACACGCAATTAAAACCTAACCAACACCATCATTCTAGACAAGACCCCCCCCCCCCGTCCTTACGATCCACCATCCAAGATCACAAGTCACCTGGGATCGAAATGTCTGAACATTCCCAGCTGTATTTCATAGATAAACTGAAGGAACGCTCGGCACAACGTGCATCCTACTTCAACAACCCCCTACCATTCCATGACGAACTTTGAATCGGAATAATTTAGAGTCTTCGCAAAACACATGAACTGAAAACTAGACTTCACAGTTAAGAATACAATAACCTGAAAGCACCCCAAGACATGCCTCCCACAGATTTCAGCACTACCACCACGGTGAGGAAAGAGTAAATATCTGATCTGAACACCAGACGCATTTCTCAGTTTTGTCCTCAGTGAACAGAGCCAGAGAGGCACAAAGGATAGATTGAAAAACAAGGCTCTGTAACAACCTTGACACTTTTGACTCTCATGAGATGTTACATCACGGAAATCATTCGCCGCGTCTCTGGTCAACCATTTGGAAATAATAAATAACAATGAAACTTCTCGGGACTGCAAAATTCACTGAGAATGTGCTGCCCTGCAAACATAGGGAATCTACGTTAGTCGATAACTTCATGGTTACGGTCAATATTCAATACAATCAGCTACATTAATTGCAAGAAAGGTCAATAAGGGTATTTGTGAAAACGGCAGGATGCCTAAGAACACTTTGATGTAATCAGTTACTCCGCGTTTGTTAACATGTATTAACAGGCATGTGAAATGACACGTTAACATTTCTGAATCTATCGGTGTATGACTAATTCTCAGTTTATTATGCTTGTGTGTAAAAAAAAATGTGCTGCACGTTGAATCAAGGGCTACACTCACATTTGCCCCAGTAAAAAATATACCGAGAAGAATGCTTAATGAATGACACAGAACATCTTCCGTCAACTGATTATCTTTTCTGATGAGGGTGGGATGGGGGGAGTGGTGCTGGTCGTAAATATGGACATAGCCGCATCGAGACAAACTATTGGTTTTCAAAGTATAAAATCAGAGTTCTGGTTCTCACCTTGACCGTGTGAGCCTGGGGACGCACGCCATGAGCAAGGGCCCAAACAAGTCCAGTCAAATGAGGGCTGGGCAAGTCCGCCTAATCCATCCAAGTTTCCTGTGTCATCCACAAAAATATGTACACGAATAAAGGTGTTTTTTTTTAATGTATAATAATAATAATAATGAATACTTATATAGCGCCTATTCTCGGCTAGAGACCAAGCTCTAAGCGCTTTACAATCAACACTCGTTTACACAACGGGCTGCCTACCTGGGTAGTGCCGACTGAAGAGCTGCCAGCTGGCGCATCATTCAGTCGTTTCCCGTGTCATCCAGTCAGTATCGTTCAATATCGATCACTCATTTTCCTTACTTCATTCTTTCCGTTTCTCACGCAGGGTGCATGCTATGTGTAACGTGTCATCCATACCAACGGCCAAACTGGCCTACTCTTCCGAAAGTTGGTGATGGGATTTTACGTGTGTGCAAGATGTTATGCGTGCGTTCACACACGGAACCTCGGTTTATAGTCTCATTCGAAGGACTGTATGGGAAATGGAGTCAGAACCAATGTTAACTCCGAGGGAAAAATCCCCCTGTACCGAAACGCCCCGGCGGAGGTTCGAACCCGCAACCCCAGGATCACCAAGATTACGAGTCCGGCGCTCTACCAACTGAGCTATTCCGGCTCCCCATATATATAGTAATTACAGGAAACTTGGATGGATTAGGCGGACTTGCCCAGCCCTCATTTGACTGGACTTGTTTGGGCCCTTGCTCATGGCGTGCGTCCCCAGGCTCACACGGTCAAGGTGAGAACCAGAACTCTGATTTTATACTTTGAAAACCAATAGTTTGTAATATATAGTAATGTAAAGATGATAAAATGATAATGAGACAAAGGTGAGACGATTAAAGTCATACGCGTTATATCACGTATCACACTTCAAACTCCGTGGAATCGAATACTTACAGCCGTTTTTTTCAAAGGAGGGAATTACCGTTACGCCTTATTCAAATGCATGCGACTATCTGGCTCGCGTGTTCTCTATGTTATCTGTCTGTCTGTCTCTCTGTCTTTTTTCTATAACCATCTGCTAATCGAGTATTGATATTTGAGAATAAGTATAGGCACAAACGTGACCACTTCGTTATATCCGGCTCGAACTCTTCACGAGGCCCGAACGTACGATTCACTATAGGCGGCTGCTTCGTTATAACCGGCGTGACTGCCTGCTGGGGACCCCAAAACTATATATTTCGTTATGACCGGCATTTCGTTATATCCGACTTGATTACATCCGACTTATTTTTAGTCATGTAAAGAAAGGTTTTTGCCAGGAACAAGCTTTTTGCTTCGTTATATCCGGCATTCGTTATATCTGACTTCGTTATAAGCGGCTTCGACTGTCTATATCCACTGAGCAAAGACACCGACTGCAATGAAGCGCAAAGGAACCATGGGAGTACAGTCCATGGGGATGGTGCTCGATCGACAGATGTCCCGCGGCGGAAAGAGAGGGCAGGCACTGCCTTCCATCCTGCCGTGCTGTAGACACTGTCAAACTGCCGTCCATCATGCCGTGCTGCAGACACTGTCAAACTGCCGTCCATCATGTCGCCCTGTAGACACTGTCAAACTACCTTCCATCATGCCGTGCTGTAGACACTGTCAAACTACCTTCCATCATGCCGTCCTGTAGACACTGTCAAACTGCCGTCCATCATGTCGTCCTGTAGACACTGTCAAACTACCTTCCATCATGCCGTGCTGTAGACACTGTCAAACTACCTTCCATCATGCCGTCCTGTAGACACTGTCAAACTACCTTCCATCATGCCGTCCTGTAGACACTGTCAAACTGCCGTCCATCATGCCGTGCTGTAGACACTGTCAAACTACCTTCCATCATGCCGTGCTGTAGACACTGTCAAACTACCTTCCATCATGCCGTCCTGTAGACACTGTCAAACTACCTTCCATCATGCCGTGCTGTAGACACTGTCACCTTCCATCATGCCGTGCTGTAGACACTGTCAAACTACCTTCCATCATGCCGTGCTGTAGACACTGTCAAACTACCTTCCATCATGCCGTCCTGTAGACACTGTCAAACTACCTTCCATCATGCCGTGCTGTAGACACTGTCACCTTCCATCATGCCGTGCTGTAGACACTGTCAAACTACCTTCCATCATGCCGTGCTGTAGACACTGTCAAACTACCTTCCATCATGCCGTGCTGTAGACACTGTCACCTTCCATCATGCCGTGCTGTAGACACTGTCACCTTCCACCATGCCGTGCTGCAGACACTGTCAGCACTGCCTTCCATCATGCCGTGCTGTAGACACTGTCAAACTACCTTCCATCATGCCGTCCTGTAGACACTGTCAAACTACCTTCCATCATGCCGTGCTGCAGACACTGTCAAACTACCTTCCATCATGCCGTCTGTAGACACTGTCAAACTACCTTCCATCATGCCGTGCTGTAGACACTGTCAAACTACCTTCCATCATGCCGTGCTGCAGACACTGTCAAACTACCTTCCATCATGCCGTGCTGTAGACACTGTCAAACTACCTTCCATCATGCCGTGCTGCAGACACTGTCAAACTGCCTTCCATCATGCCGTGCTGTAGACACTGTCAAACTACCTTCCATCATATCATGCCGTGCTGTAGACACTGTCAAACTACCTTCCATCATGCCGTGCTGTAGACACTGTCAAACTACCTTCCATCATCATGCCGTGCTGATAGGCACTGTCAAACTACCTTCCACCATGCCGTCCTGTAGACACTGTCAAACTACCTTCCATCATGCCGTGCTGTAGACACTGTCAAACTACCTTCCATCATGCCGTGCTGTAGACACTGTCAAACTACCTTCCATCATGCCGTGCTTAGACACTGTCAAACTACCTTCCATCATGCCGTGCTGTAGACACTGTCAAACTACCTTCCATCATGCCGTGCTGTAGACACTGTCAAACTACCTTCCATCATGCCGTGCTGTAGACACTGTCAAACTACCTTCCATCATGCCGTGCTGTAGACACTGTCAAACTACCTTCCCATCATGCCGTGCTGTAGACACTGTCAAACTACCTTCCATCATGCCGTGCTGTAGACACTGTCAAACTACCTTCCATCATGCCGTGCTGTAGACACTGTCAAACTACCTTCCATCATGCCGTGCTGTAGACACTGTCAAACTACCTTCCATCATTCATGCCGTGCTGTAGACACTGTCAAACTACCTTCCATCATGCCGTGCTGTAGACACTGTCAAACTACCTTCCATCATATCATGCCGTGCTATAGGCACTGTCAAACTACCTTCCACCATGCCGTCCTGTAGACACTGTCAAACTACCTTCCATCATGCGCCTGTGACACTGTAATACACTGTCAGACACTGAACTCTTCCATCAATGCCGTGCTGTAAGCACTGTCAAACTACCTTCACCATCTGAGCTGCCTTCTATGCGTGTGTAGACACTGTCAAACTACCTTCCATCATGCCGTGCGTAGCACTGTCAATATTCCACTGGTCTTAAGTCAAACTACCTTCCATCATGCCGTGCTGTAGACACTGTCATACTATCATCTTAGACCTTCCATCATGCTGTGCTGTAGACACTGTCAAACTACCTTCCATCATGCTGTGCTGTAGACACTGTCAGGCACTGCCTTCCATCATGCCGTGCTGTAGACACTGCCTTCCATCATGTCGTGCTGTAGACACTGCCTCCATCATGTCGTGCTGTAGACACTGCCTTCCATCATGCCGTGCTGTAGACACTGTCAAACTACCTTCCACCATGCCGTGCTGTAGACACTGTCAAACTACCATACTTCACTGCCTACTGACCATGGGGTTGGGGGGCCTCAATCTTTTTTCAACTTATCATAGTCGGATGTTTTATTAGTGCCCCGTCTCTACATCAGGACCTGACCCCAGTGCGATAGGATATTTATTATAGTGCCCCGTCTCTACATCAGGACCTTCTGACCCCAGTGCGATAGGATATTTATTAGTGCCCTGTCTCTACATCAGGACCTTCTGACCCCAGTGCGATAGGATATTTATTAGTGCCCCGTCTCTACATCAGGACCTTCTGACCCCAGTGCGATAGAGGAGATATTTATTAGTGCCCCGTCTCTACATCAGGACCTTCTGACGCCAGTGCGATAGGATATTTATTAGTGCCCCGTCTCTACATCAGGACCTTCTGACCCCAGTGCGATAGAGGAGATATTTATTAGTGTCCCGTCTCTACATCAGGACCTTCTGACCCCAGTGCGATAGGATATTTATTAGTGCCCCGTCTCTACATCAGGACCTTCTGACCCCAGTGCGATAGAGGATATTTATTAGTGCCCCGTCTCTACATCAGGACCTTCTGACCCCAGTGCGATAGGATATTTATTAGTGCCCCGTCTCTACATCAGGACCTTCTGACCCCAGTGCGATAGAGGAGATATTTATTAGTGCCCCGTCTCTACATCAGGACCTTCTGACCCCAGTGCGATAGATATTTATTAGTGCCCCGTCTCTACATCAGGACCTTCTGACCCCAGTGCGATAGACATTTATTAGTGCCCTGTCTCGACATTAGGACCTTCTGACCCCAGTGCGATAGGATATTTATTAGTGCCCCGTCTCTACATCAGGACCTTCTGACCCCAGTGCGATAGAGGAGATATTTATTAGTGCCCCGTTTCTACATCAGGACCTTCTGACCCCAGTGCGATAGGATATTTATTAGTGCCCCGTTTCTACATCAGGACCTTCTGACCCCAGTGCGATAGGATATTTATTAGTGCCCCGTCTCTACATCAGGACCTTCTGACCCCAGTGCGATAGGAGATATTTATTAGTGCCCCGTTTCTACATCAGGACGTTCTGACCCCAGTGCGATTGAGGATATTTATTAGTGCCCCGTTTCTACATCAGGACCTTCTGACCCCAGTGCGATAGAAGATATTCATTAGTGCCCTGTCTCTACATCAGGACCTTCTGACCCCAGTGCGATAGACATTTATTAGTGCCCTGTCTCGACATTAGGACCTTCTGACCCCAGTGCGATAGAGGAGATATTTATTAGTGCCCTGTTTCTACATCAGGACCTTCTGACCCCAGCGCGATAGAGGAGATATTTATTAGTGCCCTGTTTCTACATCAGGACCTTCTGACCCCAGCGCGATAGAGGAGATATTTATTAGTGCCCTGTTTCTACATCAGGACCTTCTGACCCCAGCGCGATAGAGGAGATATTTATTAGTGCCCTGTTTCTACATCAGGACCTTCTGACCCCAGTGCGATGGAGGAGATATTTATTAGTGCCCCGTCTCTACATCAGGACCTTCTGACCCCAGTGCGATAGAGGATATTTATTAGTGTCCTGTTTCTATATCTGGACCTTCTGACCCCAGTGCGATAGGAGATATTTATTAGTGCCCCGTCTCTACATCAGGACCTTCTGACCCCAGTGCGATAGATATTTATTAGTGTCCCGTCTCTACATCAGGACCTTCTGACCCCAGTGCGATAGATATTTATTAGTGTCCCGTCTCTACATCAGGACCTTCTGACCCCAGTGCGATAGAGATATTTATTAGTGCCCCGACTATACATCAGGACCTTCTGACCCCAGTGCGATAGAGATGTTTATTAGTGCCCCGTTTCTACATCAGGACCTCCTGACCACAGTGCGGTAGAGATGTTTATTAGTGCCCCGTCTCTACATCAGGACCTTCTGACCCACGGCCACAACTGAAATACATGGAATGGCTTTCCCCTCGCAGCTTGGAGCAGTTTACATGTCTGCAGCCAGACTGCTTTGAGCTGTATCATACAGCATGTCTTGTTCAGGAATAGGAAATACAAAAGGAAAGTTTGCGGCAAATTGAAACAGGGGGAGAGAATAGGGCGGCAGGTGCTCGCGGGGGGGGGGGGGGGGTGGGGGGGGGGGGGGGGGGGGGGGGGGGGGGGAGGGGGGGCAGCGAAGGCAAGGCGGGGGGGTGGGGGAGAGGACGCATAAAGAACATGCTGTCAACAGAGACAATTCCTCATTGACACTGCTAGATTCGCGAGAACTTAGTGTGTGGCAATGTTTGTGTTTCTGCGCTTCTATCTGTAAATTAGGGTGACTTTTTTTTTTCATTGTGCATGACTTTCAAACTATTTCACTTTCGCTCTTCTGAATGTAAAGCTGTTGAGCATTTCTGGAACTATCGCGCATAGAAATAAAACATTATACTTTTATTATTATTGTTACTTTCATAATCTATTATACAATCTCGCATTTTCTGCATATGATGTTAAAGCGCGTGAGCATTTCATGAACATCGCCATAAACACTTTTATTATTTGACCAAAAACGGGCAGCCACCGCCATTTCTACCAAACGCGCATATACTTATCATAGTTATCTCTGCAAGTAGACTCCTCCCCCCCCCCCCCCCCCCCCTCAAAAATTGTTATATAAAACATGTCATTATCAAATACAATGAGTGAATTAAACACTACCTATCCGACCAAATGCAATGAAACCAGGCACCGTATAATTGTACCAGAAGAAAACTCACCGGCTACGTTCTGCTTTCCACAATCACAGCTACAGCACGTGCGTTCTCCCCAGCCACGGTCGGTGGTTTGAAAGTAGTCGTAGAGATTCAGGGAAAGCTGTGATTGGATGCCGAATGATCACGTGGCACGACACACTCCAGAGCAAAGCGCTTACATTGATTGGATGCCGAATGATCATGTGAAACGACAAACTCGCACGCACGTGAAACACGACTTATGTGCGTAAAGTGCCTCAGACCAAGGCGACTTGGCAAAGTTGAACATTGCTTCAGTCCACGTCGCTCAAATCAACGTTTAACACGTTATGTGAAATGATACTTTACAAAGCCGTGCTTTTGTTGTGCTAGTTGTCCTAAAAATCCTGACACTGAATCCAAAGGATACTATTGGAGTAATGTATAACAATTTTCATGAAATTCAACGCATGAACGAGTGTTGAGACAGAGCTAATCTAAAAATAAAATCACTGATGTAGAAAAAAGACTCCGTATCAGATACCAAGGCCTAAACCATGACTCCAGTCAACCAGGGAAAGAATTAGACGAACGTCAGTCTGTATGGAAACTTGTCCAAACATGGTGTGACTAATCGGTTTCGACAAATCAGCCAGTTTCGGACAGATTTCGATAGTTAAGCCGGTTTTGATGTTACGAACTACTGGCATTCTGATCCTAAGAGAAGAAGCTCTGGCACACCATGTGACAATAACAGAACGTGGAGAAAGAGAAAGTAGGGAACACATTCGGAAATCCACCTCCAGCACCCCTGACACCCCCTCCCCCCACCACTCCCCCTCCCCCCACCACCACCACGTGGCTAATCAGGCAAATGCTATTGTCCCGTCTCCCCCCTCAACATTGCCTGCGAATGAGATATCTTAAAGGACACCAAACGTACTGTAAACACACACACACACACACACACACACACGTGTGTGTGTGTGTGTGTGTGTGTGTGTGTGAGATAGAGAGAGAGTGTGTGTCGGAAATGATAAGCCTCTTTTGACATAGTGAGAAATAGCACACACGAGCAAAGATGCAGACAGATAGACAAGCAGACGGGCCAACACACAGACAGGCTGGGAAAAGGTAAAGACAAAAGGCGGTGGATAGGGGGCTGGTGTTTTGGCACGACTTCGGGGGAGGAAGGGGGATCATTTGTGGTGATGGTGTTCTGGTGCATTAGGAGGAAGGGGGGGGGGGGGGGTAATTTGTAGGTGATGGTATTTCGGTGCATTGGGGAGGAAGGGGGGTAATTTGTAGGTGATGGTATTTCGGTGCATTGGGGAGGAAGGGGGATAATTTGTAGGTGATGGTGTTTCGGTGCATAGGGGAGGAATGGGGGCAATTTGTAGGTGATGGTGTTTCGGTGCATAGGGGAGGAAGGAGGATCATTTGTAGGTGATGGTGTTTCAGTGCATTGGGGAGGAAGGAGGATCATTTGTAGGTGATGGTGTTTCGGTGCATTGGGGAGGAATGGGGGCAATTTGTAGGTGATGGTGTTTCGGTGCATAGGGGAGGAATGGGGCAATTGTAGGCGATGGTTTCGTGCATTGAGAGGAATGGGCAATTGTAGGTGATGTGTTTCGGTGCATGGGGAGGAATGGGGGCAATTTGTAGGCTGATGGTGTTTCGGTGCATTGGAGAGGAATGGGGGCAATTTGTAGGTGATGGTGTTTCGGTGCATGGGGAGGAATGGGGGCAATTTGTAGGTGATGGTGTTTCGGTGCATTGGGGAGAAATGGGGGCAATTTGTAGGTGATGGTGTTTCGGTGGATTGGGGAGGAATGGGGGCAATTTGTAGGTGATGGTGTTTCGGTGGATTGGGGAGAAATGGGGGCAATTTGTAGGTGATGGTGTTTCGGTGCATTGGGGAGAAATGGGGGCAATTTGTAGGTGATGGTGTTTCGGTGCATTGGGGAGGAAGTAGGATCATTTGTAGGGAGACAACGGTTCTTTCTTAATGCAGATGGTTTTCTCACCTACCTAGACTACTGAATCCCTCAGAACGTGCTCCTCACACGAACAAATAGACACGCACACCCGCATTGCACAACACACACACACACACACACACACACACCGGCGCGCACGCACGCACGCATGCACACACGCGCGTGCGGGCGCACGCGCATGCACACAAACACACACACAAATACGCTCTCTCTCTCTCTCTCTCTCTCAAACACCACGACCATCACCATCACAACCACCACACGAGAACGTCGGGTTTCTTAGAAGAAGTGGGCGAGGGCTTCATTTGACTCTAAACTGAATCCACCAGAATGACAACACGTGACCATGGGGGAGCAAAACACACACACACACACACCTAGAAACTGGCAGCATCTGACTAGTTGAACAGGACCCAGATGAACTTTTCTGTGTGAAATCGAGCTTTATCTCCGACTTCTGTTAGGTCAAAATTATCTATGGGCACTGAAAAGAATTTGCACACTCTCTTCAAAATGGCGAGTCTGGGTTTCTCTTCAAACCTTATCTTGTCGACTTAACTTTCTGTTGTGTTTTTGTGCAACGTTTTCAGTTGTGGATGTATAGACTGTTCCGTCTTGTTCTTAATCAAATAACCATAATATAATTGGAGGTCCGATACATGGTATGTAGGAAGGCGCACTCTGGCCCGATACCTGTGTCTCCAGCCTTTAGATTTTTCTGGAAGGAGGGCCACGTGTTCATGTTATGTGTGCACGCACGCACGTGTTCGTGTTGTGCATGCTCAGAAATGCGCATATAGCTGCATGGTTTAATTGTGTGTACATTTTTTTTTTTTGCTTTCTTTAGTCTTTTGACACTGTGATTGTCTGATAACAACGTACATGCATTTCTTTTTTTACCCACACTGGTGATCACACATGTGGTTATGTCAAAGGGACCATTGCTGTTCACTATTCATCACTGCTGTGCACTATTCATATACACACTTTTCAATGCTTTGTTGCATCAGTAAAGGGATTATTGTAGCATACCAATCTTCAGCTGTACAGTTCTACCAGCAATATTATCTGGCTTCAGAAAGATTTTTCTCTTCTTACACACATGTATATGCATTGAGTTTATTCATTGCTTCCTGAATTATATTTTTGTCTTTCTTTCTTTTTCTTATTAAAAGAGATTCTGCTGTATTTTAGCACCTGCAGTTTGTAAATTTTTTTTTTAGTATAGTACAAATCTATTGATGAATGGGGTAAAACATTTTACACACATATGATCATGAAACACTTTTGTCAATAGTGTCATTGACTTTATAATATTTGGCAAAGATATGCTTGTTTTAATGTGTTTGTGTGTGTTTGAAAGTGGAGTGTATGCTTGTGCGTATATGTGTTGCTACAACAGAAATGTGAAAAGAACATGGTTAAAAAGATTACGAGAAAACATACAACATAAGGAAAATATTCATACTTGCATCTGCTTGTTTATTGTATCAAATCCATGTGTGTTTGTTTTATGTGTGTTCATTTTTCACTTTGATCTCTAAGTTCTAGAATGTACAAGACAAGAAGTGCAGGTACATTTTTGAGTTATTAGTATATCCACCATAAACAGCAATCCATGGAATGGAGGAGGGAGGAAATAAAGATTAGCATGGTCAGGCAAGTATCAGACGAACTGTTTATGAGGAAAAGCGAACTGTGAAGGAGAGGAGGGAAGAGCAGAATTTTTCTCTTGTGATTCATAACCACATGTAAAAGATGATCATTCAAAAGTGATGTGCAAGTGCTCCTTACATCCAGAGTGGCCTTGACCCCCAAATAAGATCAATTCCGAACTATACATGGAGAAAAAGGGCTGTGCGGGGGACACATGGTGGACATGAGTGGTGTGGAAGTAATGTTACTCTGGGAGCACGGAAGATGAAATAGATTGAAAACAAACACTCCTGGCGGTTTGCTATTAATTACATATGAAATTTGTTCAGATTTCTGCCTGCAGTCGCCTCACTTTGCTACTAGATCTACTGGATGTAAGTTGTGAAGTGTTAAGCATCATTTGTCAGTATGTTGGTGCTATTTTTCTGGTGAGTCATATCCAGACTGGGTTGAGACTTTCAGTATGATTAAGCAAGAGAAAAATGGAATTTTGGGTGCAGGTCCTTTGGATAATCTACCTGTGTAATGAATCACAAGATCTCTGATCTGTGCATGTGAGTCTGTTATGAGGTATGATTTGTTTTCTTTTTACTCTGTCTTCATTGAGTGGTCACCAAATGCAGCATGCACATGGGCATGTGAAAGAACCTGAAGCATCAAGAAAGTAATGTAACAGATTTTCAAAACACTACCTTCTGTTTTAGATGCAGCAGACAGAAACGTGCAACCAACAAAACCCACATACATCCCAATTCATTTATTTTATGAATCATTGAATCACAGCATGGTTACCTCTGTCTTATATACAGAAAAACACTAATGACATATAATACAAGCGCACACACACACACACTTGTACTGCAGATCATTTGACTATTTCAATTTCAACTTCACCTTCAAACATAATCATGTAGTACTTATCTATCTTATTACATATATATTATCAATCTTGATTTACTATAAATCACGTTTCCCCCGTTTTAACATCAGACAGTCACAGTCTATGTATCCATCAATTGAACTGTTGGTCCATCCATTTATGTGTGCATACACACACACACACACACACACACACACACACACTAAAAACCATTTCCACAATTCCATTTTCGATTGTAACATTAAAAAAAGAAAAGCTTTTGTATGTACACAGCACGTACTGTCAGCTTTATTTTTTTCAATATTTGTTGCACTGTCAAATACACCAACAAACTGATTAATATCATCTGTATACACCAACACCACATCTCATTTTGTCATTTGATGTACTCCTAGACATGTTAAAAATCACAAATCCAAAACAAAGCATCATAAAATTAATTAATTTCAAACTTTTTGAACTAAATTAACATTTAATGATGCTGCATATAAAAATCTGTTTATAATTTGTTCCTATCCTAAGGTGTTACGGAAGTAATAGTAAAAACCTTTTTAATAATTTGTTCATATCCTCAAGTGTCTTCACACAACATTATGGAATACATGTCAGTGTATAAGTACATGTAGTAATGGGGATGAAGTACCTCTTGAAGCTAAAAATCATGTTAGAAAAATAATCATCAAGTTCTAATAAATGGCTGTGGATGTGTGCGGTTTTAATTTTTCAACTCCTTCAGACTCGCAAGACTTGATTTGTTGACATGAGCCACTAACCTGTCAGTCAATGAGTCATTAACAAACACAAAACACTCACTCAGTAAAAGCATTCTGATCTGCTCTCCTTAGCACCAAATGATAGTCCCCTACCATGTACGTACACACCATTTGAAATCTTTGAACTTGCAAAGTCACTCGTCTGACACTGAAAGTGTCCAAGATGATAAGCAAGCCAAACTGATCAGCACTTAAAATTCAAACAAACAAAAAATTCTTTACACTTGCTGTAGGTAATGATTATCCCCTAATTTCATAGGAAAGGGTGTGAATATACAGAGCGATGGCAAGAACATAACGACCCAAGGAAAAGAATTGATTTTAGAGTTCACAAATGGAAATGACTTGGTATCATGGGAGACAACTCTTCGAGCTTCCTGATTGGTAATAAGACATTTGTTTGGACTGGTGAAGTACCAGGAAAAGACGTCAGAAAAAAAAAAGGGAAGAAACTTGTCGAGGGAACAGGAGAAATTTCTGACACAGAATTCCCAGGAGGTATTGATATTATTCATAACTGAAAAATCCCTTGGCAGTGACTGGGAGGAGTCATTAAGTCTTTCAACCCACACTTGTAGATTCTTGGTCGTTTCACATCAGTGTCCCGAAACCAGCAGTTTTAAAAGGAGCCATCTTGCTGAATCTGTACGACGCGGTTCTCCTTCCGGGCTTTCTCCGCAGCAAACACCAGCAGATGGCTGGCCAACGTGTCGTCGGCCCCTGTCTTGATCAAGTTTTTGTCACCAGTCTGGGAGAAAAAAATAATCAATACAAAAATAATTCAGGCATGCTAATTCCATGAAGACTTGAAACAGAACTGACAATTCGAAGTAGAATATACCAGTTGAAGCAGGAGATTAAAGGGAGGAAGGCAGGGACAGGGTGGGGAAGGAGGAAGGTGGATTGTAGGGGGGGAGGGGGGGGGTAAAATGACCTCTTCTGTTACTAATTTTAGATGATGTTTATCAGATAGCAGCTGGAAAGAATTGGCTTCTTTTGATTGATCTTAATTCTGTATAAATAAATTTCTTCATAATTTTTCAAAACCCATGTTGAAAGACATCCACTAAAAGCCGGCTTTAGTGACTAAAATCAAAAGAAATAAAAGTGATCCAAAACCGTTTTCTAAGCAAAATCAAACAGAAGATTAGGAAGGTGTGTGTGTGTGTGTGTGTGTGTGTGACTGGGGGGGGAGGGGGAGGGGGGGCTGGGGTTGTAAAATCTCAAGTACACATATGATTTGGGGCAGTGAGTGAGAGGGGAAATGGAAAGATGGGGAGGGGATGGAGTAGGGAGGGATAAGAAGGGGATGGTGTGTGCGTGCATGCGTGCGTGCGTGTGTGCGTGCGTGCGTGCATGTGTGTGTGTGTGTGTGTGTGTGTGTGTAAAGATACCTTGCTGAAATCCTGAATAAGATTGAGTAACCTGCGTTTTGAAATAAATGTACAAATATGCAAAGTGTCATTGCAATCATAAATCATTATACTTCTGATGAACTATATGTAAAGATGATATTGACTGGCTAAATAAAGAAATCTTCATGACACAGAAAAGTCAAAAAGCTAATCCCTTGACTTCCCATTTGCACATCTTTTTTGTAACTAGTTTCATTGTGATAATTTCTCAACAGACTAAAGAAGGGCATATTCCAACACACTCCAGTGACATAGCTGATTCATTCAGCTATACATGACCAGTAGGAGGGACCAAACTGTACAGCGCAAGAATTTCATTCACTCACTGGCCAAATGGAAGACAGGTAAACAAGGTTGCAATGGTTTTCATCTCAGTTGTGTCTACAAAACTATTTTTTTACAACTGCAATCAAGAAAGAAAGAAAACATTTTTTTTTTAACTGGAACCAGCATATCTTTGTTGTTAAAACATATATCAAAACTTATTATTTTCTCACACTTGTATTTTCTGTGAACTATCATCCTTTCTAACTAACCATTCATTGCTGTGAAACAGATCCCCCCCCCCCCCCCCCCCCCCCCCCCCCCAAATAAACTTTTATAACATACTAGTGCCAATGAAGGCAAGGGTCCGATTCCCTGCCTGATAGAAAATGCAATTAAAAAGAAAGCCTGATCTAGATCTTTGAAAAGGCAAGTGAAACTACCAGCTTACTGCTTTCTTTAGAATGTACTTACTGGAGCGCCAGGTTTGAAAGCAGATATAATTCAACAATGAGAAATATGAAACAAGCGTGGAGGTAAACGGGGTCTATGAGTTGATCAAGATAGGTGTGTTAGATCAAACATATTTCATGGGGTGAAAATCACTTTTAATAGCGCATACATCACCCTGACTCACTGTACAGGAAAGCATTACCAGAGTAGGGCTCACTTTCATTAAATGGCAAAGAACAGAGATGGTTTGATGAAATAATGCTGAATAAGCAACCCCTTTTCAGCCATCCTCCTATAAAGCAAAAAAAAATGCATACGCAGAAATGGATCAAATGTCTTGTTTCTACCTGGAGGATACCAAAACAGAACCAAAAGGCACCTTGTGTGAGAAAAGGTCAGTGCTAGTAATCAGGCCCTGATTGGTGTGCCAGGGCTGTCTCGGAGATCTACCAGAATGTTTTGAGAAAGAAAACTGTAAGAGCACTGGCTGCAGTCTGCAAGGGGATCTGGTTGGTACTCATGATTAAGACGGGCAAAGCTTAACGTCAGACTGCTGGCCAGCTGATTTCCCACAGAATGGAGAGAGCATTTTTGACCCTCTTGCTAGGTCTGGGCCTGAAGGTGAATTTGGTTATGGTAAGAATCACTCAAGTCTTGAACCAATTATCCTACTGGGTCTAAGAAGGCAGAAATGAATTCTGTCTACAATATCTTACATGAGCCACAGAGGCTGTCAGCTCATGCATAAGGCATGGACAGTTCTCAGGAACAACCCTACCTTTGCATTTTGCCAAGAGTCTCCATCTGGAGGGGTTGGGGCTAGGGCAGAAGCATTCAACCCATCCATCTTCAGTCTCCCCATTCAGTTTACTTGCCACAGGCCCTACTGTAGTGTTCAACAAGAAACAAAGGCCCTGAAGAGTCAGGAATACCAAGACTCAATTTGGGTGGTTTCTTTCAGGCTGCTAGAAAGCCAGCACCAGGTACTGAGGTAGCGTGTGCCGTACGTCCCAATCTATACTCTGTGGCTGAGGGGCACTGAGCAGAGAAATGATAGGATAACCTACACATGCAGACGCAGCAGTAGCCAAGAATGACACACCGTCCAAGAAGAGCAAGCCCTGGTGCCTGAAAGACACTGGTCACAGGAATCTTGGGATCACCTACACATGAGGAAGCAGCTGCAGCCAAGAGTGACACATTATCCAAAAAGAACAAGTTCTACTTGGTGGCGAACTGGCAATGGTCAGAGGAATCTGTGGATCACCTATACATGAGAAAGCAGCTGCCGCTAAGAGTGACACACTGTCTAAGAAGAACAAGCTCTGGTAGATAATAAGATAATGTTACTTATAGCCCAGCCGACCGCAAAGGGCCACATCAGGGCGGTCACCACGTTAAAATCAACTCACAAGTCATTCATTCACATAATTCTTTAAAATACATCGAAAAACCATCCGAAAGTTTGTTAAAAATCTTTCCACTGTAAAAACTCAGATCCGATGAAAAATGTTAATCTCTTTCAAGAACTCAAAGATGGCATCAGGTGGGACATCTCTGAACAAGGTTTTCATGGAATCCGCCGTAAAATGTTTGTGTCTCACATCGTGCAAGTCCCAACACTCTAAAAGAATATGTTTCATTGTGAGTGGCACATGACATGGAATGCACCACGGAGCTTCTTCACTCTTTAAAAGGTACGAATGGGTAAAATACGAATGGCCGGTGTGCAGCCGGCACAGAACTGTTTCTTCTTTACGACCACCAGATGCAGATGGGAGGAACTCCTTAAGGTTTGGACGGATCTGAAGGAGTTTGTTATCCGTCTGTGTATTCCAATCCTCCTGCCAGAGGTCTCCCACATAATCGTTAATTTTGGGTTTCAGATCTGAGCAGGGGATATATATGTTGGACAATTTCTCTCTTGTGGCATTCTTGGCTAAACGATCAACCATTTCGTTCCCTCCAATGCCAACATGACCAGGAATCCAAGCCAAAATAATGTTGTAACCATCCGCTTTCAACTTGGTCAAAAGTTCAAAAAAGTGTAAAAGTTCTGGGTGCTGAAGGTTGCGGCCAGCTATGGCCTCCAACGCTGACAGTGAATCTGACAGAACCAGAAAGTCCCTCTTCTTAGATTGTGAGATTATCTTCAATGCCAGAACCAGAGCAGTAAGTTCAGCGGAATAGACAGAAGCATCTGGAGGTATATGTTCTAACAGTATCTGAGAAGGAGCCCCAGGGCAGTAGGCTGCACAGGCCACTCCATCCTCAGACTTGGAACCGTCAGTGAAAATTTTCTGATGATGGAAATTTTGAACAGAGGTCAGAATACAATGCCTTGTATGCCAGAGAGCTGGTAGACTCTTTACGAAAAGCTGCAAGATCAAAACAAATCTCTGGTGTGAAAAAGGTCCACGGAGGCTCATCTGGAAACTTGGAAAAATCGGACACAACTCCTAAGTCTAGACCTGCATTCCGCACGTGAGGCTGCATACGAAGACCAAACGGCGGAATACAGTTAGGGTTGTTTTCAAATTTACTTTGGAACGGAGGGTCAAAAACACAGTCATAGGCAGGATTCTGCGGTTCTGAGAACAGTCTGATACAGTAATTTAGAGACATTTTCAGCCTGCGGTTGGACAGTGAGGGTTCACCTGCCTCTGCGTACAGGCTGTACACAGGGGTGGTGCGGAATGCTCCAAGACAGAGACGAAGCCCTTGATGGTGGATAGGGTCCAAGAGTTTCAGATAAGAGGGTCTTGCAGAGCCGTACACAGCACAACCATAGTCCAGTTTGGAGCGGACCAGGGCTCTGTAGAGATGCAGCAAAGTTTTCTTATCAGCGCCCCAGTCAGTGTGCGCTACGACCCGCAGAATATTCAGAGCTTTCTGGCAAGAGGTTTTGAGATTTTTAATGTGGCTGAGAAAGTTGAGTTTTTGATCAAAAATAACTCCTAGGAATTTGGCTTCTTTTACAGCTGGAATGGTGGACTTGTCCAGACGAATTTCAGGATCAACAAAAAATTGACGAAAATTGTGAAAATGGATTGACTGAGTTTTGGTACGTGAGAAGGTAAACCCGTTTTCCTCGGCCCACTGCTGGATCTTGTTGACACAAAGTTGGAGTCGACGCTGTACGCTGGGGTAAGAAGCTCCAACTGCATACAGCGCAAAATCGTCAACAAACAGAGAGGACTCAGAGCCTGGCTTACCGATTTTACAATGTCGTTAATTTTAATGCTGAAAAGGGCAGGAGAAAGGATGCTCCCCTGAGGTACACCCAACTCCTGCCCATGGATGTCAGAAAGTGTGGTGCCAACACGCACCTGGAACTGTCAATCGGCCAGAAAGTTTTGGATAAACAGAGGCAGGTGACCACGAAAACCAAGTTTGTGCAGGTCCATAAGGATTCCTGATTTCCATGTGGTGTCATATGCTTTTTCGAGGTCGAAAAAGATAGCGACCACATGCTGTTTATTGACAAAGGCATTGCGGATGGTGGTTTCCAGACGGATTAGATGGTCGACTGTCGAGTGGTATTTCCGGAAACCGCACTGTTGCCTGGCCAAAAGGCCATCGGTTTCCAGCTTCCACATCAGACGGGAGTTGACCATCTTCTCCATCAACTTACAAAGGCAGCTAGTTAGAGCTATCGGACGATAGTTCGAAGGGTTAGTAAGGTCCTTTCCAGGCTTTGGAATTGGAATGATCAGGGCTTTCCGCCAGGAGGGCGGAAAGCACCCTGTGGTCCAGATATGGTTGTATACTTTAAGAAGGGTCTGGAGACAGTTTTCTGGAAAATGTTTCAAAACCTGATAATGAATATCATCCAGACCAGGGGCAGAATCAGTGCAGGTTTGTAAAGCTGTTTTCAGTTCATTGATTGAAAAAGGGAGATTGTAGGCTTCAGAGTTGTCTGATGTGAAATTGTATAAAGATTTCTCTCTGAGTTGTTTGTTTTTTAAAAAGGCTGCAGATTTATTTGAAGATGAGGAGTTCTGTTGGATGGTGGAAGCCAACAGATTGGCAACAGCTTGTTTGTCAGTGACCAGAGCATCGGCAAGTTTCAAGTGATGAATGGAGGGGTTGGTGTTTTTCCCCTTGATTTTTCTGATGATGTTCCAGACTTTTTTCTTTGAAGTTTTTGATGTCAGCCCGGAGCAGAAGTTTCTCCAAGACTGATGTTTACTGATTTTGAAAGTGTGTCTCGATTTGGCGCGGAGTTTCTGATGGGCTCGAGCGTTGGGACCTGAAGGTCGTTGGTATACCTGACGCTGAGCCCGTTTGCAAACTTTTGAAATTTGTTGGCAGTCTAAATTAAACCAGGGTGTTTTGGGCATTTGGAGTTTATTGGAAGACATTGGAATACAGGTTTTAGCACACTTTATCACAGTGTTAGTCAGAGATTCAGCTGGGTCTGGACTCTGAAGAAAATCAGTGTCCTGGAATTCTTTCAAAATATTGGTGGCAAAAAGATTCCTGTTGGCCTTCTTATAATTAAGATGTTGTGAGACAGTGATGTTTTCAGTTAATAAGGGTTTTAAAAGAACAGGGAAATGGTCACTTCCGTGTAGATCGTCATGGACAGACCACTCATAGTCCAGGACCAGCGAGGGGTCACAAATCGACAAATCTAAACACGAAAGTGAACCTGTGGAAGAGTGGAGGTAAGTTGGAGCTCCATTGTTCAGACAACACAAATCAAAGTCTGAAAGGACATCCTCAAGAAGCAGACCTCTGGATGACGAACTGACACTACCCCAAAGAGGATTGTGACCATTAAAGTCACCCAACAGCAAAAAAGGTTGAGGAAGTTCTCCGATCAGACCAACAAGGTCCTGACGACAAACCGGGACAGAAGGTGGCAGATAAAGTGAACAAATTGTTATAGTTTTATGGAGAGTGACTCTCGCAGCTACAGCCTGAAGGGGGGTAGTCAGAGCGACAGGACTAAACAGCAAAGTTTTATGTAAAAGAAGGGCAACACCGCCCGACAGTCCCAATGAGGATGGTTGTGCAGGTTTGGAAAGAACATTAAAGCCAGAAAGAGTGAAGGTCTTCTGGCTTTGAATTTTAGTTTCCTGAAGAGCCACGACGGAAGGTTTCATAGTTTGACACAGAAGCTGCAGCTCCTCAAAATTTGAATTTAGACCACGGATATTCCAATGGATTAGTTTGCTATCCATGGTGCAGAGGACGAATAGGAGCGAAATCAGGTCATCTCCTCATCCACGTCTGCATCCAATAGAGCAAATTTATTGCTTAGTTTCACTGGACTATGTTGGTTTTCAGACCTGCTGGCAGACTTGCCCACAGGTGAAGAAGGCCTGGATTTTGGGGATGGTGGAGGTTTCTTTCTCATCTCCACCATCTCCACACTTGCTTGAACTCCCTTGCCCGCACGGGCACTGCACACAGGAGTTCGAGGCGGGAGGGCTGGCTTTTTAATCTGCCCAGCAGCAGATGGAGTAGACTGCTGGGCAGTCTGAGGGGCGGCGGATTTCTTGCCTCCACCAGGGGCACCCACTCTGGGTTGGGAGGTGGTGGACTTGCCTCCACCAGAGCCCAACGTTCTTCCTTGCAGTGACTTTGTGAAAATAAATTCATCAGTCTGGCAGCAGACTGATCGGGTCGACACTTTCTTTACAGCAGAAGCATAGGAAGACGCTGTTGGCGTCTGACTGCCAACAACCTGTTTACGGGCCTCAAAAAACGAAATCTTCTTTTCTGTTTTAACCTTTTGGATGTTGGACTCCTGAATCCAGACAGGGCAGTTGCGTGAAGAGGAGGGGTGGTCGCCACCGCAGTTCGCACAGTGCGCCGGGTCTTTACACGGCCCATCATGGGTTGCCTTGCAACAAACGCCACACACCTCCTGCCCAGAACAGCGGTCTCTGACATGACCGAACTTCTGGCATTTGTAACAGCGCATTGGAGACGGAACATACATTTGTACGCGGACATTCAGGTATCCTACTTTGATGACAGGAGGCAGCACAGGGTTGCAGAATGTCAGAAAGAGGGTGTTGGTGGCCACTCTTTCTGCACCTTTTTTGACTGTCACCCTATGCACCTCTGTCACACCCTGGGATGCAAGTTCCGCCTTGATCTCTGCCTCTGAGACACCTCTAAGATCTGGGCATCGAATCACTCCCTTAGAGGAATTCAGCTGTTTATGGGGAGTCACCCGGATCTCTCGGTCTACTAGCTTTGTAGCTTTCAGCAGCTGCTCGGATTGCTTCTTACTTTTACAATGGATAAGAAATGTACCATTTCTGAGATGTTTAATGGACTGTGGGTCTCCTGCAATGCCTTGAAAGCCCTTCTGTATAGCAAATGGGCTTAGTGCAGAAAGTGGTTTGTCCTGCTCCTTGCCTTCCATAATCAGCCAAGAGGACCAAAATCCTGACATCTGCCTCGTTTCAATATCGGAATCAGAGTCTGGATCAGATTCCTGCGGAAACCGCCGTGAAATTAAATTAGCCTTTCTTTTTTTGGGGGGAGGATTGTTTGGTGAAAAAGCCATATTTAGTGTAATTATATTTCGTCTCTCCCTTACCCACCCACCCTGGAGTCCAACTAAGGGGCCAGGGCCAAGAAATCACTGTCTTGACCCCTTCCAGGTTTCAGGAGAGATATACAACAGACAGAAACCTACCAACCCTATCCCCCCTGATCATGCCCAACTCCCGGGAACAGAGAGCTGAGCACTGCAGGGGTTACCCTGGCCAGCCGGAGAACTGCCTGTTTTGACCCAGCCCCATGAAGGGGAAGCCGATTGACACACCCGGGCCAGAGTGTACCTCCTGTCTAGGAGAGGTCCGAGCCAAAGTGATGTGTTGAGGGCGTTGGCCCTCTCAATCACCAGGATCTCATTCCCCTCCGACACAGGTCGCACCGCACGGCAAACGCGGCGGATCTTAAGAAGACCACAGAGAGAAAAGGAGTGTGGAAAAGAAGACTTGAAGGGGAGACGAAGATAGAAAAGAGCCAAATAAGAAAGGCAGAAAACAAGAAAAGGAGAAAGGCGGGTTACTATTAGTCAGGATCCTCACCCTTAGCCTATCTGACATGGGAAGCCCTACCAGGGGCATCAACTCCATACCACATTATGCTTAGGCCAGACAGCATCTTGACTTCTCAGGCCTAGAAGCAGTTTTAAAAAACCAGCCTATCTTCAAGTATTGATGCCCCCGCCAGCAAAGCCCAAGGGATCACAGGACCACGCAAGCCCTCCGACCACGGCAAGGTTGCAACCCCCGGAGGGACAAGCTCTGGTGCCTAAAAGACACTGGTCACAGGAATCTTGGGATCGCCTACACATGAGGAAGCAGCTGTGACCAAAAGGGCCACACTGTCCATGAAGAACAGGAAACATCTGTCCTCTGACAAGCAGTCTCCAAATTGAGTGGTCTGTCTCTTGAGCTGTGAGCACCTTGTTGAGTGCTGACTGCAGTGTATTTCCATGAACTGCTTGTGTCTGTATGAACAGGAGCAGAATGGAGAATGGGAAAAAAGGAAATTTCTACTACAGAATTTTCAGATTCGGGGCTACCATTTCTATTTAAAGAGCCTTTAGAGTTGTTTTTTAATGTAATGAGAAAACACTCAACAAAGAGCACATGATCTTCTGACCTTCAGGGCATGAACAAAAGCCTTCATTAGTTGGTAGTCAGCTCCACGGTGACCCCCCAGGCGTCCTGGAGCACTCCCTGGAGGACAATCCACGTACCCTGGAAAGATGAGGGGGCATAATCATGAAATGGTCTCCCTGCTTCACAGCTTTAAATACACTCCCTCCCCCCCCCCCCCCCCCTCCCCATCTGAATAACTGACTATCTTTAAACGAAAGAGTATCAGCTTTCTAATAAAGAGACCTCTTTGCCAGTAAATATCTCATAAAAAATAATGAACTTCATATAAATCTTAACATTATTCTGGGCATAACTGTGACTAATCTGGAGGTGGAGCTTTGGTGGAGATGGGTGAAAAAGTAATCAAGCAGACCAATGAAATGAGCTTCCCTTCTTTTCAGCCTTCACTCTCAGTAGCGTTGTTCTCAAGCTGCTCATACCACCAGTATC
Organism: Conus canariensis; assembly: GCA_033310375.1. Taxonomy (NCBI): domain Eukaryota; kingdom Metazoa; phylum Mollusca; class Gastropoda; order Neogastropoda; family Conidae; genus Conus; species Conus canariensis. The sequence continues at coordinate 69,602,860 of CM065718.1, read as the reverse complement.
CCACTTTACCAGTATCCCTCCTCTTATTATTACGTTCTCATCATCGCCACTATTACCGCCATTAATACCATTATTATCACGGTTATCATTACTATTTCAACTCCCATGATCCCCTCCTTATGGGCCTCGTTTTCATCCCAACAACCATTTGATTTTGCTCCGAAGATGACAAGTGGTTTCTCGTTCTTCGTTTTCACTGTCCTAAATGTTATTTGTTTTTGCCTGAAGAAGACCCAAGAGGTCGAAATGCATTGTGTTTTGTCCTGTACTTTGTCTGTGTCCTTGGCGGCAACTAACCCCTTCTTTTTCTAAATTTTACATACTGTTCCAGTCCAAGCTATCCTAAGGAAGCTATCAATATCAGGTCACAGTCAGGCCACTCACAAGAGGAAACACTGCACTATTGCTGAACCACTTTGATCACGTTCAGTAACGCCTGTTCTGATCTAACTGTTGCAAAGCACTACCTATTTAGTGCTTTACTAATGCCAATGAACAATTCCTTAGCCACAGTGGCAGACTGCATACATGCTCTGCTTTTCTCTGAAGTCCTTGTTCTCTCTCTTTCTTCTTTTTTTCCTAGTCAAACACTTCTCCAGTGTTGAACTTACTTGTATTCTCAGTGAGAAAGTCGAACACCTCCACCCTGTGTCGTGCTGCATCGACTCGGATTTCACCCTGCCAAACAGAACAGCCCTCTAATGAACATCATGCAGACCTCATCTCACTGAAAATGCATCATACCATACAACATACACAACAACAACAGTGGCAGCAGCAACACAAGCACTGGCAGCAGCAACAACAACAGTCGTGGGCAACAACAAAAACGACAGGAGTAACAACAATAATGGCAGCTGTGACAATAACCCCTCTGCTTCCCCAAAGAATAACAGAAAAGATACAGTGGCAGCAACCATAATAACAGGAGCAAATACAGAGGCAGCAATGACAACAAGAATAATAACAGCTACAGCAAGAAGAATAACAGAAACAATAACAATTTGCACTGCCAACAACAGAAACAAGTAGTAACAACAATAACAAGAACAAAAAACTGCAGCAACAATAACAGAGACAACAATAACTGACGCACCAACAATAAGTTTCAGTTTCATCAAGGAGGTACAATCACATGCGAAATTGTTTACCTAGGCTACACCACATCTGCTATGTTTTGAGACCATCCTGAGGATTTACAGCTGATGGATAAATGAATTAACTCTTTCATCCCTACAACCCGGTTTTCCAGTTTGCAGATATCCTACCCTTCCTTCCTGCAGCCCGGAAAACCGGGCAGCACAAAATCCCTCCTTTCCTTCCTGCAGCCCAGAAAATCAGTTCTAGCGGTAAGCGCTTTGAACTTCATGCAAGTCGCGTCATCGGTACACGTCAAGACCAGGTCACTCGTGCGGCAGTGTTTATGAATGGAATGGATGCCAGATGGCCCCTACAGAGTGAAAAAGTTGTTGCCGCTCTATTCTGTCCGGTTTGCTACTGCACACATGGCAGTTCTCACTTTACACTTCTTTTTCTTTTCTCTAAATCCAGGAATGTAGGGAATACTCGTATTATAAGAATCTAGGAACAAGAGGAAGTAATGATTCATATAAAATAGGAATGAAAGAGTTAATGACAAACATGAAACACTTTAAGGCAGGGTCTCATAATATGACTTAGCAGATATCTGATCTGCACATTTGCCTAATGTGCTGGTCAGACTTTGGGTACCTACTTAACATTGTCTGCGCCACTCTTAAATTGTGTGTGCATGTTTTTGTATGTGTGGATGTGTTTGTGGGTTGCGGGTGCAGGCCCATGTACGTGTGTTGTGTTTGTGCATGTGATCAAGCATGTGCATGTGTATGTGATCTGTGGGCTTGTGTAAACATATTCCTGCATGTACACATGTGTGTGTACATATATGTGAGTATATATGTATGCCTATGTATATGGGTGTACATGTGTGTGTTTGGGTGTGTGTGTGTGAGAGAGAAGAGAGAGAGAGAGAGAGGCGCGCGTGGTGTGTGTGTGTGTGTGTGTGTGTTGTGTGTGTGTGTGTGTGTGTGTGTGTGTGTGTGTGTGTTGTGTGTGTGTGTGTGTGTGTGTCTGTGTGTGTGTGTGTGTGTCTGTGTGTGTGTGTGTGTGTGTGTGTGTGTGCACAAACATGTGCATGCATGCGTTTTAGATTATTTGTGGGGAACAAGTGTTCATCAGATGACATAGGTATTACTGATTAGTAACAACAACATTGATGATGATGATGATGATGATGATGCCAATCGTCGTGAAAATCTAAACAGTAATGATGAATGTAAAATTGCCTGGGATGAGAATGATAATAAAAATAACAATAATAGTAATAGCAGTGAAAAGAAAGTAAGTAAAGAACAGAAAGCATATGAATTATTAGTAGTAGACTGATCAATTGACAGATATACCAACACTCTTTATCCTCCCTTCCTTCCCTTTCCTCCACCACAGCATACCATCTACTACCATCATAGCCCCCACCCCACAGAAGCATGCACCCTTTAAATTATTATTATTATTATATTGGGTATTTATATAGCGCCTATCCTCGGTCACAGACCAAGCTCTAAGCGCTTTACAATAAACACACTACCTCACTCACTCACTCAACGGGCTGTCTACCCAGGTAGAGCCGGCCGAAGAGCAGCCTACTGACGCTCATTCAGTCGTTTCCCGTACCATTCAAATATCGGTCACTCATTTTCATTTATCTCATTTATTCCTCCAGTTTCTCACATAGGATGCATACGATGTTTTATATGTGTCCTCCATTTCCACCGGTACACGATGGCACACAATAACAGTAAGTGACAATTTTTGTGGCTTGGTAAGAAATACCAGGCGGCTATCTTCAATCTACATCAATTTTGCCAGGGCAGCGGGGAACCCCCCTGCTCTTTTCGATTTTCAATTGCCGTGGGTTCTTTAACGTGTGCAGGGGGCCAGGAAGGCACACGGGTCCGACTCGCTTATAGTCCCCATCCGATGGACTTCACGTTCAGTTCGATTTGTCATTCAAACTGGGAAAGAAAGGGCGAGAAAGGCAGGGCTCGAACCCATGCACTTCTCACACGTTGGACTGGCAGGCGAACGTCTTAACCACTCTGCCACCTTTCTTCCTAAATCACACAAAAGACAACCTCCTCATTCTCTTCATCCATCGACAGGCATCAAAAGCCCACAGTTACCAACCAGAGGTTCCCATGAATCTGTGATGTACCCCAACACTTTTTCTTTCATGGCATACCACCAACGGATCACCCAACAAATACAAATAAACAGATAAATCAATAGATCTATCACACGATAAACAATTGCAGTTAAATGTTCACAACACACACACACACACACACACACACACACACACACACACACACACACACACACAAGCATTCACCACATGTACACAATGACATATAGATTCTCACACAAACATTTGCACATATATACATACTGACAAAAAGACACATATACATGCACTCTCTCCCTCTCCCTCTCTCTCTATCTCTCACACACACACACACACACACACACACACACCCCAACACACAACACACACACACACACACAAAACACCACATACACATACACATACACACACACACATGATAATCATATGATTTGCAGCCAGGCAACAATGGGAACAACAATAACTTCCACAACAATAAAAGGAGAGCAATGACAATAGTATGAGCAATAACAGGAACGACAATAAAAACAGCAGCAACATCAAAAACAAAATCACAGCAGCAGCAACAATAGGAACAGAACAAGAATACCACGATGGTAATACCATCATCAACAATAATAAGTTCAGAAACTAAAATGTCTACAGCAATGAAAACAAGGCACAGAAGCAAAACATACACATGCAGCGCCGCCATTCCTGATCATGAACTCTAAATAATTCAGTTTAACACCGTTTCCATTAATCCAATGTGAGAAATTCTAGTATCTGTTTATATAACAATATATACATATCAAAAAAAAAAAGGTACTGAAGTATTCACATCCACACACCACTGCTAACCCGTTCTCCACCTTGTAATAAAATGAATATCAACAATCACTCATTCTATTCGAGTTATTACAATCTTTCACCACCTATCTGTACATTGTATGCAATCACACAGACACACACACAGATACAGATACCACAGCTGTTCAGAGCAAGCCACTTAGTTTTGAGAGTAAGGGGAGTTTACAGCTCGCCCACAGCTGCAGAGGCCAAGCCGTGAATGCAGGTCAAGGAAAGGGGTGTTTTCTGCAGGCTGCTCCCCACCAGCCAGCTAACCGCGCTGTACTCGGCGAACTGAACGTCATCTGTGTAAAGCCGGTCTGGCAACAATGTGTTCGGCATTGCTGAGCGGCCATTACAAGTGGGGATGTTAGTTTGATCATTATTAGTTGTCATGAAAAATGTAATATATCTGTGCTTTTGAGATGACTGAATAGGCAAATTCCTGACAATTCTTTTAATACCAAACTCGACTAGGTTTATTTTCCTGTAGATAATGTAGATACGGCATGAAAGCTTGTACACAAGTGGTCAGGCGATATTCAAACAATGACAACACACACACACAATTGTGCATAAATGATGTCATCACTTTCTGGGAACTCAATTTTCCCTAGTTAACTAGTACACAAGTTTGATATATGCCTCTGCTTGGACTACAACAAAAATGTTGGATTAGAAATGTGTAAGCCTTGTTTGTTCGGCCCTTTAATTAAGTGTCTCGAATGGGACGGAAAAATAAAGCTGTGATACAGACAGACACACATCTTTCACCATCTACCTGTACATTGTATGAAATCACACACACCACACACAGACACAGACATACAACCTGAACTAAGAACTGATATTTCATCATCTACATACATTTAAAAAGAATCGCCAATCTGATATACCTCATGCTTTAATTTGCATTAAGACATGCTTTAATTTGCATTGCAATAATTAGTGTTATTGCCATTCAGTTTTGGTGAGAATCTTCAGCTCCCATTATGTGGTCTGGGGTCACACTGGGTTAAAAAGGATTCAAGATATTTATAGGGATCACAGCCAAGGATAATGCACCCGTCTCAGGTAGATCATGGATAATGCACCTGTCTCAAGGGGATCATGGATAATGCACCTGTCTCAAGTGGATCGTGGATAATGCATCTGTCTCAGATGGAAAGGTGGCCTTGAGGATAATGCACCCATCTCAGGTGGATCATGGATAATGCACCCATCTCAGGTGGATCATGGATAATGCATCTGTCTCAGGTGGATTGTGGATAATGCATCTGTCTCAGGTGGAAACTGGCTTTGAGGATACTGCAACTGTCTCAAGAGGAAAGGTGGCCATGAGGATAATAACCTATCTCGGGTGGAAAGGTGGCCCTGTGAATAATGCACTTATCTCAGGTGGAAAGCTGGCCTTGTGGATAATGCACCTGTCTCGAGTGGAAAGCTGGCCTCATGAATAATGGACCTGTCTCAGACGGAAAGGTGGCCTTGTGAATTATGCACCTGTCTCACGTGGAAAGGCAGTTTTGTGGATAATCCATCCATCTCAGGTGGAAAGGTGGCATTGTGGATAATGCACACGTCTTCGGTGGAAAGGTAGTTTTGTGGATTATGTACCCAAATCAGGTGGAAAGGTGGCCTTGCACTTATCTCAGGTGGAAAGGTGGCCTTGAGGATAATGCACCCATCTCGGGGTGAAAAGTGGCCTTCTGGGTAATGATACTGGAAGTCAGAAAATCTCAGGGCCATGGTTTGTGTCTTGTAGAACTAAGAAGGCAGTTTCGGTTTGTTTTTTTTTGCTCTCCATCTCCACCTGACAATAAAGGTAGTGCAAGTGCTACTGTTAAAAGGAGATGATAAACAGAAGTTCTTAGATCATGCAAAGAACTCACAGCAACAAGAGAACTGTCCCCACCAAAAGCTGTTCATAAAATCCACTCAGGGAAGCAAGAACATATGCAGAAAGTAAACACTGTGCTCTGGTAATGTGCTTGCCATAAGGTGAGAATCCTCCATTTCACGCAGAGAAATCTGAGGCAACGACAAAGTTGTCCTCCTCTTCCTTGTCTCCGAGTCTTTCAGCAACCTCACAACCACCACCACCTACATTTTTTTTCATTGTTACTCCATTTCATTTTGTCTTGCTGGTCTTACCTTGGTCCCATAGACCTTGACCTCACGGGCACAGACACGACTGGTGAAGGCTACCATTGTCAGACTGGCTGTTGCTCCACTGTCAAACTGGAAGGTTGTCACCTTGAGGATAAACAGCGAGTGGTCATTGAACAGATGCATAAGATTCTTTTGCTAAAAAAGGATTCATCTGAGTGTGCCTGCATGCATGTTTGTACATGTGTGCGGGTATGTGATTGTGTGTGTGTGTGTGTGTGTGTGTGTGTGTGTGTGTGTGTGTGTGTGTGTGTGTGTGTACCAGTCCAAAAGCTATGTCTGAATATTTTCAGGAACTGTGTCAACAAGCATTCTATGTTCAAGTCTGTCAACAGAGTGTCTTCATCAGGCTGAGCATTTTCTTCTGACTGCAAGCCTGAGACCTGATGCAACTAGCTGAATTCAAGCCGCAGAGACATGCACAGCCAGCCATGTGTGTATGTGTGTGTGTGTGTGTGTGGGGTGGGGGGGGGGCGGCTTGTGTATGTCAGAGAGAGAGAGAGAGAGAGAGAGCTTGTGTGTAAGTGTGTGTGAATGTATGTCCACATCAAGTCTGAACAAACTGTGTTCAAAGCAGTAAAATAATACCAACATTAAGAATGACGCTTGTGACAGCAAAAACTTCTGCCACACACTTTTTTTTTTTTTTGCACTTGGGGAAATAATAGTAGGTATGAACTGAAAGATTACTTTCCATGTACGTCTTTCATATTGAAAAGGCCATATCAGGGCTGTCACCTTGTCAAAGTCAACTCTCTACATAGGTGTTGATAAACAAACAAAACAAACACACACACACCACTCATGAAGTCCGGTTCTAGCCCCAAACACTCCAAAACTGCTCCAAAATTCCTCCTCTGTAAAATCGCAGACCAGAAGAAAAATGACAGTCTCCCCCAGGACCCCAAAACACTGGAAAATCTGGGATACTTAAACATTCCATGAAAACGGATTACTTCACAGACAGTTATCAATTCGCCAACACTAACTTCACACTACAGGTCCATGTTCAATGGAACACTTTTCACAATTTAGCTGAATGCATTCTGGATCACTTCTTGATCCAGATCCACACTCAGATTCAATGGCTACCTTCCTAGGCCATATCCCATCTTTTTACCAATTTTTCTTTTACAGTCAGTCCAGAAGTTTTGGTGTCATTGTGCTGACAGACAAACAAACAAACAGACAAGCTTGAAACCAAGATCACCTGGATGCAGATGATGACAAGTAAATATGGATGATACAAAAAAAAAACACCCAGAATTTTTTTCAATAGCAACATTTGAATACTTCTAAGTGTGTGTGTGTGTGTGTGTGTGTGTGTGTGTGTGTGTGTGTGTGTGTGTGTGTGTGTGTGTGCGCCTGACAGAGAGTGCATGTGTGCATCAAATGTGCGTATGTGTGCACATTCACTTGAGTGAGCAAGTGCTTGCAACAAAATGTACAGACAGGTATGTATACACTGTTTGTATGTTTAGGGTTTTATTTTTCATTGAGTTCATTACCAGTGAATTAATGAATGAAACAGGAAAAGAAACAATGCCTAGAAGATTATACTACATCAATAGTTTTTCATATCACAGATGAAAAAAGCAGAAATGTTTGTGCGTCTTATTTCCCATAGTGCAATAACATGAACCATGATTTAAAAACAATGTCTATATCTGCATACAAGAGTTTTTTGGGGTTTTTTACCATTCTGATCTAAATGTCTCTCCCTCATTTTCATCCTCTAGCACTCTCATACACACTCATACAAACTGCTTTCACAAAACATTTACATAATTATACCAGAATGCGCCCATGGAACAAGCCACAAGACCTTGCACACAAACACACCTGTACATTTACTTGGCTATAAGGTATGTATTCAGTACCTGCTGGGACATGACGTCATTGTCACATTCATAAACACAGCGACCGTATGGACCTGTCTTCAAGGCTTCTGTGACACTCTCTATGTCTGGCACCTCTGTCACCACGTCCACTGGCCAACCTGTGTGACCCTGTCCGTAGACATAGGACCATGTACATACATACATACAACTCTGTACAAATACATGACCTTGTACATACATGCATTCATCGCTGAACATATATCTAAGGACCATCTTCCTGTCCAGCACTTGTGCTGCTACACTCCCTGGTCACCCTGAATTGCCCTGGATATATACAGGAGCCTCTGCTGAACAGATACATGACTGGGCACATTCATATGTAAACAAATATTCCCACATTTCACACAGCTTGCACAGACTCCTGGGAGCTGGCTAACATCATTATCTGACTGACCCCTGAAGAAATTTCAATCCCTTTTTGTACTTATGTACTTACCATAGCTCTGTGCCTGCCTGTGACACTGTATTTCGCATCCTTGTCATTGTCTCCACTGGCATACTGATTTATTCCATACAAGAATCAAATCAACTTGTGTTCTTTTCATGTTCATTCCTCAATTTGATCTGGCTTAAAAAATCCTGAGATGCATGCCGGCATCTGGTGGGAATGAACATCTACATGAATTATGCTCCTTGGTGTTCCTTTTTTCCATTACTAGGTAACGACCTTTCAACCATATATTGTCTGTCAAGGGTAATCCTCGATTTCATTTCCATACAGATTATTTTGGAAACATTGACTGTGAAGACTCAATCTTTAAAAATTATGGCTGTGTAAGATGTGGCTTCTGTCTGCAAAATGCTCCAACTATAAAAAGTTCTTCCATTTCGTATTTCAGCTCATGTTGGGTGTGATCATGAGAGTCATAGGTGATTCTCCATTCAAGGTGGCTGTAGTTAATTCAGCACACAGGCACCATTGTCAAGACAATGGTGTCTCAAAAAGCCATACAGACTATATTTGTGCATTTGCATTCTCTTAAAATTTCAGTGGGGAGTCAGCTTTGAAATTACTGATAGATTGAGGATCTAAGAATGAAGATGAGTAATCACAATGGTTAGTGGTAAACATCAACAGCACACAAACATGCATCACACACAGCAAACTGCATCCACTACTACATCTTTTGTTATACTAAAACTGATGTGATTTAGATCTAAATTGGGGAGGCAGGGTGTGTGTATGGGTGATCTACAAACATAAAACAAAAAAGAAAATAGAACAAAATAAAAACAAAAACAGTTGACTGAATTTCAAAAGTTATGTTTGTTTTGTGCTCTAGAAAACTACAATAGTAGCTGGACATGTACTGTGTTAAAAAAAAGATCTGGTAGTTAAAGCTATAACAAAACATGGCCAGCATGGTTTCTTTCTCTTGTCTGCGCAGGCAGACTCCAATAATATTCAGTGTGTTCTTTTTGTGGAGAACAAAAGGCAATAGCGCAAGGATACCTACCTGTTTGACAAAATCCAAGTAAAGACGTTTGGCAGAATATGGACACTTCGACTCGACACTGCAGTCCATACACCTGGTTCCTGCACCCTCGGGCTGTGAACAATCATTTCATTGTACGTAAAGTAACATTTACAAAATTCATAGGATTTGTTAAGGGAAAAAAATGTCCTGTCAGGATAAATCAGCATCAAACTCTAACATAATCAAACAAACATAAAAGTGGGTAAATATCATACACACATTTTCATATCTTCTCCATTTTTTGTTTCCTACTGAATACCTTCAAGATCAGCTAGATTCAAAATAAACAGAAACAACTGACTCCTTGTTTAGTCACATGCGAACAGATTCAAGGCTTTAAAAACAAGAAGGAATGTTAAAGTGAGTATGCGCTGGACTTGTCCACAATTTTGTATTCAGCCCTTCAAAAGCATATCTTGTATGCATTTGCAATCACACTTATACACATCTAACTATAATATTCACTTCAGAAAAATAACAAAGGAATTACTGGTATACAAACAGTAAAACTTGTACAACTGTTAGACTGCACAAACTAATCATGGCCAAAAAGTAAAATTATCTATCAAAATTAGTATATAAAACTGCTGGTTCAATTTTTCTTAATAAGGATACATGCACAAAAGTGAATTAATGCAATCTACATTGACTTCAAGATCATGCCTCCTTATCAAGAAGTTTCCCATTATGTGATGTAAGTACATGTATTTGAAGTTCAGGTTCTATGCCTTGGGTAAATTTGTCACCCAGATCCAGCACTTTAGAGGGAACTCTACAAAACACCTCCAGAAAGTTTTACAGATGAGGTCACTCGAAGTAGAGCATCTAAATGGGGAGTATATGTATGTGCTAAGAACCACCTGAATATGGGCTTCACATCAAGCCAGAGAGAAACAGCTCAATCTATCTCCTCAGAATCCACGGAAAGAAGGGATAAGTAATCCCAATCTGTCTGTGTCTGAAATTTGGGATCTAAATTTCTCACTTCTAAGACTAGTTTTCTTCTACCCATAGGACAGAGAGCACCATTACCATTAAACTGTACACTTCTGTGGGGTCACACCTGAGAGAACAAAAAAAAAAGAAAAAGAAGAAAAAAAAAGCACCTGCTTTTCTCATTAAATACTTAACAATGTCTGAGCTTGTTTTCTGATGTCTTCAGTCAATGTCTTCTAACAATGTTATAATCATTTCCATGACTCCACTTGAATGAGTGATGTTAGGTCCAAATCTTATGGGACTTATTCTGCATCTACTGTATTTTGACAAGGCAAACCAAACAAGCACAGCTTGACCCATCTTTTTTCACCTTTATTTCTGCTTTAGGTTTATTATCATTTTTTTCTGTTTTCTGCTTCCGAATAGGCGTTAGGGACACTTAAACAGGATATGAAGAAAGATGCTGCATATCACCACCAAAGAATGACACCACATTTGTAGTGAGTTGTTATGACCAAGAAAACTGCGACAAGAAAGATGTAGCATATTAACACCAGAGAATGACACCACATACGTAATGAGTTGTAGTGTTATAAATCAGAGGAGGTCAATGCAAGAAAGATGTAGCATATCAACACCAGAAAATGACACCACATTTGTAATGCGTTGCAATGTTATGAATCAGAGAAAATTACCACATACCACAAACCTTTCCAAAAACCTTAAATCCTCAAAACGTATCAGACATGAAAGAATAAAAGAAAAACTTTTTTTCAAAAAAATTGTAACAAATAACCTGTTAAGTTTCTCATTCTTTTCAGCAGAATCAACAACTAGTCCCCACCTTATCCTCTTTGCGGAAATGAGCAAGGCTCCCGAAGGACGACACTTGTACACATTTCCCAGCATCCTCTAGCCAGTACTTGATGAGATCAACATCATGGCAGCACTTGGCAA
>CM065718.1:69578865-69588865 GCA_033310375.1 Conus canariensis | reverse complement strand
TCACCTGTTTGAACATTTTCTTGGCTACCAAGCTGTATAACTCAGCTCTCTTATTTTCCCCTCCCCCTCGCCCAGCAGTCAGGATTCTGTGAACCACTGGCTGTACACAGCCTTTTCTTTACAACTTATCAACCAGACTGCTTCAGGGTATCTGTCCCCTCTGTCACCCCTCCCTCTTTTTACACCTGTCAGCCTTAACACGTTCTGTCTGTCACTCACAGCAGATTTTGCGGGCAACTAGCCAATCAATTCAAGGCTATATTATGGTGTTTGCTTCAACTTTGTGGACAATTGTAGTTTTGCTGCCATGCAATAAACTAAATGACTCTATGACTGTACAAAATTCACTACAACGACGGAGATGAGTGGTTGATTTTTCTTTGCACTGTATGTGTTGCTATTTCCTGCTTGTTTGCCAGGTCATGTCTTTCGTCGGAATACACTGGCTTTGTTTACGTTGTCTTGTGTCACTCTCTTTGAATCTGGACTTATCAGTTTTCGCTGCCATTTTCCTACACAAATCAACCAGATGCAGCAAATATGTTGATTCTTCTTATCTTTAAACAAAATGTGGCAAGTGCGGCTAACATACCATTGTACTTTAGAGCCTAAAAATTGTTGTATTATGATACAGGACACAACATGCATCACACTAGTTACATCAGTTTCTGTCTCCTGCCATCCTTCAGGTCCTTTCACTTGCAGTACTTCTCTGTTGTTCATTCCAGTGTCTGCAATCACAGCTATACTTAAGGTGTTTCCTTCCTTCACCACCTTCACCTATCCCTTGACATCGTCTGTTGTCGTTGGGGCAACCCTGATGATCTGGCCACCACTCTCCTCCATCTGTCCCTGTCTTCCACCACTCGCTGAGATTCTGCCAGGCTCATTCCAGTCCACTCTCAGATATTGTCTTCCCACCTCTTCCTTTTGTCTTCCTTTATTGCGGCTTCCTTTGACCGTTCCTTGCAGGATTGTCTTTGCAAGGCCTGCTGAACGGGACACATGTCCGTACCACCTCATTTTCCGCTTTTTGACGACTGTGAGTAGGTCTTCGTGGGGTCCTATTGCCTGTTGAGTTATTCTGCGGACTTCTCCATTTGGCACGTGGTCTGTGTAATGGATGCCCAAGATCTTTCTGTAGCATCTCATTTCAGTTGTCAGAATTCTTCTTTGTAGCTCTGCTGTGAGTGTCCAAGTTTCACATGCATATTGGACACTTGGACACTCACAGCAGACATTTCATGCAGCACTGCTAATACCAGCATGATGCTACAAATGCCTAGGATTGCCCACCAGAGAAGGTTCCGTACTGATGCTGAGTCAGTTCAGTGATTTTCAGTAATACACTCAGGGCGCTAACTGTTATGATGACACTGCAACTGCTTAGCTGCAGAGTTAAGCAAAGTGGAATGCCCCCTATGGAAAGGAGACTGCCATCACATAGACCACAGCAATTTTATCTGCACTAGTTCTGGGAATTCATCATTATTCTACAGATATTTGTTTGCATCATGTTAATACAATACAACACACTGCTACTTTTCTGGCAACTTCAACACTGAAGTCATAAGATGATATTGTACCTAACAGTTCTGTGTACTATGAATATATTGTAATTACATGCAAAAATGCCATCTGGTAAGTTTTCAATAAAAATGTAGAGAAATTTTGAGAACTGATTCGAGTTTAACAGATGGGTTTCTGTTATACAAATTTGTGTTGTGCTTTATTGATTGAGAGAGGAAACACCACACAATTCTATTCGTATGACCCTGCTTTGAATTCAATATCACACACACCACCTACCGGTTCAGCGTGTTGTATATTGACCACCTGTCCGATGTCCCCGCTCTCAATGACCTCCTTGACCTTGTAGGCCCAAGGAATGTAGCGCAACACATGGCACACAGCCAGCAACACATCGTTGCTCTTACACACTGAGGCAATCTCTCGGCATTCCTCTTCAGTCACCTGAAACCAAAGTAACCACTTTACGTACTGCACAATGTCATGTCCTCTGCAATTCCACAGACTCCACTGGGATTCCGGTTAGTGCCCCTTCAACACAATCACATCTTGCCTCCAGAGGCAGATAAACCAAACTCCTATGTAAGAAAAATCCCAACATATATCAATGGCTGACTAAATTCAGACAAATCTTAAACATAGAGCAGTTGTCTGACATGAAATTACGAATAAAATGAATATAATGCATTTGACATCTTTTATCTGTGTTTAACAAATCATGAATTTAAAAAACTACACACACACACACACACACACACAGATATATATGTGAAACATTATTTTTTCAAACAAGTGCCCTTACCGCCATGGGTTTCTCAAGCAGAATGTGGTATCCTTTCTTGGCAAAAGCAACAGCTGGGTCCTGCGCAATACAGCCATAGAGTCATCAACTTGTTCTTCTTTCAAGCTTCACAGTTTTACATTTTCTATGAACCCATACTATGATAGATTGAGTCATCAACTTGTTCTTCTTTCAAACTTCACAGTTTTACATTTTCTATGAACCCATACTATGATAGATTGAGTCATCAACTTCTTCTTCTTTCAAACTTCACAGTTTCACATTTTCTATGAACCCATACTATGACAGGTTGAGTCATCAACTTGTTCTTCTTTCAAACTTCACAGTTTTACATTTTCTATGAACCCATACTATGTCAATCAAAAACACATAATCCTACACAAGTCTGGTCAACGCTCCCTTTCTAAAGTACAGTGCTTTTCCTCCCTTCTTCTCTCTTTCCTTTCTATCTGCCTTCTCTTTCACATACTTTGTTGGGTTTTTTTTTTTTCTTTCTCTAAGACCTCTTATAGGTGCATGTGTAAAGGATGTATATGTTACAGAGGGCATGCGTTTAGTAAATCCCTGACCATTTTAGGGATTTCATGTCACTACTATAGCATTCAATAACATAATGAAATAACTGCTCTCTTTTTCTTTTTAAATCATTATAGCATGAATTGTAAACAGAACGAACACTAGAGGATTTTACAATCTATGGTGCATGGGTACTACAGTGATACATAATTAAAAAAAAGATTCTTTTCCTGACTTCTAGCCCATGGGGACATTTTCCTTGTTTATATCAAAGATTGAATGTGTTCTCCACTGAAAGAAGCTAAAACAACAACAACAACAAAAGAACAGTCAAACATAACATCACTGACAGAATCCCCCAAATCGTCAAGGATTTAACCACATTCAGCATAAAGCACTTACACTGTAACATATACATGACAGAATACAGTGTCTATGCAATATTTTCAAAATCATATGGTTAAAATATATATGGAAAGTCTAAAATATGCACAGACACACATTTCATTACCAGGATATTTACAAACACACAACCCCCTCCCCTCTACCCCCCCCCCCCCCCCAAAAAAAAAAATCACCTCTCCGTTATAAGAGCTACAGATTTGCATAAATGAAACCATGGACCATTCTCATTCTGTCTTCCACTCCCCCAAATATACAGGTGGTCAGCTTCATCACCTGAGACTAGCAGTGTGACGCACTATCCTAACCAATCATCAGTCCATCATGCCAGTCATCAAACGACTAGGCAGCTTACAACGAGAAAGTATGCGAATGTCCTTACCTAGCCAAGAATAAACTTGTTGGAACAATTTTGCCATCAGCATAATACAGGAATATAATGTGATCAATACTAACCACAAAAAAAAACCCATCTCTGAATATCCCCATTCTCACTCCCGTGTTCCTCTGGACCCTAGCCATTCTCTCCAGCTCCTCTTCTCCCAAATATCCCCCATCCTTCCCTCTCCTTTCTTCTCACTTTGTGGTGTTTGTCAGGGGTAGCAATGATGACACAGTCAGCAAACTTGTCTCTCTCTGCTGCTTCTGTCCAGCCTGCCACCAGTTCACACAACATAAAACCGTGAGAAAATTACACCATATAGAATCATCCATGAAACATAGAGAAAGTAAATTCATTACCTTTAGAATCAAGTATTAACAACAGAAATAAGAAAACTATGTGCTACAGAATCATACACTGGCCACAGGCAAGACAAAATTATACATTACAGAATCATACATCAACAACAGAGAGGAGAAAATTTTTACACTCTAAACCACTTTGTAAACCACAAAGAAGGAAAAATTATATGCAGAATCACACACAATCTACAGAAAAGGGGAACTGCAAAATCATACACCTACCACAGAGAAGACAATATTTTAGTCCACAGAATCATACATCGACCACAGAGGAGGCAAAATCATTCACTGTGTAAGAATCATAGACCAACTGCAGAGAATAGAAAATTATACACTACACAATCATACACCAACTACAGAAAAAATTTTGCACCACAGAATCATACATTAACCACAGAGAAGAAAAATCATGCACTACAGAATCATACATCAACCACAGAGAAAATTATACACTACAGAATCATACACCAACCACAGAAAACATTTTGCACCACAGAATCATACATTAACCACAGAGAAGAAAAATCATGCACTACAGAATCATACCTCAATGACAAAGAAGAGAAAATTTTACACTACAGAATCATACATAAACTAAGAGAAGGGAAAACCACACACACTACAGGATCACACATCAACCACAGAGAAGAGAAAATTATACAGCAAAGAATAATTACATCAACTAGAGAGAAGAAAATACCAAAAAAAATTACATATTACAGTGTTATACAAGAAAACACTGAGAATTAAAAATAAAAAAAAAATCATAAACCAAACACTGAGAACGGAAATTTACATCCTAAAAAATCCTACACCTACAACTATGGGAATATCATGTCCTGCAGAATCCTATACCAAACACTGAGGAGAGAACAAATATATCCTGTAGAATCTTGCATCAAACACTGAGCTTGGAGAATTACACCCTGTAGAACTGCACACAAACAACTTAGAAAAAGAAGCTGCAGAATCCTAAACACTGTAATTAGTGTAAAGGGACAGTCATTCCCAGTAGAATCCTACACCAAACACTGAAAAGGGAAAATCATACCTTGCAGAATCAACAACCAGAGCTTTTGCTTCAATTTTCATACATAAACAACCACAGGCCTCAGGTCATAGTAACCAGTGTCTCTAAACACTTCACCATTGTCAGATGTATTGCACAAAATTAGTAAACATCACAACATAAATATGATGAATATGGTTCATCTTCAAATTATTACCAGAAAAAAAGTTACAAATCTACACAATCCAGATGACAAACTGTAAAAAAAAAAAAAAAAAAAAAAAAAAAAAAAAAAAAAAAAAAATCATGCTGACAACACTTATAGCACAAAGTTTAACACGACCACTTTCATTTGAAAGGCAGCTGTACACCTGACTGCGTGATGATGCTCATAATAATGATAATACTGAACTCCTGGACTCCACAATGAATGTAAACTTTTCAAAGACAAAGACAATACAAAATTAGGAGTCTCATGTGGGAGCCAGTAATGGTTGCAACAATTAAAGTCCTAATTATCATGATTTTCTGTGCAATATTTTTTTTTATCAAAATGCTCAAAACAGATCCTTCAGGCTTTTACATTTCTTCCAATTGAGAAGGCTGCCATCCTTGAAAATTTTATCATGAATCTGTTGTTTCTTTTCATGTAAAAAGTGCCTGAAAAACAGCAGAAAAAAAGGAGAACACACACACACACACACACACACTCTCTCTCTCTCTCTCTCTATCTCTCTCTCACACACACACACACACACACTCCCTACATAGAATGATTCTTTCCAAAGTGAAAAGCTGGCATGTATAATACAGTGACGGCATAGACACACATACACAAATGACAGTCTCTTACTCTGAAAGACACACTTGTCTGGAATGTGGTTTTCATTCTGTATTCTCTTCCTGTAGAATTCTCTTGGGTCAGCCACTCCAACTATCTGTGGTGATAGACATCCATCAAAGAATTTTTCTTCTCTTTCTGCTCTTTCCTTTAGTCTTCAATTTCAGTCATTTATTTTGACAATTATATCACTGATGCTGACACTATCACTATCTTTTGTTGTTGTTGTTGTTGTTGTTGTTGTTCTGATGCTGTTTTTGTAACTGGTATTGTTGTGATGGTGGCAGTTCTCATGTTCAATTTTCTGCACATTTTCTTACTTGAAACTTATAAGTTAATAGCTTCATAATGAACCAAAAACAAAAACAAAAAAAACTAAAACAAAACCATTTTAACAACAGTATTGTCATACAGTAAATCACTCTCATGATTATGAAATTGTTTGAGCTGTATGCCTTGCTATTTATTCGCATCTCCCTCAAAATGAACTCCATCAAAGACTTAAGTTTTCATATACATTTATTTTCTATTCACAGTATTTTCTGCTAAATTTCAAAGGTTTTTAGGAGTTTCTGTGATCTGCAGTTTTACCATCTTTAGCCATTATCACAAACAAATGTCTGAGTAATATGAAAAGAAAAACTTCTGTCACAACAGATTGTTCACTCATTTTGAGTAAGAACCTATAAAAAATAAAAATAAAAAATAAAATAAAAAACTGTACCTTCTGAAACACTGTTCTGCTATTGATTTTGTCATTAACATTAAACACCCACACCCGCAGACATGCCGAAATCAGGGAACAAACCCAGTTTCATTTACTGCATAGGCATCAGGCTTATACCTTAAACTCCTCAGGAAATGCTACAGCATAGTAGGCATAGGAATAGCCTCGGTTTCCTGCACCAATCAGGATACATGTCAGGGGTTGTGATGCATCTCCTGTTTCATCCTTCTTTCCTGATGATGGCATCTTCACAAATTTTAATAAATCTGGAAGAAGAAAAAAATCAAGTTTTAAGAGCACAGAAGCTGGAGTAATAAAATTTTGATCTTCTCCTGACTCATTTCTCTATCTTGACCTGCCTGTTTAAAATATATACTTTTTCTGTGGAACACTCCTGTGTATAAAATAATCAGGGCTCAGAATACCCACCTGTCTGATTGTCAGAGACAACTAACAACTGGCAGACAAGCAGAAATTCTCTCTCCACGTGTCTGTCGGGCAACAAATTTTTGATGGTGTCCTTGTAGGATTCTCAGAAGTAAGCTTCAGTGTAGACGTACCCATTCTTCCATCTATAACTTTTCACTCTCACAACCCCGCACAACTCTACCTACCCCTGCCCACCACACCCTATCTGGTTTCTCTCATACCAGGATTGTAGCGAGTGCTGTCTTTCTAACACAAGATGTGTTAATGTCATAAAACCTGTCTGCAGCTAGCAGGCAAAGTGCTTGGTCAATGTGGCAATGATAGATCCACTCCCTTTAGTTTTCTTTTTATATAATCGTATGTAGATATGAAGTGGATTTATTTCAGAATGTGTGTGGTGAAGAGAGAGAGAGAGAGAGAGAGAGAGAGAGAGAGAGAGAGAGAGAGAATGGAAGCAGGAATGTTTGAGTAGTTAATACATGACATTTTCTTTGCTTATAAGCACACAACTGGAAACATTTTTTCCCCGTTTTTTGTTTCTTTGGTTTTGTTTGTTTTGTTTTTTTTTACCTTGGTGAGCGAATTGTTTTACATCACATATCTATCACAGATCTTGCGACTTTGGTTAGAAAACATCCGGAATATATTACAAATGTCAGATTAGCACTCAAATGAGCATGTTTTAATGAGCTTGGCTTTCATTTGACATTTCCGTTGCAAAATAACCAAACGATCTCAAGTTTCGGCATTTTTTTTATCCAGATCCTGATTCCCGGAAAGAAGCTCTATCAAAGGGACGTTATTCTGTGGCGTTTCGTTCAGGGAACCTCCGAAGTTGAGGCCTTCACTAATAGCAAATGCTGGTACAAGTCCAGTATTAGTAAACTAAAAATTGGAGATCCTTCACTTGGCTTGCTAAATTAACCCACCTCTAAATCTGAACGGCATTATTCACTTCTGGCACCATGGCATACTTTTTTTTTATGTCGCTTTTAAACACTCACACTCACTGGGTGCGACAAACGGAGACTGCGATATCACTTCCACGTCACGTTTGTGATCTTGTAAGTTTCTTTAAATAGAGCAAGTAAACAGTTCCGGACTGCTTTGCTTTATGTCCGGGACAGGTCCGGGATCAATCCGCAGCTACTACTACTAGGAATGTAGGTGGCTGCCCATAACACATACACCGAAAATAGTTGAGATTTACGTCCTCATAGCGAAAGCTTTTAGGGACATGTCTTTCATTCACGGTAGTCTTTGAACACACACATACACCGATGTGCCTATGCCTATGTAGGCCCGAGAACTAGGCCACTCGATGATAGAGGTGTGCTTGAGGACCAATCAAACGACGCTATTCGTAGTGCATGAGGAAGAGGGGGGAGAAGAAGAGGGAAAGGGTAGGGGGGAGGGCGAGGGCTGTGGCTTCATGCGTCTTCTCCCCACCATCCCCCCACCCCACCCCACCCCACGCCTGTGGAGGGGATAGGCAACACGATTTTTGCCAGCCAGGATGGGATGAGTGAGAGGGAGGGGAGGGGACTCTTGAAACATTATTCTCTCCTCGCTCTCAGGCCTGAAAAAAAAAAAAAAAAAATTCCTGGCGAGAATGAAACATTTGGTGTGACCCAGACAAGGCCCAAATGTCATGAGCTGGAGGTGTTTATTAACGTTTGTTTGCTGCGGGCAAATCTCATTACATTCTGACCTCATACCCTCTTTTTCTCCTCTCGACAGCACTGTGTCATCCATGGAGCAAGCTGCAATGACACAAAAACTGACGTCGAAAAGTGAGATTAGGCCTACCCCCTGTCCGATGCGTGTTCGTACTCCGGAGGATGAGAACCATTTCGTTTCCAGTTGCAGGGGCTACGACGAACTGAGAAAAAAAAATGTATTATTTGACACCAAGGAAGCAGAAAGGAGGACATTATCGTAATCTTAACGTCTCAACGTCTCAGAGTAATATTATTGTGGCTCCTGCAAAGTAGATATCGGAGGCAGGACCGATGCGGAACAAAGCCTAATGAGTGAAACTGCTGTGTTTTGTTAGCAATTAATCCCAGTGTTCTATTTCTGCGTCTCGCAAGGATGCCTCTTTTCCACTGATTAGATACTAGATATGAATACTTTTCTGCCTCCAAGTTACTTTTGATGGATAGGAACCAGGAACATTTATCATTTTCTTCTAGTTGGCTATGCCAATTTAGTTTATACGATGAAACTAATCTATCTTTGAATTCAGACGTAAATAGCCTACAGTTTCGTGTCCGACTCCCTGGCTTAACCACACTATTCCAATCCCATTCTCTATTAACACTTTCTTTATCTTAGAGGCCCAGTTAACATTTCCTAACTCACATTGTTGCAGTATCATGTCGTACGTTTGCCTGCTCAGTCTAGCTACTGGTAGTCGTATTACTTTACATCAGTATCTAACACACTTTACAATATATCTGATGTTCAAAGGGTACCTCCCTGTTTCAACGTACGTTATTTTATTGGACAAATGAATCGGAATATTCAGAAACCGTTTGATTGTATACGTGCGCACTCTTTCTATTTTTAGATTTTCTTCGAGTCCCCATATTTCAGCACCATAGGCTTATGTAAGAATCAGTTCAATCTGGGTATCAAATAGCTTCCAAAATATGCGTGGGCCACTAGTATTAAATTTCCTTTCTCAGCTTCCTGTTTCAAAACATTCAATTGGTTTTGCAGCAATAGCAGTCCTCTATCAGTATTAGACAACATAATTACGTCGTCGGCAAACAGCATCATAAAAATCTCCACAGCACCTGGAATAATCTGAATACCATGTTTACGATTTCTTGAGCGTTATAAAGCAAGCTCATTGATGAAAAAAAACAAATCAAAACAACTGTGGGCTTAAAAGGCAACCTTCTTGACTCCACGTGGGCAATTGAAAAAAAAAAATCAGAATAAACACATTTCTTACGCACACATGCCAAGACAGTCTTACATTCCACATAATGT
>CM065718.1:69483865-69576365 GCA_033310375.1 Conus canariensis | reverse complement strand
AAAGTATCCTCCATCAGCGTGTATGCACTTTTCCATCCTTCTAAACCACGAATCCATCACCCCAGCCCACTCCGACTTAGGTATACCAGAAATCAAGCCCTCGGCATACGCTCGGGCATCTTCAGGACTCTCAAACGGCTTTCCTTTCAGTTGTTTTTTCAAACGAGGGAACAAAAAGAAGTCACAAGGGGCTAGGTCAGGTGAATACGGAGGATGAGTGACGAGCTGCACGCTGTTCTCTTGCAAGAAGTCTAAAGTTGCAGCTGCCGTGTGGGCGCTGGCGTTGTCGTGGTGGAGGAGTAGGTGGCGGATACCGGTCCGTGGTCGCCGTGCACTCCAAGCCTCGAACACTTTTGGCAGGAAAGTGTTGATGTACCATTCAGCGTTCACTGTCTTTCTTTCCAGAAGTGGTACAGTAGTCACATGGCCGGATTTTGCGAAGAAAACTGCAATCATTTGCTTTGTGCAGCTTCTTGATCTCTTAAATTTCACAGGTAGGGTTTCCCCTGGAAACAGCCAAACTGACGACTGCTGCTTTGTTTCGGGGTCATACTGGTAAACATAGGTTTCGTCACCTGTGACGATATTGGAGACCCTATCTGATCTTCCTCCGTCAAATTTTTGCAGCATAAACTGGCACCATTCAACCCTAGCCCTCATCTGCTTCCCAGTCAGCTGGTGGGGCACCCAACGGGCGCAACGCTTCTGTACAGAGAGATTGTGCCGAAGAATGCGGTCTAAGCTTCCTGATGAAAGGTTTAGAGTATCCTTGAGTTCATCCTCCGTGATTCGAGGATTTTCTGTAATCATGGCCTTCACTGTGCTCACGTTCCCATCGGTAGTAACTGAAACTGGACGTCCACAACTGTCATGATCTTCCAACGACATTGTACCAAACTGAAATTCTTTGAACCACCTATGGACTGTGGATAATGATGGAGCCTTGTCGCCAAAACAGTTTGTCAAACTTATAAAACTTTCCTTGAAAGACTTCCTTTGAAAATAGTCATAATAAATCATGGCACGAAAATCTCTCCAAGACAGGCTCTCTGCAACACTTTGAAAACCGTCCCCCTTGCCATCCATTTTGCTGTCTAGAACAAATTTGGCTCTGACGATTTTTATCATTTTTTGTGTCATAGCTATTATGACATCGCTTGTGATGATGATATAAAAATTGAAATTATGACGTCAGTGGTTTCTGCGCATCCGAGAACTTATGGGGTGGCCCTCGTATTTCTATCTCTTCCTCCCATATTCTTACCCGTATAAGATATTTTAAGAGACTTGCATTCTAGCTGATAAAACCAGGTGATCAGGTAGGCTACATGGTATGTAGGAAGGCGCACTCTGGCCCGATACCTGTGTCTCCAGCCTTTAGATTTTTCTGGAAGGAGGCCACGTGTTCGTGTTGTGCATGCTCAGAAATGCGCATATAGCTGCACGGTTTAATTGTGTGTACATTTTTTTTTTTTTTCGCTTTCTTTAGTCTTTTGACACTGTGATGTCTGATAACAACGTACATGCATTTCTTTTTTACCCACACTGGTGATCACACATGTGGTTATGTCAAAGGGACCATTGCTGTTCACTATTCATCACTGCTGTGCACTATTCATATACACACTTTTCAATGCTTTGTTGCATCAGTAAAGGGATTATTGAAGCATACCAATCTTCAGCTGTACAGTTCTACCAGCAATATTATCCGGCTTCAGAAAGATTTTTCTCTTCTTACACACATGTATATGCATTGAGTTTATTCATTGCTTCCTGAATTATATTTTTGTCTTTCTTTCTTTTTCTTATTAAAAGACATTCTGCTGTATTTGAGCACCTGCAGTTTGTAAATTTTTATTTTTTTTTAGTATAGTACGAATTCATTGATGAATGGGGTATAACATTTTACACACATATGATCATGAAACACTTTTGTCAATAGTGTCATTGACTTTATAATATTTGGCAAAGATATGCTTGTTTTAATGTGTTTGTGTGTGTTTGAAAGTGGAGTGTATGCTTGCGCGTATATGTGTTGCTACAACAGAAATGTGAAAAGAACATGGTTAAAAAGATTACGAGAAAGAATACAACATAAGGAAAATGTTCATACTTGCATCTGCTTGTTTATTGTATCAAATCCATGTGTGTTTGTTTTATGTGTGTTCACTTTTCACTTTGATCTCCAAGTTCTAGAATGTACAAGACAAAAAGTGCAGGTACATTTTTGAGTTATTAGTATTAGTATATCCATGGAAGCGAGGATGGAGGAAATAAAGATTAGCATGGTCAGGCAAGTATCAAACAAACTGTTTATGAGGAAGAGCAAACTGTGAAGGAGAGGAGGGAAGAGCAGAATTTTTCTCTTGTGGTTATATAACCACATGTAAAAGATGATCATTCGAAAGTGATGTGAAAGTCCTCCTTAGATCCAGAGTGGCCTTGGCCCCCAAATAAGATCAATTCTGAACTATACATGGAGAAAAAGGGCTGTGCGGGGGAGACATGGTGAACATGAACGGTGTGGAAGTAATGTTACTCTGGGAGCATGGAAGATGAAATAGATTGAAAACAAACACTCCTGGCGTTTTGCTATTAATTACATATGAAATTTGTTTAGATTTCTGCCTGCAGTCGCCTCACTTTGCTACTAGATCTACTGGATGTAAGTTGTGAAGTGTTAAGCATCATTTTTATTATTATTATTATTATTATTATTATATTGGGTATTTATATAGCGCCTATCCTCGGTCACAGACCAAGCTCTAAGCGCTTTACAAACACGCTACCTCACTCACTCAACGGGCTGCCTACCCAGGTAGAGCCGGCCGAAGAGCAGCCTACTGGCGCTCATTCAGTCGTTTCCCATACCATTCAAACATCAGTGACTCATTTTCATTTATCTCATTTATTCCTCCAGTTTCTCACATAGGATGCACGCGATGTTTATACGTGTCCTCCATTTCCACCGGTACACGATGGCACACGATAACAGTAAGTGACAATTTTTGTGGTTGGTAAGAAATACCAGGCGGCTATCTTCAATCTACATCAATTTTGCCAGGGCAGCGGGGAACCCCCCTGCTCTTTTCGATTTTCAATTGCCGTGGGTTCTTTAACGTGTGCAGGGGGCCATGAAGGCACACGGGTCCGACTCGCTTATAGTCCCCATCCAATGGACTTGACGTTCAGTTCGATTTGTCATTCAAACTGGGAAAGAAAGGGCAAGAAAGGCAGGGCTCGAACCCACGCACTTCTCACACGTTGGATTGGCAGGTGAACGTCTTTACCACTCTGCCACCTTTCATTTGTCAGTATGTTGGTGCTATTTTTCTGGTGAGTCATATCCAGACTGGGTTGGGACTTTCAGTATGATTAAACAAGAGAAAAATGGAATTTTGGGTGCAGGTCCTTTGGATAATCTACCTGTGTAATGAATCACAAGATCTCTGATCTGTGCATGTGATTCTGTTACGAGGTATGATTTGTTTTCTTTTTACTCTGTCTTCATTGAGTGGTCAACACATGCAGCATGCACATGGGCCATCAAGCATCAAGAAGTAATGTAACAGATTTTCAAAACACTACCTTCTATTTTAGATGCAGCAGACAGAAACGTGTAACAAACAAAACCCACATACATCTCAATTCATTTATTTTATGAATCATTAAGTAACAGCATGGTTACCTCTGTCTTATATACAGAAACACACACATTACATATAATACATGCGCACACACATGCACACACACTTGTACTGCAGATCAAAAGACAATTTCAACTTCACCTTCAAACATAATCATGTAGTACTTATCTATCTTACTACATATGTATTATCAATCTTGATTTACTATAAATCACATTTCCCCTGTTTTGACATCCGACAGTCACCGTCTATGTATCCATCAATTGAACTGTCTGTCCATCCATTTATGTGCGCATTCACACACACACACACACACACACACACACACACACACACACACACACACTAAAAAGCATTTCCACAAATCCATTTTCGATTGTAACATTAAAAAAAGAAAAGTTTTGTATGTACACAGCACATACTGCCGGCTTTATTTTTTCAATATTTGTTGCACTGTCAAATACACCAACAAACTAATTCATATGATCTGTAGATACCAACACCATAAATCATTTTGTCATTTGATGTACTCCTAGACATATTAAAAATCACAAATCCAAAACAAAGCATCATGAAATTGATTAATTTAAAACGTTTTGAACAAAATTAACGTTTAATGATGCTGCAAATAAAGATCTCTTTATAGTTTGTTCCTATACTCAGGTGTTACGGAAGTAATAGTAAAAACCTTTTTGATAATTTGTTCATATCCAGAACTGTCTTCACACAACATTATGGAATACATGTCAGTGTATAAGTACACATAGTAATGGGGATGAAGTACCTTTTGAAGCTAAAAATCATGTTAGAAAAATAATCATCAAGTTCTAATAAATGGCTGTGGATGTGTGCGGTTTTAATTTTCAACTCCTTCAGACTCGCAAGACTTGATTTGTTGACACGAGCCACTAACCTGTCAGTCAATGAGTCATTAACAAACACAAAACACTCCCTCAATAAAAACATTCTGATCTCCTCTCCTTAGCAGCAAATGATAGTCCCCTACCATGTAAGTACAAACCCTTTGAAAGCTTTGAACTTGCAAAGTCACACTCGTCTGACACTGAAAGTGTCCAAGATGACAAGCAAGCCAAACTGATCAGCATTTAAAATTCAAACAAACAAAAAATTCTTTACACTTGCTGTAGGTAATGATTATCCGCTAATTTCATAGGAAAGGGTGTGAATATACAGAGCGATGGCAAGAACATAACGACCCAAGGAAAAGAATTGTTTTTAGAGTTCTCAAATGGAAATGACTTGGTATCATGGGAGACAACTCTTTGAGCTTCTTGATTTGTAACAAGACATTTGTTTGGACCGGTAAAGTACGAGGAAAAGACATCAGGAAAAAAAAGGGGAAGAACTCTGTCGAGGGAACAGGAGAAATTTCTGGCACAGAATTCCCAGGAGGTATGGATATTATTCATAACTGAAAGATCCCTTGGCAGTGACTGGGAGGAGTCATTAAGTCTTTCAACCCACAAAACTTGTAGATTCTTGGTCGTTTCACACCAGTGTCCCTAAACCAGCAGTTTTAAAAGGAGCTATCTTGCTGAATCTGTACAATGCGGTTCTCCTTCCGGGCTTTCTCCGCAGCAAACACCAGCAGATGGCTGGCCAATGTGTCGTCGGCCCCTGTCTTGATCAAGTTTTTGTCGCCAGTCTAGGAGAAAAAAATAATCAATACAAAAATAATTCAGGCATGCTTGTTCCTTGAAGACATGAAACAGAACTGACAATTCGAAGAAGAATATACCAGTTGAAGCAGGAGATTAAAGGGAGGAAGGTAGGGGCAGGGTGGGGAGGGAGGAAGGCGGATTGTGTGGGGAGCGGGTAAAATGACCTCTTCTGTTACTAATTTTAGATGATGTTTATCAGACAACAGCTGGAAAGAATTGTCTTCTTTTGATTGATCTTAATTCTGTTTAAATAAATTACTTCATAATTTTTCAAAACTCATGCTGAAAGACATCCACTAAAAGCTGGCTTTAGTGGCTAAAATCAAAAGAAATAAAAGTGATCCAAACCGTTTTCTAAGCAAATAAAACAGAAGATTAGGAAGGTGTGTGTGTGTGTGTGTGTGTGTGTGTGTGTGTGTGTGTGTGTGGGGGGGGGGGGGGGGGACGGGTTGTAAAATCTCAAGTAAACATATGATTTGGGGCAGTGGGTGAGAGGGGAAATGCGAAGAAGGGGAGGAGATGGAGTAGGGAGGCATAAGAAGGGGATGGTGTGTGTGCGTGTGTGTGTGTGTGTGTGTGTGTGTGTAAAGATACCTTGCTGAAATCCTGAAAAAGATTGAGTAACCTGCGTTTTGAAATAAATGTACAGATATGCAAAGTGTCATTGCAATCATAAATCATTATACTTCTGATGAACTATATGTAAAGATGATATTGACTGGCTAAATAAAGAAATCTTCATGACACAGAAAAGTCAAAAAGCTGATCCCTTGACTTCCCATTTACATACCGCATACACATTTTTTTGGTAACTAGTTTCATCATGATAATTTCTCAACAAACTAAAGGTGGGCATATTCCAACACACTCCAGTGACATAGCTGATTCATTCAGCTATACATGACCAGTAGGAGGGACCAAACTGTACAGCGCAAGAATTTCTTTCACTCACTGGCCAAATGGAAGAGAGGTTAACAAGGTTGCAATGGTTTTCATCTCAGTTGTGTCTAAAAAAAACTATTTTTTTACAACTGCAATGACGAATGAAAGAAAAAATTTTTTTTTAACTGCAACCAGCATATCTTGGTTGTTAAAACATATATTAAAAACATATCATTTTCTCACACTTGTATTTTCTGTGAACTACCATCCTTTCTGACTAACATTCATTGCTGTGAAACAGATCCCCCCCCCCCCCCCCCCCCCAAATTAACTTTTATAACATACTAGTGCAGATGAAGGCAAGGGTCCGAATCCTGCCTAATAGAAAATACAACTAAAAAGAAAGCCAGATCTAGATCTTTGAAAAGGCAAGTGAAACTACAAGCTTACTGCCTTCTTTAGAATGTACTTACTGGAGCGCCAGGTTTGAAAGCAGATATAATTCAACAATGAGAAAAATGAAACAAGCGCGGAGGTAAAAGGGGTCTATGGGTTGATCAAGATAGGTGTGTTAGATCAAACATATTTCATGGGGTGAAAATCACTTTTAATAGCACATACATCACCCTGACTCACTGTACAGAAAAGCATTACCAGGAGTAGGGCTCACTTTCATTAAATGGCAAAGAACAGAGATGGCTGCATGAAATAATACTAAATAAGCAACCCCTTTTCAGCCATCCTCCAATAAAGCAAAAAAAAAAAAAAAAAAATGCATCGGTAGAAATGGATCAGATGTCTTGTTTCTACCTGGAGGATACCAAAACAGAACCAAAAGACATCTTGTGTGAGAAAAGGTCAGTGCTAGTAATCAGGCCCTGATTGGTGTGCCAGGGCTGTCTCGGAGATCTACCAGAATGTTTTGAGAAAGAAAACTGTAAGAGCACTGGCTGCAATCTGGATGGGGATCTGGTTGGTATTCTTGATTAAGACGAGCAAAGCCTGAGGTCAGACTGCTGGCCAGCTGATTTCCCACAGAATGGAGAGAGCATTTTTGACCCTCTTGCTAGGTCTGGGCCTGAAGATGAATTTGGTTATGGTAAGAATCACTCAAGTCTTGAACCAATTATCCTACTGGGTCTAAGAAGGCAGAAATGAATTCTGTCTACAATATCTCACAGAAGCCACAGAGGCTGTCAGCTCATGTATTATGCATGGACAGTTCTCAGGAACAACCCTACCTTTGCATTTTGCCAAGAGTCTCCATCTGAAGGGGCTGGGGCTGGGGCAGAAGCGTTCAACCCATCCATCATCAGTCTCCCCATTCAGTTTATTTGCCACAGGCCCTACAGTAGTGTTCAACAGGAAACAAAGGCCCAGGAATACCAAGACTCAATTTGGGTGGTTTCTTTCATGCTGCTAGAAAACCAGGACCAGGTACTGAGGTAGCTTGTGCTGTATGTCCCAATCTATACTCTGTGGCTGAGGGGCACTGAGCAGAGAAAGATTAGGATAACCTACACAAGCAGACGCAGCAGCAGCCAAGAGTGAAACACCATCCAAGAAGAACAAGCTCTGGTGCCTAAAAGACACTGGTCACAGGAATCTTGGGATTGCCTACACATGAGGAAGCAGTTGCAACCAAGAGTGACACATTATGCAAGAAGAACAAGTTCTACTTGGTGGCGAACTGGCAATGGTCAGAGGAATCTGTGGATCACCTATACATGAGAAAGCAGCTGCCGCCAAGAGTGACACACTGTCTAAGAAGAACAAGCTCTGGTGCCTAAAAGACACTGGTCACAGGAATCTTGGCATCGCCTACACATGAGGAAGCAGCTGTGACCAACAGGAAACATTTGTCCTCTGACAAGTAGTCTCCATATTGAGTGGTCTGTCTCTTGAGCTGTGAGCACCTTGCTGAGTGCTGACTGCAGTGTATTTCCATGAACTGTTTGTGTCTGTATGAACAGGAGCAGAATGGAGAATAGAAAAGGTTGCTGAAAAAAAAAGGACCAAAGATTGCAACGGGAAATAAAGGAAATTTCTACTACAGAATTTTCAGATTCGGGGCTACCATTTCTACTTAAAAGAGTCTTCAGAGGTTTTTTTTTAATGTAATGAGAAAACACTCAACAAAGAGCACATGATCTTCTGACCTTCAGGGCATGAACAAAAGCCTTCATTAGTTGGTAGTCAGCTCCACGGTGACCCCCCAGGCGTCCTGGAGCACTCCCTGGAGGACAATCCACGTACCCTGGAAAGATGAGGGGGTATAATCATGAAATGGTTTCCCTGCTTCACAGCTTTAAACACACTCCCTCCTTCTGCACTGGCAGCAGCAACAACAACAGTTGTGGGCAACAACAAAAATGACAGAAGTAACAACAACAACAGTGGCAGCATCAACAACAGCAGCAGCAGTGACAATAACGTCTCTGCTTCCCCAAACAATAACAAAATAATGCAGTGGCAGCAACCATAATAACAGGAGCAAATACAGAGGCAGCAATGATAACAAAAATAATAACAGCTACAGCAAGAAGAACAACTGAAACAATAATAATTTGCACTGCCAACAACAGAAACAAGTAGTAACAACAATAACGAGAACAACAAACTGCAGCAACAATAACAGAGACAACAATAACAGAGGCACCAACAATAAGTTTCAGTTTCATGGAGGAGGTACAATTGCATGCGAAATTGTTTACCTAGGCTACACCACATCTGCTGCGTTTTGAGACCATCCTGAGGATTTACAGCTGATGGATAAATGAATTAATGACGAACATGAAACACTTTGAGGCAAGGGTCTCATGATATGACTTAGCAGATATCTGATCTACACATTTGCCTAATGCTCTATCAGACTTCGGTACCTACTTAACATTGTCTGCGCCACTCTTACAATTGTGTGTGCATGTTTTTGTGTGTATGAATGTGTTTGTGGGTGGTTAGGCGCAGGCCCATGTGTGTGTGTGTGTGTGTGTGCCAGTGCATGTGTTGTGTTCGTGCATGTGATCAAGCATGTGCATGTGTGTGCGAGATCTGTGGGCTTGTGTAAACATATTCCTGCATGGACACATGTGTGTGTACATATATGTGAGTATATATGAATGCCTATGCATATGGGTGTACGTGTGTGTATGTTTGTGTGTGTGTGAGAGAGAGTAAGTGTGTGTGTGTGTGTGTGTGCGCGCGCGCATGTGCGTGCATGCATTCTAGGTTATTTGTGGGGAACAAATGTTCATCAGATGACATAGGTATTACTGATTAGTAACAACAACAACAAGAAGAATGATGATGATGATGATGCCAATCATGGTGAAAATAAAAATAGTAATGAAGAATGTAAAACTGTCTGGGATGAGAATGATAATAAAAATAACAATAATAGTATTAGCAATGAAAAGAAAGTAAGTAAGAACAGAAAGCATATGAATTATAAGTAGACTGATCAATTGACAGATATACCATCACTCTTTATCCTCCCCTCCTTCCCTTTCCTCCACCACAGCATACCATCTACTACCATCGTAGCCCCCACCCCACAGGAGCATGCACCCTTTAAATCACACAAAAGACAACCTCCTCATTCTCTTCATCCATCGACAGGCATCAAAAGCCCACAGTTACCAACCAGAGGTTCCCATGAATCTGTGATGTACCCCAACACTTTTTCTTTCATGGCATACCACCAATGGATCACCCAACAAATACAAATAAACAGATAAATCAATAGATCTATCACACGATAAACAATTGCAGTTAAATGTTCACAACACACACACACACACACACACACACACACACACACACACACACACACACACACACACACACACACACACACACAAACATTCACCACATATACACAATAACATACAGATTCTCACACAAACATTTGCACATATGTACATACTGACAAAAAGACACACATATACATGCACTCTCTCCCTCTCCCTCTCCCTCACACACACACACACACACACACACACACACACACACACACACACACACATACACACACCAATAATCATTTGATTTGCAGCCAGGCAACAATGGGAACAACAATAACTTCCACAACAATAAAAGGAGAGCAATGACAATAGTATGAG
Organism: Conus canariensis; assembly: GCA_033310375.1. NCBI lineage: Eukaryota > Metazoa > Mollusca > Gastropoda > Neogastropoda > Conidae > Conus > Conus canariensis. The sequence continues at coordinate 69,566,033 of CM065718.1, read as the reverse complement.
CAATAACAGGAACAACAATAAAAACAGCAGCAACATCAAGAACAACAAATCACAGCAGCAGCAGCAAGAATAGGAACAACAATAAGAATACCACGATGGTAATACCATCATCAACAATAACAACTTCAGAAACTAAAATGTCTGCAGCAATGAAAACAAGGCACAGAAGCAAAAGACACACATGCAGCGCTATTCCTGATCATGGACTCTAAATAATTCAGTTTAACACTGTTTCCATTTATCCAATCCGATAAATTATAGTATCTGTCCACATAACAATATATACATATCAGAAAAAAAATGGTATTGAAGTATTCACATCCACACACTACTACTAACCCGTTCTCCACCTTGTAATAAAATGAATATCAACAATTACTCATTCTATTCGAGTTATTACAATCTTTCACCAGCTATCTGTACATTGTATGCAATCACACAGACACACACACACACAGACACACACAGATACAGACAGACACACATCTTTCACCATCTACCTGTACATTGTGTGGCTGGACAGAAGTTTACTTCTGCAGATGTTTAATATTCATGCTCTTGAAGAGCATGTTTCGTTTTATTGTTGCTATTTTTATTCTTTTGTATGTAGTTGAGCTGATAAGGGTAGTGTAAGTGCATAGGGATTTCTGTGAATTTTGAGCTTTTGTAGTAGAGTTGATAAGGGTAGTGCAAGTGCATAGGGATTTCAGTGAATTCGGACCTTTTGTCAGAAGAGTTATCCGCCTTGGTGCCAGATTAGCTTGGTTCCAGAATGATCTTTAGAATGCCAGTGGACGAGTAGGAATACAATAGTTAGTTTGTGAATGTAATCAGTCTACTTGGCATAATCTCTGTCAAGGAATGTGCACAAATTACCAGACATTAATGGATATTTATTCATGGTAATGACAAAACATTAATTAATACTGTTATTTACTGAAGCTCAGGGCCTATATTCTGCTGCGTATTAGCTGTTGGTGTAAACAGGAGGCAATAATACCAGCCTCCCGCCAAAATGCTATCTCTTCCCCACTGCTTGACACAGCAAGCAGAGCTCTTGCCTGTTCGTTTGGGAAAGGAAGACCAGTTTCATGCTGGTTAGCCACAGCACCAAGGCAAAGGTGATTATCTTTTGAGGTATGTCAAAACAAGTTTACTGGGAACAAGTTCATTGGGAATCTGGTTGTTATAGATAAATATTTTTGTTGTTGTTGACTTGTTTAAGAGTTTTAAAGAAAATGTTAAGAGCCACTTAATGGAGATGTTTACAAGACTAAGAGTTTTCACTTAGGATGAGAACGGGTTGTATTTTTCTTTCAAGAGGTCTTGGACAGCTCTCTCTCTCTCTCTCTCTCTCTCTCTCTCTCTGTGTGTGTGTGTGTGTGTGTGGGTTTGTGTGCATGTTATTTTTTTCATGGAATCCGTACCTGATGTGATGGAAGTTGGAATGGATTATCCAAATTATGCTCATTCCTTGTAGTTACACTGCTGTTAAAAGCAGTTCCTGAAAATCAATGCTGATCTATTTAATTTTCATTTTAGATATGTCAGAAACTTCGTTTTTTAATTGTGTTCCATTTCGTGGCAACACTCGGGCCTAGTATTACGAAGATGGGCGAACGAAGATGGGCAAAGGGAAGTAGCCCCTTTTGAAGAGTAAACCATTGAAACGTATGAGTTGCTTCCCTTTGCTGTATTCTTGCTGGCTATGTTGATGCCAGGCATTTATTATTTTTTGAAGATCATGTGAGTCTTGGTGTTATGATTTAGGGACACACATGTTGCCCTTTTCAGAGGACGCCTGTTCTACACCAGAGAGGTGGCCGGGACAGATGAATGGATGTGTGTCTTAACACCCTGTCCTGAGGTAAATAATGTTTTTCCCATGTTGATACTCTGTTGTAACTTTTCGTTTTGTTTTGACATTTTTCAACGCACCTCTGTGCAATTCATTGTACCTTTGGTACCATGGATTTTTTTGTAAAGCTGGTGGTCACAACAGTTATTGTTACCACAAGCCAATGTGTATGCAATCAATGGTGTTGAAGGAAGATTGTTTTTTTTTGTTTCGTTTTTTTTTTTTTTTTTTGGTCAGAGCCATTGATTGAATGATGTGTAGGTATTATTATGAATAAATGTAATTTTTTGATATTATGATAGGCTAACCGAATCTGATGAGTAATACTCTAGTCCATGTCCTGTTGATATAATTGCTGTTTTCCTGTTCTGTTGTCTTAATAGACACAATGATAAGTGCTGCTAGCATGCAGTACAACCTTTACTGTAACAGAACAGATGCCAGTATGTTCACAGTATTTTAATGTTATTTTATTTTGCCTTTTTTTTTAATTATGCTGAGTAATAATCTAGTCCATTTCCTGTTGATATAATTGCTGTTTTCCTGTTCCGTTGTCTACATAGATACAAGGGTCAGTGCTGCAAGTATGCAGTACAATCTTTACTGTAACAGAATAGATGCCGGTGTGTTCACAGTATTTTACTGTTGTTATTTTATTTGCTTTTCTTCCATTGTTATGCCGAGTTGATTTTTTTTTGCAGATTCACCCATGGTTGTGTGCTCTAAAGATTTTCATGTCAATTTCTTTTCATCAGACAACCAATATAGTCTTGTGGATGTTTGCAGCATAACATGGCCTGACACTTTTAGAGTGGTCTGTGTCACAACTTTCCTCTTGATGTGCTTATTTGCAGAGGAATTTCTGTGTATTGAACATAAATAAATCCATTACTTCTTTTCAGGTGCTGTACTGTTATTATGCAAATTGTGTACTCATAGTTACAAATGTATATTTCCTTTCATTCATGTTTCTGGAAGTTTCTCATTTTGTTGCCAGTTTTCTAAATATGATTTTCCTGGTAATTTTCCAGGTTGGTTTGGTTTTGATTGACTGAGGAACTGAAATAAACAAAAAGTCAAACATCAACACGGTCTTGGGTGATGGATGGATGACTCTCCCCCCTCTGCCCTTGACCACTTACAATTGTATGAAATCACACACACCACACACAGACATACAACCTGAACTAAGAACTGATAGTTCATCATCTACATACATTTAAAAAGGATTGCCAATCTGATATACCTTATGCTTTAATTTTCATTAAGACATGCTTTAATTTGCATTGCAATAATTAGTGCTGTTGCCATTCAGTTTTGGTGAGAGGGGCTCTAAATCTTCAGCTCCCATTATATGGTCTGGGGTCACATTGGGGTTCAAAAAGGATTCAAGATATCTACAGGGATCACAGCCAAGGATAATGCACCCGTCTCAGGTGGATCATGGATAATGCACCTGTCTCAAGGGGATCATGGATAATGCATCTGTCTCAAGGGGACCATGGATAATGCATCTGTCTCAGATGGAAAGGTGGCCTTGAGGATAATGCACCCATCTCAGGTGGATCATGGATAATGCACCTGTCTCAAGTGGATTGCGGATAATGCACCTGTCTCAAGTGGATCGTGGATAATGCATCTGTCTCAGGTGGATTGTGGATAATGCATCTGTCTCAGGTGGAAACTGGCTTTGAGGATACTGCAACTGTCTCAAGAGGAAAGGTGGCCATGAGGATAATACACCTATCTCGGGTGGAAAGGTGGCCCTGTGAATAATGCACTTATCTCAGGTGGAAAGCTGGCCTTGTCGATAATGCACCTGTCTCGAGTGGAAAGCTGGCCTCATGAATAATGGACCTGTCTCAGATGGAAAGGTGGCCTTGTGAATTATGCACCTGTCTCACGTGGAAAGGTAGTTTTGTGGATAATCCATCCGTCTCAGGTGGAAAGGTGGCATTATGGATAATGCACCTGTCTTGGGTGGAAAGGTAGTTTTGTAGATAATGTATCCAAATCAGGTGGAAAGGTGGCCTTGTAAATAATGCACTTATCTCAGGTGGAAAGGTGGCCTTGAGGATAATGCACCCATCTCGGGGTGAAAAGTGGCCTTCTGGATAATGATACTGGAAGTCAGAAAATCTCAGGGCCATGGAAGCATTCACATGCTTAGTAGCAACGTCGGTCTACTGACACTAAAGCACGGTCTCAGCATCAGACCAGTCCATCTTCGCCGATTTCGTCAAGCTATACCAATTTTCGGCGCTTTGTATTATGGTTTTTGATGATTCACTGTACACTACCAAAACCCTCCTTGCAGGTACTTCATTCTTTATTCATTTATGTATTTCTGCCTGGATTGTTGTTGTTGTTGTCGTACCCTGGCTAAAAGACTCCAGGGATCATCCAAACAGCCGAAGTACTTGAACACTATGGTACAAATGCATCAGTTGGGGATGAGAACATTACGTGTGTGACCGTTTTTGATTACCCGTCACGTGGGCAGCCACACTCCGACTTTGGGGATTTTGGAGACTGATAATGTTATGCTAGAAGCTTGTTACAACTGAAGACAATCCCCGCATAACTATGCTGAGCATAACAAGATTTTGATACAGCCTTGGTGTTCAAGCCTGTGTCAATTGGTCTGACACAGCCAAGCCAAGGCGGCCGCCTGGATTGACTCGCCTTCTCTTTAACTGGATTGATAGGCAATCACGTTCTTAATTGAAGACTCTTATATCTTCCCGATTGAAGAGTTTCAATTACTGCGACAGTATCATGAAGATTTTACGACCAATATTAGCTAGATATTAACTTCATCAATAATTTCCTGTCCAGAACATTTCGTCCGTAGTAAAGTATGCATCATGTCACAAAATAAAGTATATTCAAAATAATCCAAAGAGAAAATATCATTTTCCCACAATATCTACGCACGTGAAATCACTCTAACAAATGCCGCACAACCGGGGACTGCACAGACACAGTTCTGTTGATCTGGAGACAAAGTTATCGGACAAAAAAAAAAGAAAAAAAAATGATCAGGATTTTCAGTTTAATCGCAATATTTGCACCCTTACTTTCAGGCTTCAGAAGGGACATACAACAGATAGCAACCAACTAACCCTACCCCCTTGGTCATGTCCAGCTCCTGGGGACAGAGAGCAGGGCACCACAGGGGTTACCTTGACCAGTGAGATAGTGCCTGTCTTGACCCATCCCCATGCAGGGCTAGCAGACTGACACACATGGGTCAGTGTGTACCTCCTGTCTAGGAGAGATCTGAGCCAAAGAGATAATGCTGCCCTCTGAATCATCTGATCACATTCCCCTCCATCACCGGTTGCACCACAGGGCCGACCCAGTGGATCTAAACAAGACCCCACAGAGACAGTAAGAATGTGGAAAAGAAGACTTGAAGGGAAGTAGAAGATGGACAAGCAGGAAAGGCAGATGATAGAACAGATGAAGATGGGCTACTCTTTGGCAGGGCCCTTACCCTTAGCCTGTCTGACATGGGAGACCCTACCAGGGGCATAAAGTCCTACCATGTTGTGCTAAGGCTAGTCTGAAACAGGCTTAAAATCATTTTGGAAAACTAGCTTTTTGTTCAAGTATTGATGCCTTGGCCAGCAAAACCTAAAGGACTCCAATCAGGACAAGGTTGCAACCCCATCGACCCCTCCTCCACACACACTTTCATCATACCATCAGAAACAGACACATTAGGATCTATTCCATTTTACTCCATGATAGAAATAAAAAAATCTACACTTCTTCTGTGAAAACATTGTCACAGAAACTTATCATTCTCACATTTCCACTGTTCGGTGATGACACAAGGTTTGACTTATGACATCTCATCTTTAAAATGCAGCCCACACCTATACAGACTCGCGCACCCACAGATGCCTTTCTCTCTTACATGCACAGTTACGCACAAATACCATCATACACACACATGAGGCCTCAAGATACCTTTCTCTCTCTCCGACACACACTCACGCTCACACAAGCACAATGCCCGCTCACATGCATGCAAAATGAAACTCATACAAGAATACACAACTCAGAAAAAAAAAAAAAAAAAATCTTCATATCCAATACTTCCTTACTGAGCACTAAAAGCACTGAGATGAAAAGTGGAAAGCTACAAAAGCTGCCCAACAAAGAATGATCCTGTCCCATCATCAGTGTGGGCAATTCATGTTTACAGTCTTGTGTGCCAAAAGCAGTCACTTGCAAAGAATACAAAATACTGAAATGTCACATCAAAAGGACAAACAAGTACCAAAGTCATGCAGTGAATATCATCAATTTTCACCCTGTAGGATCTGTGCTTCATCACCATGATAGCAAGGGAAAGGAATGGTTAAAGAGTGAAGGTTTTACTGTGAGATTAAACTGTGAAACTGCCTGAAACCACCCTGACAGAGTGTGAAAATTCTGTAAAGATCATGCACCAATATAAAAAAAAAAAAAGAAGAAAAATGAGCAGACCACAACTGCAGAAAAATTGTTTTTCTGACCTTGAGCCCTTAGAGGAAGCATTGAGCTTAATTCACATGGAAGTAAATTATTCAAAAGGTGATTCAGAGCCAGGGTTATTATGCTTGGTTTCTTCTTCATCTTTTACAATATACTTACACCAGTGTAGATTAGTAATGGAAAGAAGGTGAATCAGGGTCAGGGTTATTCAAGTTTTCTTTCTTTTTCATCTTTTACAGTATCTTTTGATTGTAAGTGTCAGACAGCACAATTCTTGTAACTCTGTAAATGTTCTTGCAACTGGCTCCAACTTCGTGCAATGTAAACGTGTGTGTGCACACCCAAGTGGAAGAACATCTACAGATATTTCAAGATTCTACCAATCGTGTCACAGTCAGTAGATTATTGAAACACACTGAAAGCACCCATCCTTGAAACTGACACACTTAAAAAACAAACAAAAAACCCCTTAAAAACAACAACTAAAAATCCCTCTCTGGGCAAGTTTTAAAAGATAAAGAAAAAAAGGTATTCACAAAAGGGATGCAACCCCGCAAACTGCTCTCTTCACAAGCGAAAGTTGTGCCCCCTATTAATTCCTTTTTTTTTTTTTTTTTTAATGAAAAAAAAAAAAAAAGGATGAAGAAGTTGATGCCATGATGCTAAATTCCATTTTGGTCTGAGACTACACTACAAGACTGTTACATGGGCAGAGATACAGACACTAGCAAGCAATGTTGGTCAAGAAGTTTGAGCAATACTCTCAAGAGGCAGATCCATCAGGTCGACAAACCCTGCCATGTGGTTCCAATCCTCTCCGCACTTGGAGCACTCTCAGCATCTCTGGATTGGAGCTATCTAAAGACAAAAAAATACATAAAGACATGCATCTGATGGGAATCAAACCCATGAAATCCTAGCCCTCGTCCCACGCTTCTGCACCAAGTTTTTGTTGCTGATCTCTTTTTGTTTTTTTTTTGTTTGTTTGTTTTTTTTGGAATGCTTAACATCGTTTTTAGTTGTAATCTTAGTCAGTTTCCTAAACAGGCTTCCCATGGATTTAAGAGGGGTAAAGGAGTAACTAGAAGACGATGTTCATTCACATCAGTCTGTATCAGAAACATGTCATGTGATTCTTTCTCCTTTTAAGGTTTACATCATAGATCATCTCAATATACAATGTGCAGGTTGTAGAATTGAAAATGCTAACACAGTGTCCTGTCCTAGCCCTGTAAAGAGCACATAAAAACTCTGTTCTTGTTACTGTCTGATGATAGTGGGTTGTTGTGGTGTTGTGACAGATGCTAAGGTAGTCTGTTATCGTTATAGCCTTTGGGCATGAGCAACATGGTACTGTCCTTTATGTTGTCCAGGCAGGACTTCTTCGCTCCTCCTCTGGGATATCCATTCTCCACTGTATCCTGTAGGATGGACATGGTCAGGGGAGCCATGGCAAGATAGGTGTCATCGTCAGGGGTCAGGGAGGTCATGGTGAGACAGGTGTCAATGCCATGCAAACTGTGGTGTCTGATTGGGATGTGAAGTTCCGCGCCAGCATAAACTTAAATGGGCCTAAGGATAGCTGCCACTTCAGAAGAAAAAAACAACAAAAATTAAAACCGAAAACATCACCAACAACACAGAAGCCAAAAAAGAAAAGATATTAATGTAGCTGCCTCAGTATCTTAATAACAACACCCTCTTCCCTTTCCTGCTGCATTGTCAAAGAGAAAGAAAGAGTAGACAGAAAAATGCTCAAAAATTACAACCACCATAGAAACTCAGCAAGTGACAGTGACATTCATGTCTACAATGTGGATGACAGTGACAGAAAAATCTTGTTGGAACAGATGTTTCATTGGCATTGCCATATTTGTGAAACTGACACATCATTCAGCATCCAATTACAGCTCCACTAAAACATCACCATACGTATCAACAGTCCTGTGTAAGCCAAATTTTCTGTTGGAGTACTTTTAATCTCAGAACTGAATATTTTCTTGAAAGCTGGTGTACTTTGGTAACTCATTTGCTCCAGACAATTTCAACACTAAAACATCTGACTAAAGGCTGAGGTTAACTAGCTTTTGAGTACTGGTATATATACAACTGTTAAAACTTGGAACACGACAACATGAAAGTTGGCACATTGCAAAACCATTTACAGAACAAAACAAATTAAAATAAAACACATCCTGCCCCCAAATCCCCCCCCCCCCAAAAAAAAAATTTTTTTTTTTTAAAAGTCAGAGAGAGAGAGAGAGAGGGTGGAGTTAGATGGAAGAACTGGCTTTCATAAGTATGTCATGACACTCCACAATATTTTCATCAGATGTTTTTTCGTCGATAAACTGTAAAGCAGAAAGGCCTAACTGTGAACTGCATGCAATTATGAATGGTTTGTGTATTGCTTTACGATGAAGAGTTCTACAACAAGCATTTCACAATATGCCTTCGTTTTCCTCCTCTTTGTGGTACTTATTGTATTCACATGGACTTGTATGCAAAAAAAATAAACTAGCAAATTATTTTTCATGGGTACGTACATGTGTGTGTGTGTGTGTGTGTGTGTGTGTGTGTGCGTGCGCATGTGAGTGTCTGCACACGCACTCATTCATGTGTGTGTGTGTGTGTGTGTGCGTGTGTGTGTGTGTGTGTTTCTGTGTCTTACTTCTTTCTTTTTTTTAAATCAGACTGCTGAAGAAAGCAGTAATATTGTTTTACGGTATGAAACAATAAAACAAACAATATCAATTGGCAATTATGGATTGTTGTGATGCCTTTTTTGCTTGCAAAAAGCAATTTTTTTCTGAGGACTGATGAATTATTTTCGATGCCACCGTTAGAATGCCTATCATGATTCTCTAAACCATTCCTCTCACCAACTCTCAACTTTTCTACGGAGAGAAAATGAGAAGTTTGGCTGAAAGTTGAAATGAGACGCAATTCTCCCTACATTGTTTTATAGTCAAAACTCTTGTATCTGTCAATATTCTTTCTCTTCTCTTTTCATTGTCTATTTCCATGCACTCTTAGTGGCACTGCTCCCATGGCCATCATTTTGGCCACCTCTGACCAGACATGTTATCTGAAAATTTTTCATTAGAAACAGATGATGCAGGAATCGGGACCAAACTGAAAGTTTCAATAATTTTCAGGAACACGCTGCATTCTCACCAGTATGATGCCCTATAAATGTACATGTACATGGAAGTTCTCACACTCGCATCATCACTGCCACCATGAGTGATGGAGAATGGGCACTTGCAGATTGTGCATCTACCAAAGTTATTTCCCTTGCCTTTGTGCACTAACCAAAGTTGTTCCCCCTTCTGTTGTTGTTACCTTTGAAAAAAGGTACAACCGTTTGTTTTCGGTTTGTTTTGTTTTCAGCAGCACATGATCTGTGGCTATAATGGCAGGGTCGTTCTGTAACATTCCCAAAACAAGGGATCATCAAAGAGAAACCCATCAGAGTTATTTCACATCCTGCTCCAAGAGTCCTTTGGAGAATCCGTCCCAGTACTGCTTATCAATGTGTGCAAACATCGCTATGGGATGGACAAGTGGCCTTGTCAACAAGGCAATAGAAATCATGGTTCAAGTTTTGTGTATAATAGATTTTCTCCACCTCTCCTCTAGGCAACATCCATCAACACAGCCGACTAAATTCTTGGCAACCCTTCCTCAAAGTATCACTTTAAATCAGGGCTCCTATTTATGTCAGTGTATTAGTCCCAACCTGTCCTTAGCACTATGAACTGATTAAGTGTCCCCTTATACACCTTTTATGACAACAGATCTGTTGCAACACCACCAAGATACAGGAGAGGGAAAACATTTACCGCCAGAATGCACATACGATATTCAATATGATGTGTATGTAAGTTTATCAGTGTCCTATTGATGTTTGTTGTCAAAACGATATTGTTTGAACATAATCTCATTGTTGACACTATTAATGACCTTGACCTGTTTTAATTGTGGAAGAAACAGTTTTGGGATAAAAAGATTTGTGATAAGTGATAGAAATTACTGGCCATAGCGGTAATAACCACTCACTGCTTGGTGATTGTGATGGTAGGTGAACCTGTCAGAGGGTCTGGTTAGGGTTATCAAAGCTATGGAGTTCTTGTGACTACCGTATAACTGACTTTGAAACTTTCTAAAAGTTAGAAGGGTTTTATACACTGACATGCATGTGGACCCAGATGCAGCAATGCGCTTCTCAACTTGTGATATGTACAGATGAAACGACCATGACCTGTACAAATTCAAACATGTCTGCAGATAACTAAAATACTGAAATTTAAAATCGTACAATTTGGAAAAGCAGGCACAGGTTGTCATTACATAATTATTTACAGATATTTACATGACCAAGCAGAGTGCCTTGAACACTTAAGGCACATACTGCATAACAGCTTTGTACATAGCAGAAGAAAGTAAATCGCTGTTTTGATTACACACAAATGCGTCACACAAATGAGGGATCTCTTTCTTTCTTTTCAAAGTTCTTACTGTGTTTTACTTTAACTGATAAGACACACTCTCTTCGTTCTTAATCATCAACTTCAATATCCTGTCAGAGCCATGCCTTGCCATGGCTTTTTCCTTTCTCTCATCCAGACATGGACAGGTGATTGCAATGAATAAGGAGTCAAGATGGCACGAGTCCTCCTCCTCCTCCTCCTCCTCATTTTGTCTTGCTGCCTCCAAGACCCACCCTGAAGGTAGCGCTTTTTCTCTGCTGGGCCCCAAACCGCTCCTTCTTGCCCTGCAAATTAAAACAAACAGTATCATCAGTAAACTCTCTGTCTTAACTTGCACATACCACGAACATGCTGAAGTCACTGATTTTGCAAACTCAGCTGATAAAACAGCAGAATAAATTAAGGTTAATATCACTATCATAACCAATGTTGTTGTAATCATTACGATTATTATCATAACCATTACTGTTTGAGATGGACTGATTCTCGATTCTGCCACAAAACGAATTGGAAGAAACTATGCTAAATTTCAGAATGTGTTTGGATTTGTTTCATTAGTTCCTATCATTATTACTTCAGCTGTGCTGCCATGTTTTTCTCATTGCTCAGTGACCCATGATAAATCTACAACATGCAATGTTTATATTTCCTGGGTAGAAAAATGGATAAGACGGCAAAAATGCTCACAGCACACTTTCTACAAAAACCAAAGGTTACTCCAAAAGGAGCTTTCTATGCCAGTGCATCAGTCCAAATCCCTACTTTAATTCCATTTAATTTATTTAATCAAGCCATTTTCAAAAACATTCATGGTTAGATGTGAATAGTGCTACGAAGGATAAATGTTTATAGGAACAACAAAGAAAGAACAAATTGCAAAGGGTTAATTAAATTTCAAAAGTAATTATTATGACTACACCGATTAACGTGGACAAACGAATCACAAGACAAAAAACGACACGTTTTGACCTCTTAGGTCTTCTTCAGGCAAGATAAACAGCACTCAGGACAACGGAAACGAAGAACAAGCAATTGGTGGAGTCATAATAATTACTTTTAAGATTTGTTTAGATCTCCATGTGCAGTTTCATCACTTTGCAACCGGCAAAGGGTTAAGTTCAACAACAACAACAAAAAAAGTGAAGGTGAGACAGAGCAAGAAATGCTAGTGGTCTTTCTTAGGCAGAATTTGACAATAAAATGAAAGGAAATAGATAACATCTGGCATTAAAAAAAAGTGTTGATTAAACCATGCAGGCTGGCTTCATAGGGTAACTTAGTACTGCATTAGCCCCAAACCTTGGCCAAAAAGTGCTAGCATAAAGGTGACAGCTTACATGTGCTTGATATGACACAACATCTGATGCCAAATAATGAAATATGAAAGAAATTCCATACACATTTAAAATGAATACAAATTACAAAGAAATGTAAATGGCTGGCAGCTATGCAAAGGACATGCGTGTTTCTTCTACCTATTCCCCCTCCTCCCCTTCTCCTTCCCCCAGCTCCCTCCTCCCCATTGTTCGGAAATCAAAGACAGTTTACATGTTGTAGAAATCAATACATGAAAAGAGCAGACAAGTCATCTTCAAATTGGCAAGTTTCTAAATCAATACATGACAAGGGCAGACAAGTCATCTTCAAATTGGCAAGTTTCTATCCCTAACCCATTTACATTGGAGGCTATTTTTTTTCCTGCCTCTGAGCTGTGAGCCATGGAAGTTTATCAGGCCTCTGATCTGAGCCTTTTCTAATGTGCTGGCCTGTTTCAGGTTTTCATAACTAATTTTTCCTTAATGTTATGCAGTTGTTTATTGTCTAACTGGAATCGGTAGTGAATTTTCTATGAAATAATCCGAAGAATTTAACAAGTCAAACAAAACAAAATCAATACTATTACTTGAAAGCGAAAGTTTGCGAATGAAACTAACTTTGCTCTAAACAAATTTTAGATAAATATTAGCGAACCGCCAAACCACTTTGTTCTGTTAAACAGTTACTATTTTCCATGCTAAGGAGTGATTTTCAGGGCGTGGCGTGCAGATAAACACAAACAGACCATTTTCCATTCTTTAGCATAACATAAAAATCAAGGATAAAAGTTATATCAGATTTCATAAACCAGGCCATATTGTTTCAGTCTCACAGACTACAGGACTGATATAAAGCAGTAACATGAATACACAGATTTTAAAAACAGAGAGAGAGAGAGAGAGAGAGAGAGAGGAAGAAGAAGGAGAAAAAGAAAGAATTTACTGACGCAAATGACTTTTGATCATTACGCAACACTGTCACTGCCCAGAAATTAACAGTGATGCTGCTATTTAAACACTGCATGTTTGGCTCTTTTCATGTTCTAACAACCTCTATCTCCAACCCATTTTTTCGGTACAGTTTCAAGTCAAAACTTCAAATGCAAGTTTTTATTGTGTACAGTATCAATATGAAAACAGAGGTGCAAAATCTGAAAGAACGGGCCAGCTACTTACCTTTCTTTGTTTCTTACGATCACCTTTGAAGTTAGGGTTATAAACATCAGCATGGACCTTTTTCTTCACTTTTCCTGAAAAGTAAATCAATTGATTTCTTCTTGGTTAAAGGTATCTCCTTTCTATGAATTCAGCCACACTTTTAAATATACAACTTTTATTTTTCGTGCACAAAGTACTTCAACACAGATTTTACATCTAGTTGCAAAGCGAGAGGACTGCAGGCGGAAATCTAAACAAATCTTAAATAAATGTTAGCGAACCGCCCAGAGAACGTGGACAAACGAGTCACAAGACGAAACACAACTAGTTTCGACCTCTTAGGTCTTCATCAGGTGAGACATTAACGAATAAAACAATGAAAATTCACTTAGCTTTGATCGCTTCAGATCACTTGGTAGGGTTCAGCGCAAGGAAGAAGGCGTTGAACGCCTTCTTCCTTGCGCTGAACCCTACCAAGTGATCTGAAGCGATCAAAGCTAAGTGAATTTTCATTGTTTTATTCGTTAATGTCTCACCTGATGAAGACCTAAGAGGTCGAAACTAGTTGTGTTTCGTCTTGTGACTCGTTTGTCCACGTTCTCTGGGCGGTTCGCTAACATTTATTTAAGATTTGTACAGATTTTACAGTCTTAAATAATATGAATCTCCTCCCACAAAACCTTAGCTTAAGAGACAAATGTCTTTTGAATAATCTCTTGTGAACTCTAGCACATCTAAAGACGAATAGCATAAGAGTAAGTGATTTCGTTAAATTCAACTGAAATTTGAAAGCACTAGTGTGGGATCTAGATGAGAACCCCTATCCATGTGTAATTGCCTGGATAAAAGAAAAAAGGGTTATTCTCTTGTTTAGCCTGAGAAATGACAAACCTAAGTCTTCTCAATCTGGCATTATTGTTAAAGTCTGGTTTTATAAGCTCTAGTGTTCGTGTATAGCTCTGGGCATGGAGTTGTTGAACATGACCTGATACAAAAACAGCAAACATGTTTCAAACATTAAAAACAAAAGCGACACAAAAACAATCCCCAATCTCCCTACCTGCTTAAAGTCCAATACAAGCCTAAAAGATGTACTTGCATGGCATACACGCATTTTACAACAGAATGTGGTAAACCTTGATTTTCACTTTGAAGTGAACTTCCCGTTACATCCTTTACAATGTCATCTACTGGACCAGCCCTATGACTAGTCTTTTAATACCCAAGTCAATTCAAACATTTCTTTCTCAGGAAAACTGCACCTAGAACTTCAGGACTAGCTTTCAAAGCACAACTTTTGATATAACCCACAGACCTATAAGCATGGCTCTGACTGAGGAAATGCAGAAATCCCTAAAATGCCTTCTTCTCTCTTCCCACTGAAAAAAAAACCTTCTGTGCAATCTAACACAACTTTGCATTAAGTGGTGTCAATCACTTTATGATCTAATCACAACCAGGACCAATGGTTCATACAGCTTTTGTTGACAGCCTGCTTTTGAAACATCCTGCCAATGCATTGAATCAGGCACTGACATTATTTCACTTTCAATCAGGCTAACAAAGTGGTGACTGCTCATGATTGCAAAGACATTTACACAGGATCACACAACCTCAGCGTCATTTACAAATATTCTGAAAATGCAGCCAGTACTCCATGGATTCCACTGACACTTTCATTTCCCCGCGTTCTCATCCTCATTCTTCTCTGAAATCTTTTTCCTGTTTTTTTTTTTTGTTCCTTCTTTTTTTTTCTTTTAACATTTCTATTGAAATCCGCAAATTTGCAGAGCACAGAAAAGTGGGAGCCTTGTACAAGTCCCTGAGCATTCTCCTGTCAAACTACTAAATTTAAAACATATCTAAAAAGAATGCAGGAACTCTAGAATAAGCCTGCAGATTAATGTGTAAATCCTACCTGTCACTTCTGACTTGTCAGCAGTGGAATAATCAAAGGGCGTGATGTTCTCTTCCAAATTCCCCTCTTCCACATTCTTCAACTTCTTTTTCTTCTTCTTCTTCTTTTTCTCTTTTTCCTCGTTCACATCCTTCGGAGTAGTGAGAAGTTCGGGCTCAGCAGCGAAAGAAACACTCATGTTTTCCTTCTTCTTTTTCTTCTTCTTCTTCTTCTCCTCTTTGGTCTGAGGGGTGGGAACAGCAGGCGGGGTTTTGTCCTCTTTCCCCGTGTGCTGTGGCGTTGAAGGAATGGAAGGGGGCTCAGGGTTTATCACTGGGGAATCTGCGGCCAGGGCTTTCTTTTTAGCCTTTTTCTCTTTCTTCTTCTTTTTGATCTGTAACACAGAAACATGGCTGTGCAATGGATCACACTTAAGTGCATTTTTACTGTCTTGTTTGTGTTTCACTGTCTTTTTCTCATTTTCACCAGTCCAAACAAATGCTGTATCCCTACTTGGCATGGAAAATTGCTTCACTGCAATATCAGAAAAAAAAAAGGGGACAGTAGGGAGCGTACTTTGCCTCCATACCCAGAAGCAGTTGTACGATCAACAAAACTTACCTGTCCAAATACTAGGATGCCTTCCTACCTCCCCACATGGGAAGAGGTGCAAAAATTGGGCTGGTTTGAATATAAGGCAATAAAGCGAGCTCAGTAAGGATGATCACTCACATTGCTTAACTGGTCCAAATTTTGGTGTGTGTTTTTTGTTGTTGATGATTCTGATATTACAGCAATGTTCCATGTTGAGTAGGGATAAGACTCTTTTCAAAAGGCAAGTATATCATAAACCTGTTTTAGTAACATCCCCCCCCCTTATTTTTTTTTTTCCCAATACCTTCATCTTCAATGTAGGAAGGCATTTTCAAAAAGGAAACATATTTCTATGACTGCAGGTTTTTTCTTATTGAAATAGCTAAACAAAATGAAAAAACAAAACAAAACAAAAACAAACTTACCAACAAACCAAATAACCCAAACAAATATAAAATCACATGCCTTTTTTCAACTTCAATGGATCTGGGGATTTTCTCCTAAAGTGATCATTCATGGTTATTTGCTTTTATTTGCTTTACTGTTAACTTTTCAAAAAGTCTGAAGAAAATATAAACATGAAACTATTTCCTGACAGCATTCTGGAAAAAGATGAATTGACAAGATACATTTTCACGCCGCAGGAGCATAAAGTGTAAATGCAAAAGGTGTGTTACTGTATATCTTTCACTGTATACACACACACATACAGCTTACAAAAATAAATCATCAATACATAATTGTATATTCCTGCTCCTGCCTCGCACTACCCTTCCACATAAATGTGCAATCTTCCTTACACATACACACACACCTTGCACAAACACACACACACACACACACACAGAGTACGTATATCTCCCCACATTGCTTAAAAAAGAATGCCCATGTAACACAAACCAGCCCTGATATGGCTCCCTGCGGTCAGCTGGGTTATAACCAATATGGATTAAATGTATCACAAACAGAATCCACTCCTGTAAGGTGGCTGGTGAACTCTTGTTGGCACGGCACCAAACTCTGATCAAAATGTTATGAGTCTGATCCACCAGCATAAGAGTGCTTTTAAAACGACTGGAATTGTTCAGCTCTTTTCGACAAAGCAAATGTAAAAATGAGCCATCCCAGGCTTATTCACTTTCCCAAAACGAGGCGAAAACTGCTGACCCAAATTGCTCACTTTTGTAGTCTTTTCAGTCCACTCCCATCTCCAACAATTGACAATTGTGCCTTCCTCAAAAGACGCCCTGATTTACGATTTGTGACATGCAAGACATCGTCTTTCCCCACAAAACGACAAAGCCTATGCATGAAACACAGCAAAAAAATAGCCAAACAAATCACATTCACCTACATATTTGCCTACCACTAAACAGGCCTGATTAATGTATGCTGAAGCGCCCCATTATTCCATAACAGCTGTGGGCGGCATTGCATCGAAACCTGGATTGGAAAAACTGAATACAGTGCAAGGCTCAGAGTGATTAAGTGTTTTGCAATTTTTTTTTCCAGCAGACTTTTATCTGCGGATGTTCGGTTTTCCTGCCTCTAGATCTTCGGACCCACTGTCCCAAGACCCAGCTACAGAGGATGGTGAACACAGCAGATGTTAACTGAATAGATCGTAGGTAGACAATGTGAAAAGACTGCACTGGTTCCAACACTTCCATCCGTATCATACATAACTGAGCATAGAATATTGCGGAGATATCTACTTCTCAGGCGTTCGTCAAGACACCACACTGAACAGCAGCCATGAGACCATAATGAAGTTCATCTACCACCTCTCCCTCTCACACTATGACTCACTATCTGGTTGGACGACAATGGTGTTTCTTCCACTGCCGGTGCAGACGCTTTTTTCTTTTTTTTCTTTCCCGACTCTGACACCAGCTTTGTGCTGGGTGTGGTCAGGTTTGTTGGTGTTGCTGCTGAACTTGTGCACGGCTGAGGTGGTGTTGACACAGCTGATGATGCTGTGGCTGCTGCTGTTGTTGCAACAGGTGTATCTACTTGGATATGCTGCTTTTTGGCTGGAGGTGCTGTATAATAATGAAAATGATGATAAGAATGACAACAATAACAATGAGGGTGGTTGAGTTTCTGTTATGCACAAAGAACCAAGTAAAAAACAATAACAAGTCAGGAACTTTAATTGCAATAAAAGCTAATTCCTTTTTTTTATAAACAACACTAGTACCTTTGATCCAAAAGTAAAGAAGAGATTCAGTGCACAGTTTCCTTTGACTTCCTTTACCTCTGGACAAGAAATGAGGAAATGGGGTCGACCTGGTTATATTTAGATTTTAAACATGTAGGATTTTCTACATTTGAAAACAAAACAAAACATCTAGAGCTTTTTCGAGTTACTGATGAAAGAAAGTGTGGTATGATTACTTAAGGGAGTAGTGTGTGAGCGATGTAATCCATTTTCAGTCTTGGACTCTCCTCTCCTGTCAGTATTCTGCATCATTAGGCCAGGTGAAATAAATATGGGGAGTTTGTGTTATACTCCCTGTTTGGCTAGTATACTTACCATGTCAGACCATAGCATTCAACGGCAGTTAGCCAGCTCTGTCAGGCCGAATTTTTTCCGTGGCCAATGCAGTCATAAGACAGTCACGTGATGTCACCCCACTTCCGGCCCCGGAAGAAGCCAGTGTCAACTTCCTATAAGTCATTCAGCGAGGCCTGGTGTATGGTGACCCCGAGAACCTTGGCGCCAGAGGGGAAGGTAGGGAGGGAATTAGAGTCTGACATGGTAAGTATACTAGCCAAACAGGGAGTATAACACAAACTCCCCATTTTGGCGTCATATACTTTACCATGTCAGACCATAGCAGAATTTAAAGGAATCGGAGGAGGGCGAGCGCCCTAGTGGTTCTTGGGGTTGACCGATATGGCTGCATTGGCCGCCACAAAGGAAATCCCCTTAGACCCATCAGCTCTGGTCATGCGGATATCCCTCAGGTAAAAATTAATGAAGGGATTTTCCGAACGCCAGTAGGCTGCCTCCAGCAGGTGGCGCACGGGGACAGAGTACTGGAACGCTGTGGAAGTGGCCAGTGCTCTGACCTCGTGGGCCCTGGGTGATAGGACAGGGAGATCCTTGTACGCCTGAGCGTAGGTAGATCTCACCGTCTTGGAGAGCCACCTGGAGATAGTTCCCGCCGAGATATCTCTAGTATTGTTGGGGTTGAGGGAGATAAGGAGTCCTCTCTGGGAGGAGCGCCTGGGGCGTGTGCGTTCCCAGTAGTACCTGAGACACCTGGAGGGGCAAAGGTCCATGTCTCCATCTTTTTCTCCCTTTCCCAAGATGTCAGAACTCCGGAAGGAACTTGAGAGAGACTGAGCCGTCCCTGTGGAAGGCGATATCTGTGGGGTCACCGCTGAGGGCGTGAATCTCACTTCGTCTTCTGGCCGAGGCCAGGGCGAGGAGAAAGGTGGTCTTAAAGGAGAGGAGGCCAAAAGGAATAGAAGCAATGGGTTCAAAAGGGGTTTTTCTGAGGGCATCGAGGACCGTAAAAAGGTCCCAGAGGGGAATGCGCCTAGGGGACTGAGCTTCCCGTAGAGCAACTCCTCTAGACACCTCTCTGAGGAGAAAGTCATTGTCAAAAGAAGGGCCCCCCAGTTGACGAATGGTAGTGCAGATAGCTGATCTGTAGCCCCGAATGGAGCTAGCCGACAGCTTAAGGGAAGAGGATAGGTGGGAGAGGAAATTTCCTATTTGGATGTTGGAGGGGCAGTAATGGGGAACAGAGTTATCTGAGCACCAGGTTATCCATCTCTCCCAACGGTAGTTGTAGAGGGATTCGGTGCTGGCTCTGCGAGATGCCGAGGCGAAGTCCCGTAATCCCTGAGAGGCCCCTGCCCCGGCTAGTGTGTCTAGGACGGACTGGGGTCTCTCCGAGTGGGGGGTAGATGCAGATGTTCGCAGTTGGGCTGGCATAGAAGCCACGCGTGTAGGCGAAGCATCTTGGGATTGGAGTGAGGAAGACCTGACCGGGGTTGTCTCAGCATGTCCCAGCGAGGGCTGAGCCGGAGGGGGGGAACGTGGGTGAGGGACTTGGGGTCCGGGAACCAAGACTGGGTCGGCCACCATGGCGTTACGAGGATCAGCCTGGGTCTTTCCAGCCTTGCCTTCCTGATCACCTTGTGTAGGATGGGGAAGGGGGGAAAGGCATACGCCAGTAGGCCCGTCCCGGGGAGGGATAGTGCATCGACTGCATCCGCCTGGGGATCTGGAACGGGAGAGACGTACAGGGGCAGGTGATGGTTGAAGCTGGTGGCAAACAGGTCGATCATGGGCACAAACCAATGGTTGCGCGACACCAGCGAAGGAGGGCCTCTGTTCTGAGGGAGAGGCCTATGGAGCGGGCCTCTCCCCCTTTGTTGACATAGCAAGCTACCGACGTATTGTCCGTGAGGAGGAGAACAAGTCAGTGCGCGACCTTGTGCTGGAGTTGGAGAAGGGCTAGCCTGACCGCTTCCAGCTCCCACTCCCCGAGGCGTGACTGTCCTCCACGTGGGCCCCCCAGCCCAAGTTGGAGGCGTCTGTATAAAGTTCCAGTGGTTGGGTTGGGTTGGGAGGGAGATGGGGACCCCGGTGGAGAGAGTGGCTGGAGTGAGCCGCTCCTCCGTCGCCGAAATGAACCAGTGTCCGAGGGGAATGACCTGGTCCCAGCGGTCGGAGGTCTGTGACAAACGTCGGCGGAACTCCCTCTGAAGTTGGCGTTTGGGGACCCGCCGCAGGGGAATGAGGGGAGACAGGGACTCCATCATTCCTAGGAGGGAGGACAGGGTTCTGGCCGAGGTGTGGGGTGCCTGTGACAGGCAGGAGATGAGGTCCACTATGCGTGCAGGCCTCTCCGGGGTCTGCCAGACGAACCGTAGGAATCGTCTGTGGGCCGGGTGAATCAGGATCTGAAAAATAGGCGTCCTTCAGGTCTACGGATGTGGCCCAGTCGCGATGATGGATGGAGTCTCGGATCTGGGTGGGGGTCTCCATCTTGAACTTGGTGGGCCTGAGGAACTTGTTGAGGGGCGAAAGATCTAGAATGGGCCTCCATCCTCCCGAGGCTTTTGGGATCACAAAGAGTAGAAGCCGGGGTTTGGGTGGGAAATCTCCGAGATGGCCCCTCTTTTGAGGAGGTCTTGGACTTCCGTGCGAAGAGCTTCTGCTTTGGCGGGGGAGGGTTCGTTGGGGGAGGGAGGGGGAGATAGCATGAGGGGGGGGACGCTCGTGGGCCCAAGGAAGGCGAAACCCTTCCTGTAGCACCGCCACTATCCAGGGGTGAGGCGTATGCGTCTCCACTGGTGGGCATGCCGGGAGAGGCTGCCCGCCAGGGGGGGCGAGGGTCTGGGCTGGTGGGTGGGGGATAGGGCGAGGGGGGGTGCTACCTGATCTAAGTCCCCCTCGGGCTGTCTCCCTAGTCAGCTCCGGGAGCGTGACTGTTGGCCTAACCGAAAATTTTGCTGATGGGGTTTTGGCTTAGGCCTTGGGAGAAGATTAGGTCGCTTGGCGGGCCGTGCGGTGCGGGAAGGCGATTGTCTGGGATAGGGTCTGTGCCTGGGGAAGGAACGAAGTGGGGGTCTAGCAGGGCGTGGCGGTGGCCTGGGCGCAAAGGACACAGCCTGCTTGCGTTCCTCAACTGCTTGTGCTATGACGTCAGCCGAGTAGTCGCCAAAGAGCGACTGGACCTGGCCCGGGATGCATCGCAGGGCTGCCTTAAGCGTCGGGAGAGAGAGGTCCGCGCCAGCACGGCCTCTCTCGCGACCAACAAGCAGTTGAAGTGGCTTCTGGCTGCGCTGTCCGCCGCAGCCGAAAGGTGATGCGAAATCCTGTTAACTAGGTGTCGCATGAAAGGATCGCTGAACAAGCGAGGGTCAGGCTCTTGGTGCGCCTCAGAGCCCGGGTCCCCCGGTACTGGGATGGCACCATCGTCCTCCGGCCATAGAGCCTCCGCTCGCTGAAGGGGCATGTCCAAGTAGGTGTGTCCCGCCGTGGTGTGGAGGATGCCCATCCTGGCTACTCGGACCCATTCCTTTAGGTTCTTAAAGGAGATGGCGCCGGAAGTAGGGGGGGGCAGGTGGGGGATCAACCGACGGTCCGACTGGGAAATGCCCATCTCCCTGGTCACGGGATTGTCCGTAAACAAGGAGGCGACTGAGGGGTTCTTGGGTAGATTGGTCTAGATCTCTGGGCCGGGGGAGAGGGAGAGAAATTCGTCAGCGGGTGCGGCCTCCCTCCTAACGAGGTCTGGTCGCCACCGTTCTATCGTGCGGACATCGTACAATGAGGTGGGGGCTAGCTCCTCGTCATCGTCCGCCTCAGGGAGGTACTGGTCCTGAGAGGGTTCATAGCACCCGTCTTCAGGAGGTAAGTCGAGGGGTGCCTGTAGTGTGTCCCCGGTGGCCCTATAATCGGCGGCCGGGACATCGTCCTGCCGATAGGACAGCGCCCGAGGAGGGAGACCAAGGTCGACCCAGGTAAGTGAGGCCGGGTGCCACATTCGACCATGTAGCTGGTCGTGCTGGGTGTTGGCGTTAAGCCACTGGTCTCTCTCGGGGGCATAGAGCCACCGGTCCCCGGGGAGGTAAACGGGCTGTGGCGGCCCTGGGGAAAAACCATGGTAGGTAGGCCGCACTCAAGGTCTGACCAGCGCGTTGGGCGAATGCGTAGGTCAGACATCCGCCGAGTCGTAGCCACGAGACCCTCTTCTTCTTGTAGGCAGAAAGTCCCCGGGGACCCGGGTAACCTGAATCACTGTTGGGGGGGGGCTTGAGAGGCCGTGGCCTGTCGTCCCCGTCCAGGTCCGTGCACTGCACCATACACGTCCTTGGAATGGGCCTGGGAGGGCCATAATGGTATGGAGGAGGATGCGGAAGTCGAGCCCCCAACCCGCGAAGTGCGGATTGGTCAGGATGCGGTCCCGTGTTCCTCCCCCTGGAGGAATATGTCAGGTTACCCTTGGTCCCGCTGGTAGATCCTCCCCCCGGAGGAGCGGGACCGCGGACGTTGCCCAAATGGGGATCCGAAAGGTCGGTTCCCCAACGTCCAATACCCCTAGGGAAGAAGGTGACGTTCGATCGGGGTAGGTCGACCGTCCTTGTGCATGGGCACGGCCGGGCCCATGGCGCGGCGTGCCCGCACGCCCAGGATTATGGACACCACCGAGGTCGTGCGTCGGGGTGACCATAAGGCTGCTTCCGGAGTCGAAGCGCTCCTCGAGCTCAGGTGTTGGCTGCACCTGTGCCCGGTGGGGCCGAGCGCTATGAGTGCACGTATCAATTTGGGGGGAAAAAGAGATACGTGACTCATCAAGGCGAGTGACGGATGGTGATTCCATCCCAGATCCGTCACCCGTGCTGGTCCGCGGCTCGGCAAGGTGCCCCGGGGGCCGAGATTCGCGTGACTCAGCATGATAGTTAGAAGTCTCCGAGCGAGTCCGTAGGCTAGAGGGCAAGCTGGCCGATGGAGAAGGGGTGGGGGAGGGCGAATTCCGTTGGCTAGTCTTTGCTCGGCCGGGCCCCTTGAGGGGAGCCTTGCCATTAGACTTTCTGGCAGCACCTTGAGGGGAGCTTTGCCCTTAGACTAGCAGGCAGATCAAATGAAAGGCATTTTGAAATGGTGGCCGCTTGCCTATCAGCCTTGGGACGCCGCGGTCGTGCGTCCGTCGGTTTGGTAGACGAGGAAGATCACGCGTCCCTTCCGCGGAGAAGTCGTCTCTGTCTACCCGAACCGTACGTTCATCAGTGCGAACGGATTGCTCCGAGATGGAATCGACCCGCGGGTTCTCCGGGAAATTGAGCGAACTCCGAGCAGTGGAGTGGCTCGACCCGGCGGTGTCCTTCACCATGTTGGGCACAGGTGGATAGAGCAAACCCGGAACACACGACCGCAAAGAGGAGACAAGGTGGCCGATCGAGAAAATCAATTAATCTCGATCGTCCGTGTGGTGTCGTGCAAAGTGCTCGAGAGATCGACTGAAAACTCGAACTACCCGTACACGCCACCGGTCGTGTGACTGGTATGGCTATTAATAGCAATCTCTACACGTGGAGTATCACTGTGTATAGGTGTGATAGTTCTTGGGCACTAAATCTTAATAAGCAGATCAGTGTCACACACCCTTACTCGAACACGTTCTACCTGTGAAGGGTAAAGAGTACAGGTGTGATAGTTATTGAGCCCTAAACCTTAATAAGCGGAACCAGCACAAAATGCGTGCTGAACCCGAGGCTCGGCAATATGGTGGGGGAACACGACCGGCGAGCGGTGCCGACGATCGCGAGTAACAAAGTCGCGAGAGTGCCGGTAAAAGAGACAAATCTTTAATAAATACGCTCCCGAGAGTGCCGGTAAAAGAGACAAATCTTTTAATAAATACGCTCCCACCAAGAGCCTCACACGGCAAAAATACTCAGGGTCTAGTGCAAGCCGGAACCAGCACAAAATGCGTGCTGAACCCGAGGCTCGGCAATATGGTGGGGGAACACGACCGGCGAGCGGTGCCGACGATCGCGAGTAACAAAGTCGCGGGAGTGCCGGTAAAAGAGACAAATCTTTTAATAAATACGCTCCCGAGAGTGCCGGTAAAAGAGACAAATCTTTTGATAAATACGCTCCCACCAAGAGCCTCACATTTGCAAGCCACAACTGAATCAAGTATAGAACAAAACACAGCAAAGTTAACACAAAGGCAAGTATAGGCGAGACAGAGCACAAGACTTATCTTGCTTTGACGGCAGGCCGAAGATGAATGACTTATAGGAAGTTGACACTGGCTTCTTCCGGGGCCGGAAGTGGGGTGACATCACGTGACTGTCTTATGACTGCATTGGCCACGGAAAAAATTCGGCCTGACAGAGCTGGCTAACTGCCGTTGAATGCTATGGTCTGACATGGTAAAGTATATGACGCCAAACAACAGTTATGACAAAAATGAACCCCCCCCCCCCCACACACACACACACACACAAATAACACACATACAAAAATAAACCTGTTCACCTCAACATCTAAGACATAAATATGTTCAGACACTAGTGGGATGCTCATATTTTTGTTCTTTCTTTCTTTTTCTTTCACACCTTTGTCTTGAGTATTTTTCTTTCACACCTTTGTCAACTGAGTAAGTGAAAAAGCAAAATTAAAAATTTTCTCTACAATACCTGTATAAAAAAAAATAGAGAGAGAGAAAATAGCTTTTACTTTAACTATGATAACCACACATTTAAGTTTCTCTTTTCTTTCTTTCCGTCTTTTTCCTTCTTTTATTTTTCTTATTTGCAATGTTGAGTAGTCTTCTTTTTGCTTTTTAAATGGGTACAAACAACACCCAAAGTCAAAACTCAAATACCTGCATTAAAAATCCAGTAATCAAAGTCTCCACCAACAGGATACTAAAATATGAAAAATACACAGCCTACATCAGTATGTTGTGAGAAGGGCACCGCCATGTATATCCTCACCACGGAATAGAATAGAGTAACCGATACTGGTGTAACTATCTGGTCAAGAGATGATTATTACTGTTTTGACAACCCCATCCTCTGTGTCGGGACTAGTTGCCTGCACACTCACACGCACGCAGACACACACACGCACACATATTTTACAAGACAAACATGTAAACGCTTAAACCCACCAAATTCTGGAGCAAACGTGTTAAGGTCAATGTCACTTTTCCGCTTCTGTGAGGCAAGGGCTGTATGCTGCTTCAGTCGCCACACCTGATGAAGAGCAGGCACATGGTAAAAATTAACCAATGAAAATTGTCCTACAACAAAACTGACCAATGAAAACAATCTAATCAAAAGTACCCGATGAACACTGACTTTATATTAAGAACTGTGCACATGATCAAAATTGACCAATGAAAACTGTCCTATAACAAAACTGACTAATGACAAAAATCTTATCAAAAGTACCCAGTGAATACTGATTTTATATTTGAACTGTGTGTATTATCCTTACGTTAAAAACTGCCCAATGAAAACAAACCTAAAATCAGAACTATTCGACAAAAACAAACTTGGCATCAAAACCATCCCATGAAAATAATCCTAACAATAAAACTGTCTAATGAAAACTATCACCAAAACAACCTATAAGAGCATAAGAGCAGTCCAATAAATGATTTTAGTCTTACCCAGCAGAAAGATCCATGCCCTGATACTCAAAATGACTTACACAAACTCACATCTTAGAGACTCTCTCCCTCTCTCTCACATTACCTTTGCACTGGTTTTTGGCTTCAAGATGCTTTCTTGCTGTGAATCTTCCATCTTAGGCAAAAACTGCAAGGCAAAAAAACCTGTTATCATTTTCATCTCAACCCAAATCATTTAAAATGCAGCAACAGAAACAACAAAAAAAATATCAATCCATCAAACAATATAGTTTGAATGACAACAAAACACTTGAACTCATATATATGAGAACAAGCTTATAAAACATACTGAATCCAACAGAAAGTAGAGACAATCTTGCTGCAAAAACCAAGTGCACTTTCCGTGAAATATTAACTGAACAAAGATAAAAGACGCCATCAAGATATGGTAAATGATTCCTATGTCATGAAAAAGAGTCTGCAAATATTTACTAAAAGAGACAACATCAGATATTACAGAGAGTAACGGACTTTAAATGATACAAAGAGGAAAGGTAATTGTAAAGAATGCATGGAGAGGATGATAGCAAATAATACCTGGAGAAAGAGAGATTGTAGATGTGTAACTGATCCCATGGAGAATGGATGACAGTAAACACCTGAAGAAAGAGCAGTAACTAAGACATGAAGAAAGGAGACTCTCAAATAATACCTGTAGAAAGGACAGTGAATTATACCTGCGAAAAGGAGGACAATAAATGATACCTGATGAAAGGAAGACAGTAAATTAATATCTGAAGAAAGGACAGTAAATGATACGTGAAGAAAGGGGAACAGTAAACAATACATAAGGAAAGAACTGTAGACAATACCTGAAAATGATACCTGAAGAAAGGACATTAAATGATATCTAAAGAAAAGACAGTAAACGATACCTGGTGTAAAGGGATCTGCAAATGATGCCTTCAAAAATGAGGACTGCAAATCATATTTAGAAAAAAAAGGAGACCCTCAAAATACCAGGAGAAAGGGGGATTCAAAATGATACACAGACAAAAGCAGATTGTAAATACCTGCAGAGAAAGGGATTATATGTGAAAGAAAAAAAGGAATCTGTAAACAGCTGTCCAAAGAAAAGCGGACTTTAAATGATACTTACCTTAAGAAAAGGATTCTTAAAGGAGCAAATGACTTTGCTGGTAATGCTGGCCTTTTTTGTAGTGTTCTGAAAGAAAAAAAAAAAAAAAAACCCCAAAAAAACCATGTAAGTTACACCAACATATTAATGAATCTGTAGTGTGTGTGTGTGTGTGTGTGTGTGTGTGTGTGTGTGTGTGTGTGTGTGTGTGTGTAGGCATGTGGCTTATATACGTGTGTGTGTGTGTGTGTGTGTGTGTGTGTGTGTGTATGTGTTTGTGTGTAGGCATGTGGCTTATATGTGTGTGTGTGTGTGTGTGTGTGTGTGTGTGTGTGTGTGTGTGTGTGTGTGCGTGTGCACGCATGCGCATGTGCAAGAGAGAAGACTGTATGTTTGCCAAAGTTAGCTTCAGTTAAAAGTTTTAAACAAACTACAAATCACTTACATGATTCATGAAGTCCAAAGCAGACAAGATGGGTCTCTTCTTAAGAGTGATGCCTGCTCCACTGCTGAACAGGGAACTGCTTCCCTTGCTTGGGATGCCACCTGGAAAATACACACAGATTAACATGCAGTATGCCAGCTACCTGGAGAAAACAAGAACAGAGAGAATCAATAATGGAGAGACAAGGTAAAGATGTGAGTGAGGGTAGGGTAGCATTCTGACGAAATGTTGGAAGTCCACATCCCAAATTACGTGCCTTTTCAATTTTCTGGACACATGTCAGTGGGGATGTTCTGAAAGAGAGAAGTCTTGCATTAACTGCTGAACTCTTGAATTCATACTCTCAGAGAATAAACTGACAATATCACGGCACGCTTTCCTATTTTGAGCACTTGGCAGTACTTATATGTTCCATTACAAAACAAAAATATACAGTGAAAAAGGAATTTTACAACTAAAATGGGGAGTTTGTATTATACTCCCTGTTTGGCTAGTATACTTACCATGTCAGACCATAGCATTCCACAGCAGTTAGTCAGCTCTGCCAGGCCGAAGATTTTGTGTGGCTAATGCAGTAATAAGACAGTCACGTGACGCCCACCCTACTTCCGCGGAAGGAAGAAGCTGGTGTAAACTTCCTGTACCTCATTCGTCGAGGCCTGTACGCCAGGTAACCCCAAGGACCTTGGCGCTAGTGGGGAAGGTAGGGCGGGCATTAGAGTCTGACATGGTAAGTATACTAGCCAAACAGGGAGTATAATACAAACTCCCCATTTTGGCGTCATATACTGTACCATGTCAGACCATAGCAGAATTTATCGCAAAAGGAGGAGGGCGAGTGCCCTAGTGGTTCTTGGGGTTAACCGATATGGCTGCATTAGCCGCCACAAAGGATATCCCTTTAGAACCGTCAGCCCTGGACATGCGGATGTCCCTTAAATAAAAGTTTATTAAGGGATTCTCCGAACGCCAGTAGGCTGCCTCCAGGAGTTGGCGCAGGGGGACAGAGTGCTGGAAAGCTGCAGAAGCGGCCAGTGCTCTGACCTCATGGGCTCGGGGGGACAAGACGGGGAGGGCCTTGGACGCCTGGGCATAGGCCAATTTGACCGTCTTGGACAGCCACCTAGATATAGTGCCAGCTGAGATGTCTTTCTTATTATTGGGGTTGATGGAAATAAGGAGACGTCTCTGAGAAGCGCGCCTGGGGCGCGAACGTTCCCAGTAGTGTCTTAGACACCTGGAAGGGCACAGAACCATGTGACCACAGCTCTCTCCGCCTAGGATATCCGCCAATGAGCGGATGACGAGGTAGGGGGAGGGACTACCGGGTTCCTGGTTCTTAGCTAGGAATTTGGGAAGGAACTTAAGGGAGACAGAGCCGTCCCTGTGGAAGGCAATGTCTCTGGGGTCCCCGCTGAGAGCATGGATCTCGCTTCGCCTCCTGGCCGAAGCCAGGGCGAGGAGAAAGGTGGTCTTCATAGAGAGAAGATCAAGGGGAAGGGAGGAGATAGGCTCGAAAGGTGGTTTCCTGAGAACGTCAAGTGCAGTGAAGAGGTCCCAAAGGGGAACACGCCTTGGGGATTGGGCCTCACAAAGGGCCACCCCTCTAGAGATCTCTCTGCGAAGGAAGTTATTCTCAAAGGAAGGTCTGCCCAGTTGGCGGATGGTCGTGCAGATGGCCGACCTGTAGCCCGTATGGAGCTGGGTGAGAGCTTAAGGTGGGACAGAAAATTTCCTATCTGGATATAGGAGGGGCGATTGTGTGGAACAGAGTTTTCTTTGCACCATGAGACCCATTTCCTCCATCTGTAATCGTAAAGCGACTCAGTGCTAGCTCTGCGAGAGGCCATGGCACGGAAAGCAAAGTCGCGAGTGCCGAGAACAAGGCACGAACGCGAGAAGCGTGTGGTTAATAAAAATCAATAAAACACGCCAAACCAAAGCCTCACCGGCAAGGGTAAGGGTTCAGCGTGCAAGCCACAACAAAACAAGTAAAGAAGCAAACACAAGGCTATCTTAACACAACGGCAAAGAAAAGGCGAGACAGAGCACAGACTTATCTTGCTTGGACGGCAGGCCGAGAGAGAATGGGGTACAGGAAGTTTACACCGGCTTCTTCCTTCCGCGGAAGTAGGGTGGGCGTCACGTGACTGTCTTATTACTGCATTAGCCACACAAAATCTTCGGCCTGGCAGAGCTGACTAACTGCTGTGGAATGCTATGGTCTGACATGGTACAGTATATGACGCCAAAAGTAGTTTTGGGATATTCTTACCTGTCCAAAAAAACGCCTGACATTATTATCCATATTTAGCATGGGCCATCAAACCAACAGGATTCTCTCCCCTCCTCCTTAAAAGAAAAAAAACAGGGAGACTACGGAGCTAAAACCGCCTCTACACCCAGTCACACAGTGAGAGTAATTGCCCTTAGTTCGCTTCACTGAGTCATATTCAAAACGAATCAGTTTTTGCACCTTCACATGGCCAGAGGGAGCTCTGGGAACCCAACCTTGTCCTCTGAAGGTACATCTTCAGTACTCTTACAGGACAATTAACCAACTCCATCTTTGATTATCTTGGCCCAAGACTGGACAACGAAGGGGCCAGCAGAGGCAAAGCTATTGTCATGGGATGCTCTTTGGGTTTTCAGTTTTTTGATTGGAAAGACAGGCACGTGGAGAGAGTGACTGAGCCATCATAATGCCACGTGAAGGACCATGGGTCTCAAGAGAAGGCACAAACCTCACTCACTCTGTTGTCTGAAGTCAAGATAAGTAGAACACATGTTTTGAGAGTGAAATTCTCCAAAGAGCATGTGGCGTGTGGCTCAAAGACAAAAGAGGCCAGCTACTCCAGGACCTGTGGTAGACTCCATTCGGGGACTTACTGGATCCAGCAATCCCTAAGAAGCAGTGTGTAACTAACTCTGCAAGGAAAGTGTCATCGCTGATATTAAGGTCCCTTCCCCGAGTCTGAAGGTTGGAGTGATGGCCAACCTGAACCCCTTATATCACTTGACTTCCTTCCTTTTTCTTGATAGTCAGCCACATCCTTCACTTAGTGGCTGCCAGAGAAAGTCTAACTGTACCACTTTATGAAGACCTTTTGCTTGTTGTCATACACTTTCAAAGCAGACTTTCTGACCAGCCATTATTTTTTTCGTGCATGAAGGGTGGAAATGTCCCTCTGTAAGGAGATATTGCCTGATGCAGCTGGGGAGGGGAGAGAGTAACATAGGGTCAGAGAGCCTCGTCCTCAACCTGGGCCGAGACCAAGAGAGGAAGTCCAAACTCACTGGAAGGGAAATGGGAACCTTTACCAGCAGGTTGTGGAAACCAAACAGACCCCTGATATGATGTTCTTGTAGTGTCTGCAGGCATAATCATAGGGTTTTAGACATACCATGGGAAGGATGAACATTATTATGACCAACCTGTAGTGAAGGCAGGTTAGTAGGACGCATTTTGTAGAGGCTGTGGGGACAGAACAAACCCTGATTTGATCTACCAGTGTTTGCAGGTACAATTAATAGTGTGTGCTTTGCACAGGTTGTGGTCACACAATGAACACAGAACCGGACCCCTAAGACTTTTTGTTTGTTTGTTTGTTTTTCTCTTCTTCTGTACCACTTCACTGGCCTCATCCCATACTGCTCATTCCGATTCCCCATCCACAGCCACACCACAGCTTGTACCGTCACAGTCCCTATGCCAGAAAACCACAGGAAGCAAGTCAATGTTACGACTTGAAGAGGCAAACCACCTGAGGAGTTACTGCACTGCTGCTGCCTGGTCACTTTGGTGGTGTACAGTGATGCGTGGTCTCATCCAACATGCACAGGACACCACCTGCTACTCCCCCTACTGAAGACACCTTAATGACTCACCTGCATTGTCTGTAGACAGATTCATAGGATGTCTTTTGAACAAGTCATGGAGACAAAATGGATCCTTGATCGGACTAACATCTAGTGTCTGCAGGCACGTACCCAAGCCGTGTTTAGGACAGGTCATGGGGACAGAATGGATCCCTGATATTATTTCTTGTGATGTCTGCTGGCATACTTACAAAGGCTGGTTTAGATGGATCACAGGGGGTGTACTTTAGACAGGTTGTGGTGACAGAATGAACCCCAGATGACTTATGAGTCACAGAGTGTGTTTTGGGACAGACTGTGTGGACAACCCCTAATATTACCGACTTGTATTTGCAGGTGGTTTCAGAGGATGCTTGCCATGTTTGAACAGGTGGTGGGGACAAAGTGTACCCCAGGTATACCCTACCTGTAGCAGGTGTGGGCACATCGGTGGGAGGCTCCCTCTGTTTGGACAGGTCATGGGGGCAGGCCATGATCGAGGCCTGATAGCGAGGGTGGTGTGCAGAAGAAGGTTCCAAAGGTGTTTTCCTTTCCTCCATCTGAAGCACACCAAAAACACTGGGATCATTTTGTGATATCTAGTTTCTCAGTGCACACAGCCATACAACCCAATTAAGTCAAATCTAATTACAACACACAGGAGAGGGTAAATTAACACCCGATCCCGCATTAATTACAGTAAAATTAGGTTCTTCTAACACAAAATTTCAAATCAGATTCATTAGCATAATACTAACACAAATTCATACACTCTCACCATTTTTTTTTTAATCTAAATCTTTCAGGGCATGTTGTCAGAGTTGCTGAGAGTTGTCACTCTTTAGTTAAAGCCCTAAAATTGCACACCAAGATGGTTACACAATGCAAGTGCAATTACTGCTCAATAACTTCATCTCTAAATTCGTTTTTCGATGTACTTTGTTCCAGTTTGTCACTTTCTTCAAATGTGTATAAAATATGGTCAAATAGTATGGGTTTCAAACTTGAAAGACAAGCACACAGATAGTGAAGAGAGATCAGATTCACTTTGTGCTAGTCTATCCCTATTTAGGCCAATGTTACAGTTCATCGGAAATCTGGAACACATCTTTTCTGCTATGACTATTTTCACATGCGTCTACAAAGCTGTTCTGAAATAAATTTGCAATGATCTTAAAAAAATTGACAATTCTAATCAGAGACATGTTGAAGTTATGTGATGTTGAACCTTAACATGATGACGATCAAGACCACCTCTGACTAGCGTGAGCGGTACTTTGCAATCAAATGGAACAATTTCCCCTAAAACGAAGGGGAGGTAGTCTTGCATGCAATTACACTATGCACCCACCCCACCCCTCCCTGCTAACTTTAAACCTGGTACATGAAAATGCTTCTCTCCCTCCCCCAAACCCCCCTCAAAAAGACTGGCAAACTGAAAAAAAGGCAAAATACAAATAAACACACAAGGTGTAAAGTAATGCAGGTTTTATACACAATACAAAACAGACAGGTAAATTTTCCACAAGTATGTCTTCTTCAGATGCTACAAACAGCAGCCTAAAATGCACTGAACAACACCTGCCCGACAGCAGTCAGCAATGACAATGCATGCAAGGGGAAGGGGAGGTGAGCACAGTTAAAAAAACAAAGTGCACCAAAGAGGAGGGAGCAGGAAAGGGGGGAGAGAAAGAGAAAATGTGAGGAAAGCCAAGTGAAAGGGAGAAGGGTGAGAAGTGAGCTGTTTCATAAACGAAAGGGATGTGTGTGTGTGTGTGTGTGTGTGTGTGTGTGTGTGTGTGTGTGTGTGTGTTTCTGTGTGTGTGTGTGTGTGTGTGTGTGCAGAGGAGGGTAAGCACAGTCAGGAGAGGGGTGGGGGGGGGGGGCAGGGGGGGAGGGGGGGAGAACAAGAGGGAAGCTGGAACAAAAGGAGCAGGGTACCACAGGTAATTCACAGTAAACTGCTGGAATGTGGCAACACAAATGCTGAGACCAAAACATGCACTGATGGAACTAAACTGTACGTGAAAAGGAAGAGGGGAGAGAGGGTCGGTCACCTATAGTGACCAACAAAGTGTGACCTCAGGAAGTAAAAGATTCCTGGTCATATACAGCAGCAAAAAAAAAAAAAAAGTGAAGGGGAGGGAAGAGGGGCAAAAACATGGGTGAGGTGACAAGGAGTGAAGTAGGGAGTAGGGTGGGGGACAAGAAAGGGGGGGGGGGGGGGGAGAAGGGAAGTGAGGGAAAGAAAAAGAGGAGGATGAAGGGTGGGGGGGGGGGGGGGGGTTTATGTTGAAAAATGAAGAAAATCATATGTCTAAAGCTCAGACAAAAGTAAGCCCTAAAAAGGAATCAAACAAATAAAAGATAATAAAGCATATGATAAATAAGCAACATACTATCAGAAAAGGTGTGGAAAAGGAAAAAAAAAAAAAGGGATATGGGTGTCAGAGGGTAAGAAAAATAAAGGAGAAAAAAAATAAAAAGAAAAAAAAGAAAGTTTAAAAGTAATAATATGGGGAGTTTGTGTTATACTCCCTGTTTGGCTAGTATACTTACCATGTCAGACCATAGCATTCAACGGCAGTTAGCCAGCTCTGTCAGGCCGAATTTTTTCCGTGGCCAATGCAGTCATAAGACAGTCACGTGATGTCACCCCACTTCCGGCCCCGGAAGAAGCCAGTGTCAACTTCCTATAAGTCATTCAGCGAGGCCTGGTGTATGGTGACCCGAGAACCTTGGCGCCAGAGGGGAAGGTAGGGAGGGAATTAGAGTCTGACATGGTAAGTATACTAGCCAAACAGGGAGTATAACACAAACTCCCCATTTTGGCGTCATATACTTTACCATGTCAGACCATAGCAGAATTTAAAGGAATCGGAGGAGGGCGAGCGCCCTAGTGGTTCTTGGGGTTGACCGATATGGCTGCATTGGCCGCCACAAAGGAAATCCCCTTAGACCCATCAGCTCTGGTCATGCGGATATCCCTCAGGTAAAAATTAATGAAGGGATTTTCCGAACGCCAGTAGGCTGCCTCCAGCAGGTGGCGCACGGGGACAGAGTACTGGAACGCTGTGGAAGTGGCCAGTGCTCTGACCTCGTGGGCCCTGGGTGATAGGACAGGGAGATCCTTGTACGCCTGAGCGTAGGTAGATCTCACCGTCTTGGAGAGCCACCTGGAGATAGTTCCCGCCGAGATATCTCTAGTATTGTTGGGGTTGAGGGAGATAAGGAGTCGTCTCTGGGAGGAGCGCCTGGGGCGTGTGCGTTCCCAGTAGTACCTGAGACACCTGGAGGGGCAAAGGTCCATGTCTCCATCTTTTTCTCCCTTTCCCAAGATGTCAGAACTCCGGAAGGAACTTGAGAGAGACTGAGCCGTCCCTGTGGAAGGCGATATCTGTGGGGTCACCGCTGAGGGCGTGAATCTCACTTCGTCTTCTGGCCGAGGCCAGGGCGAGGAGAAAGGTGGTCTTAAAGGAGAGGAGGTCAAAAGGAATAGAAGCAATGGGTTCAAAAGGGGTTTTTCTGAGGGCATCGAGGACCGTAAAAAGGTCCCAGAGGGGAATGCGCCTAGGGGACTGAGCTTCCCGTAGAGCAACTCCTCTAGACACCTCTCTGAGGAGAAAGTCATTGTCAAAAGAAGGGCCCCCCAGTTGACGAATGGTAGTGCAGATAGCTGATCTGTAGCCCCGAATGGAGCCAGCCGACAGCTTAAGGGAAGAGGATAGGTGGGAGAGGAAATTTCCTATTTGGATGTTGGAGGGGCAGTAATGGGGAACAGAGTTATCTGAGCACCAGGTTATCCATCTCTCCCAACGGTAGTTGTAGAGGGATTCGGTGCTGGCTCTGCGAGATGCCGAGGCGAAGTCCCGTAATCCCTGAGAGGCCCCTGCCCCGGCTAGTGTGTCTAGGACGGACTGGGGTCTCTCCGAGTGGGGGGTAGATGCAGATGTTCGCAGTTGGGCTGGCATAGAAGCCACGCGTGTAGGCGAAGCATCTTGGGATTGGAGTGAGGAAGACCTGACCGGGGTTGTCTCAGCATGTCCCAGCGAGGGCTGAGCCGGAGGGGGGGAACGTGGGTGAGGGACTTGGGGTCCGGGAACCAAGACTGGGTCGGCCACCATGGCGTTACGAGGATCAGCCTGGGTCTTTCCAGCCTTGCCTTCCTGATCACCTTGTGTAGGATGGGGAAGGGGGGAAAGGCATACGCCAGTAGGCCCGTCCCGGGGAGGGATAGTGCGTCGACTGCATCCGCCTGGGGATCTGGAACGGGAGAGACGTACAGGGGCAGGTGATGGTTGAAGCTGGTGGCAAACAGGTCGATCATGGGCACAAACCAATGGTTGCGCGACACCAGCGAAGGAGGGCCTCTGTTCTGAGGGAGAGGCCTATGGAGCGGGCCTCTCCCCCTTTGTTGACATAGCAAGCTACCGACGTATTGTCCGTGAGGAGGAGAACAAGTCGGTGCGCGACCTTGTGCTGGAGTTGGAGAAGGGCTAGCCTGACCGCTTCCAGCTCCCACTCCCCGAGGCGTGACTGTCCTCCACGTGGGCCCCCCAGCCCAAGTTGGAGGCGTCTGTATAAAGTTCCAGTGGTTGGGTTGGGTTGGGAGGGAGATGGGGACCCCGGTGGAGAGAGTGGCTGGAGTGAGCCGCTCCTCCGTCGCCGAAATGAACCAGTGTCCGAGGGGAATGACCTGGTCCCAGCGGTCGGAGGTCTGTGACAAACGTCGGCGGAACTCCCTCTGAAGTTGGCGTTTGGGGACCCGCCGCAGGGGAATGAGGGGAGACAGGGACTCCATCATTCCTAGGAGGGAGGACAGGGTTCTGGCCGAGGTGTGGGGTGCCTGTGACAGGCAGGAGATGAGGTCCACTATGCGTGCAGGCCTCTCCGGGGTCTGCCAGACGAACCGTAGGAATCGTCTGTGGGCCGGGTGAATCAGGATCTGAAAAATAGGCGTCCTTCAGGTCTACGGATGTGGCCCAGTCGCGATGATGGATGGAGTCTCGGATCTGGGTGGGGGTCTCCATCTTGAACTTGGTGGGCCTGAGGAACTTGTTGAGGGGCGAAAGATCTAGAATGGGCCTCCATCCTCCCGAGGCTTTTGGGATCACAAAGAGTAGAAGCCGGGGTTTGGGTGGGAAATCTCCGAGATGGCCCCTCTTTTGAGGAGGTCTTGGACTTCCGTGCGAAGAGCTTCTGCTTTGGCGGGGGAGGGTTCGTTGGGGGAGGGAGGGGGAGATAGCATGAGGGGGGGGACGCTCGTGGGCCCAAGGAAGGCGAAACCCTTCCTGTAGCACCGCCACTATCCAGGGGTGAGGCGTATGCGTCTCCACTGGTGGGCATGCCGGGAGAGGCTGCCCGCCAGGGGGGGCGAGGGTCTGGGCTGGTGGGTGGGGGATAGGGCGAGGGGGGGTGCTACCTGATCTAAGTCCCCCTCGGGCTGTCTCCCTAGTCAGCTCCGGGAGCGTGACTGTTGGCCTAACCGAAAATTTTGCTGATGGGGTTTTGGCTTAGGCCTTGGGAGAAGATTAGGTCGCTTGGCGGGCCGTGCGGTGCGGGAAGGCGATTGTCTGGGATAGGGTCTGTGCCTGGGGAAGGAACGAAGTGGGGGTCTAGCAGGGCGTGGCGGTGGCCTGGGCGCAAAGGACACAGCCTGCTTGCGTTCCTCAACTGCTTGTGCTATGACGTCAGCCGAGTAGTCGCCAAAGAGCGACTGGACCTGGCCCGGGATGCATCGCAGGGCTGCCTTAAGCGTCGGGGAGAGAGAGGTCCGCGCCAGCACGGCCTCTCTCGCGACCAACAAGCAGTTGAAGTGGCTTCTGGCTGCGCTGTCCGCCGCAGCCGAAAGGTGATGCGAAATCCTGTTAACTAGGTGTCGCATGAAAGGATCGCTGAACAAGCGAGGGTCAGGCTCTTGGTGCGCCTCAGAGCCCGGGTCCCCCGGTACTGGGATGGCACCATCGTCCTCCGGCCATAGAGCCTCCGCTCGCTGAAGGGGCATGTCCAAGTAGGTGTGTCCCGCCGTGGTGTGGAGGATGCCCATCCTGGCTACTCGGACCCATTCCTTTAGGTTCTTAAAGGAGATGGCGCCGGAAGTAGGGGGGGGCAGGTGGGGGATCAACCGACGGTCCGACTGGGAAATGCCCATCTCCCTGGTCACGGGATTGTCCGTAAACAAGGGGCGACTGAGGGGTTCTTGGGTAGATTGGTCTAGATCTCTGGGCCGGGGGAGAGGGAGAGAAATTCGTCAGCGGGTGCGGCCTCCCTCCTAACGAGGTCTGGTCGCCACCGTTCTATCGTGCGGACATCGTACAATGAGGTGGGGGCTAGCTCCTCGTCATCGTCCGCCTCAGGGAGGTACTGGTCCTGAGAGGGTTCATAGCACCCGTCTTCAGGAGGTAAGTCGAGGGGTGCCTGTAGTGTGTCCCCGGTGGCCCTATAGTCGGCGGCCGGGACATCGTCCTGCCGATAGGACAGCGCCCGAGGAGGGAGACCAAGGTCGACCCAGGTAAGTGAGGCCGGGTGCCACATTCGACCATGTAGCTGGTCGTGCTGGGTGTTGGCGTTAAGCTACTGGTCTCTCTCGGGGGCATAGAGCCACCGGTCCCCGGGGAGGTAAACGGGCTGTGGCGGCCCTGGGGAAAAACCATGGTAGGTAGGCCGCACTCAAGGTCTGACCAGCGCGTTGGGCGAATGCGTAGGTCAGACATCCGCCGAGTCGTAGCCACGAGACCCTCTTCTTCTTGTAGGCAGAAAGTCCCCGGGGACCCGGGTAACCTGAATCACTGTTGGGGGGGGCTTGAGAGGCCGTGGCCTGTCGTCCCCGTCCAGGTCCGTGCACTGCACCATACACGTCCTTGGAATGGGCCTGGGAGGGCCATAATGGTATGGAGGAGGATGCGGAAGTCGAGCCCCCAACCCGCGAAGTGCGGATTGGTCAGGATGCGGTCCCGTGTTCCTCCCCCTGGAGGAATATGTCAGGTTACCCTTGGTCCCGCTGGTAGATCCTCCCCCCGGAGGAGCGGGACCGCGGACGTTGCCCAAATGGGGATCCGAAAGGTCGGTTCCCCAACGTCCAATACCCCTAGGGAAGAAGGTGACGTTCGATCGGGGTAGGTCGACCGTCCTTGTGCATGGGCACGGCCGGGCCCATGGCGCGGCGTGCCCGCACGCCCAGGATTATGGACACCACCGAGGTCGTGCGTCGGGGTGACCATAAGGCTGCTTCCGGAGTCGAAGCGCTCCTCGAGCTCAGGTGTTGGCTGCACCTGTGCCCGGTGGGGCCGAGCGCTATGAGTGCACGTATCAATTTGGGGGGAAAAAGAGATACGTGACTCATCAAGGCGAGTGACGGATGGTGATTCCATCCCAGATCCGTCACCCGTGCTGGTCCGCGGCTCGGCAAGGTGCCCCGGGGGCCGAGATTCGCGTGACTCAGCATGATAGTTAGAAGTCTCCGAGCGAGTCCGTAGGCTAGAGGGCAAGCTGGCCGATGGAGAAGGGGTGGGGGAGGGCGAATTCCGTTGGCTAGTCTTTGCTCGGCCGGGCCCCTTGAGGGGAGCCTTGCCATTAGACTTTCTGGGCAGCACCTTGAGGGGAGCTTTGCCCTTAGACTAGCAGGCAGATCAAATGAAAGGCATTTTGAAATGGTGGCCGCTTGCCTATCAGCCTTGGGACGCCGCGGTCGTGCGTCCGTCGGTTTGGTAGACGAGGAAGATCACGCGTCCCTTCCGCGGAGAAGTCGTCTCTGTCTACCCGAACCGTACGTTCATCAGTGCGAACGGATTGCTCCGAGATGGAATCGACCCGCGGGTTCTCCGGGAAATTGAGCGAACTCCGAGCAGTGGAGTGGCTCGACCCGGCGGTGTCCTTCACCATGTTGGGCACAGGTGGATAGAGCAAACCCGGAACACACGACCGCAAAGAGGAGACAAGGTGGCCGATCGAGAAAATCAATTAATCTCGATCGTCCGTGTGGTGTCGTGCAAAGTGCTCGAGAGATCGACTGAAAACTCGAACTACCCGTACACGCCACCGGTCGTGTGACTGGTATGGCTATTAATAGCAATCTCTACACGTGGAGTATCACTGTGTATAGGTGTGATAGTTCTTGGGCACTAAATCTTAATAAGCAGATCAGTGTCACACACCCTTACTCGAACACGTTCTACCTGTGAAGGGTAAAGAGTACAGGTGTGATAGTTATTGAGCCCTAAACCTTAATAAGCGGAACCAGCACAAAATGCGTGCTGAACCCGAGGCTAGGCAATATGGTGGGGGAACACGACCGGCGAGCGGTGCCGACGATCGCGAGTAACAAAGTCGCGAGAGTGCCGGTAAAAGAGACAAATCTTTAATAAATACGCTCCCGAGAGTGCCGGTAAAAGAGACAAATCTTTTAATAAATACGCTCCCACCAAGAGCCTCACACGGCAAAAATACTCAGGGTCTAGTGCAAGCCGGAACCAGCACAAAATGCGTGCTGAACCCGAGGCTCGGCAATATGGTGGGGGAACACGACCGGCGAGCGGTGCCGACGATCGCGAGTAACAAAGTCGCGGGAGTGCCGGTAAAAGAGACAAATCTTTTAATAAATACGCTCCCGAGAGTGCCGGTAAAAGAGACAAATCTTTTGATAAATACGCTCCCACCAAGAGCCTCACATTTGCAAGCCACAACTGAATCAAGTATAGAACAAAACACAGCAAAGTTAACACAAAGGCAAGTATAGGCGAGACAGAGCACAAGACTTATCTTGCTTTGACGGCAGGCCGAAGATGAATGACTTATAGGAAGTTGACACTGGCTTCTTCCGGGGCCGGAAGTGGGGTGACATCACGTGACTGTCTTATGACTGCATTGGCCACGGAAAAAATTCGGCCTGACAGAGCTGGCTAACTGCCGTTGAATGCTATGGTCTGACATGGTAAAGTATATGACGCCAAACTGTAGATTTGGTGAGAGAAGGGATGCAGGGTGGGAAAAAGGAAGATTCATGGTGAGAAGAAGCGATGGACAAAGGAAACACATGAACATGTGGTCAATACATAACGAAGTAAACTTCCTTTGTGACAACAAATCTGAAATAGTTGTGCTGCAAGCACAACGGCGGCACACCAGAAAAGTTATAAAATAAGATTTAAACATAAATGCAGATATGCATGTAAACACACCAAAACACACATACATAGAAGTACTTCAAAATAAGTGGGGAAGGGAAGGGGGGGGGCTAGGTGTGGGTGTGGGTGGGGGTGGAATGAGGGTGTTTCTTGGGCCATCTGTTTTCTTGGGCCATCTGTTTGAAGAACTAGTTTAATTACTTAAAAAAAACAAACATACGCTCATAACTCAAAATAATAATAAAAAAATTATGATAAAGCTACATACAAAAGATAAGTAAACAAATAAGGTATTTCTGCCAAGCAAGATTCACTGGACTGAGAATCCCAATCCGCACAGAGCTCTATGGTCAAATGAAAAGACTGCTAAGGAGCGACCATGCAGTTTAAAATTGAAAAAAAAAAAAAAAAAAAGGGGGGGGGGGGTGAATTTGTGTAGGGGGCGTAAATAACATGACCAGCCAAAGCCTGACCTGAGTGACAGTGGTCTCCCTGGCCTGCAGAATGATGCTGTGCAGTTCATGCTGGCATTGCCGCACCAGAGGAGGTATGGGGTTGCAGCAGGCTAGCACTCCCTGGCGC
Organism: Conus canariensis; assembly: GCA_033310375.1. Classification (NCBI taxonomy): domain Eukaryota; kingdom Metazoa; phylum Mollusca; class Gastropoda; order Neogastropoda; family Conidae; genus Conus; species Conus canariensis. The sequence continues at coordinate 69,524,969 of CM065718.1, read as the reverse complement.
TCCCTGGGTAGTATTTCTGCCATCTGCAGTAACATGTGGTTTGGCAACACATACCTGCAACACAATGGCTGTGAAGTTCATTTCTTTGCTGCTGTTTTTCTGGTATGACATACCTGCTGCTGTTTTTCTGGTATGACATACCTGCTGCTGTTTTTCTGGTATGACATACCTGCTGCTGTTTTTCTGGTATGACATACCTGCTGCTATTTTCAGCAATGGTGCATTTGCTTGTAAATCCAATTCTTTTTCTTTTTTTCTTTTTTTAACAGAACTGAGCCAGGCATAAAAGGATTGCATGCTGTACGCAGGACATTTAACTATTCAAATCAAACCAAAGAAATAAACATCACCATCTTGGCTGATGATCAATTAGAAGACACAGGGACAGCTGAAGGTGATATAAACTGAAACATGCTGTGGTTGGATCCTTAAAAAAAAAAAAATCAAGCTGGAAGCTGATTCTGTTAAGATGATACCTCTGAGAACGGCCCAAACACTAAAGAACAGCGATTTTTAAAAAAACAACAAAAAAAACAACAAATATTGCTGAACACACACCCAGATGTTATCCACTTAGGAAAAAAAAAAAAGCAAAACAACTCTTTAACAGGAGGGGACCATTGACTGAATACACATGCACTGCATCAAAGAAACTATATGCCACTTTGCTTGCTTATCCTTCTCACTCTCAACACCCCATTTAAAATCAGTAAACAAAAAACACTGTCCCACAAGCGAAACCTGACAGGGCCCACTCACTGCACGCTCTCATCCTCCTCCCGCGCCATCCTGTCCCGCCAGCCGTAGATGTCCTTGAGGGCCTCCAGCTGCTGAGGGTTGAACACCTTCTTGCTCTTCATGTACAGGTCAAGGTGACTGTCGGGGGTCAGGAGAGTTTTCTTGTACACCTGCATCGATCATGAACAGATACTGTAGTAGCCTTATCATAATGCCATTCAACGCCCATCTTGTGCTGAATTTGACAAAGGTAAGTATTTACTTGTTCTTCACTTTTCGTTGTCCTGAGTGTTGTTTATCTTGCCTGATGAAGATCTAAGCGGTTGAAACGCATCGTGTTTTGTCTTGTGATTCATTTGTCCACATTGTTCGGTGAAGTCATAATAATTACTTTAAAAAAAATAGTGCAAGTGGCCTGTAGCACAAATTTCTGGTGTACAATTCACACTTTTTTTTTTCATTCAACGATTGGGAGGAAGGTAGAGGGAGAAGAGGTGGGGGGTGCGATGGGGTGGGGAGGAGCAGATTCAAGTTTAATTCATGTTGTTTATAGCCCAGTTGACTGCCCAGGACCATGTGGAAGCTGTCACCTTGTCAAGGAGGAATATGTAACTCTTATTGAAATGATGAAACGCTGAAAGTTTTGGAGAAATGGGTATGTTGGTGTAGGTGTGTGACTTTCTTCGATTCATCAACTTTTCATTTCAAAGGATCTTAGATGCACCATACCGTAATACTCAATCCATCTAAAGGTATTTCAAAGTGAAAAGATTTAATGACAAGTAAGTGTGTGTGTGTGTGCGCGCGCGCGCATGCATGTGTGTGTTGTGTGTGTGTTTGTGTCATAGCTGCCAACCTGTTGGAACAGAAATTCCTGTAAGAAGGCGGGGGTCCGGGGGCTGCCGTAGGCCCCCGGTGGGGTGCAGGGGCAACGCCCCTGCTGGGGGTCTGGGGGCGTTGCCCCCAGACGCTGATGGGTACATGCACATTTGGAGGTAAAAAAAAATTAGCTTTTCTCAGGTCGAAAAGGGGATATTTCTTCCATCTCATCATGCTAGAATTAGACATGAACAGTACTGATAGCAAAGCATACAGATTACAAAAATTACAGTCATCACACATTGCTCAACATTAGAAAGCACTTCAACTTACCACTTCAGTCCAACAAGTAAACTGTGGCTTGACAGGTTACGCAGAGAAGAAAAGTCTCCAGACTAATGTCCATTTGTGTTGCTCTTTGCTCCTAGATTATCTAGCTACGATGAAAGATGCTTTGGAAGTCTTGGTTTTTCAGTCTGTATACAATGGATACCACCAATATTGCAATTTTCTTGTTTCATCATCCCTGGATATCTGATTCTCTATAGTCTTGTAACAGCAAACTGAAAGTTTCTATCAAGATGTTGGTAATCATCATCACCATGGTAATAAAGAACACAAAAAAATGGGGGGGGAGGGGGGGGGGGAATCACTAAGGAAAAATTTCTTTCCTACAATGTACACCTATATCTGTTCAGAACTACACTTTTTTTTCACAACCTGTCAGCCTAACAGGAGGAGGATGCTGAGGGGGGGGGGATTGAGTTGTTCTCTGTCCTTGAGGGCATCTGATGTTGCCAACTTCGCTTTTTTCAACAGCTCTATTGGAAACTGCTGCTCATAGCAAGCCCCACTCATGTTGGCTTTGACCATGTACCACCATCATGGCATCATCGCCGCATTCCTCTTGTGCTTGGCAGAAGAGGCATGAAGTTCGATGTGTTTTTTTCCACCATGTGAGATGTTGATGTCAGTACGGCATTCTTTACAAAACGCATGATATTCGTCTCTCTTGGACGCATCAATGAAGGCGTAGTCGACTTTGTATCGCGGCAAAAACTTGACTTTTGCCCTTTTTTTCCCCCGAGTCCATGTGACACTGCTTTCCTGAAGCCATTTTCGCGCGGATGGAAGTACCGGACGGAAGTAACGGGCGGAAGTCGATTTGTTTTGGTAAACCGATGTGTCTTTTTACTGACACCTTGCGAAAAATTACCGTAACGTGAAGTGATTTTTGATTTTTCATTTTTCGGGAAAAAAAGACAACTTTCAGGATTTCCTGTCAGATTTTCATTTTCGGGAGTTTCCCGAAAATTTCGGGAGGGTTGGCAGCTATGTTGTGTGTACCTGTGCATATGCAAATGTGCACATGCACAGGCATGTGCCTGCTCATGTGTGTGTGGTGTGTGTGTGTGTGTGTGTGTGTGTGTGTGTGTGTGCGTGCATGCATGTGTGCATGCGTGTGTGTGTGTGTGTGTGTGTGTGCGCGCATATGTGCGCATGTCGTGATTCTGTGTTGCCTGTTAATTAAAGACAAGCAAGAAATTATCTCACCTTCAAACACACGTTCCTGCTTCGCTGATAAACTGACTGGAGCAGGTTTCTCTGCTCATTCCCTCGCTCAATCAGCTCATTACGCATGCGATCAAAGATGTACAGGAGGTAGTGGGTATCTTCTTGGGCATAGCGGATCATCTTTTCATGCAGGGGTCTGAAAGAAGACAGTTTCATTCCTCTTTATTTCTGCGCTTATGACCCCAGGCTTTTTTACGATATGGGAACTCATGGCTGTCATTATTTGGTGAGGAAGAAGACAGAACGACAAAAAGTAGTTTTACATTACACTTACTGTCCCAAACAAATACATCATTCACACTCAGAAATGCTAGCTTGTCTACACATCTCAGTAGCAACACTGAAACTGTGTAGCTTGGAGAAGTGTGTGTCATTCTAGCTGAACACTGGCGGACCATCATCAACGTTTACACAGATACTGAAATTCTGCACAGATCAAAACGCCACACGACACCAATTCTCCCAAGAGTTCCAAAGTTCGAAGGGAACATTCAGAGCAAAAGATGCAGGTCTTGCCAGTGTATGTTCAAAGGGGCTAATAGCAACACAAAAGGTAGATGTACGTCTATGCATCTCCCAGCTACAATGATTCAATACAGACAGGCCAGCATCCCTCTCTCTCCCCCCACTCAGCGCTCCCAACCCCTCAGCACCTTGCATGTGATGATGACTGGCTGGGGCAGGATGTATCCATCTGAGATGTGCATTTTGTCTTCACCAGCAAGGCTCACAACTGGATCCAAAGCAAAGGGCATGGAGGATGACAAAAGAGATTCCATAATGTACTACAGCAGAGCTAACAGAATTTTACAGATGAAATTCTCTCTTGTGAAGAAAGAGAGGGAAAAGATTCAACTGAAACAAAAGTGAGCTTGAAGAGCTGCTTTGAGAGAATCTAGGAATGCTGCAAATACTAAGACCAAACCCCTCAGAACAGAGGGGGGCTTGTTCCCTTGTCAAGGAAAAGGAGAAAACTGATCTTGGATCAAATATGATTCATGAAGTGAACTCACAACGGGCGACCACTCTTTTGGCCTAACTGGTTATGGAGACATGATTAGCTCCCTGCTCTCCCAATTTTTTTTTTTTTTTTTGCTGTCCCAACCTCTGCGCCACCTCAGAGGCAGTGCACCCACGCCGCTCATTCCGACACCCCATCCACAGCCACAGCCCGGTCGGCCCCGCCACAGCCCCGGCAATCCACAGGGAGCAGTCAATGTCAAGTTGTCAAGAGGCAACCCACCAGAGGAGACACTGCACTGCTGCCGAGTCACTTCGGTGGTGTTCAGTGGCACCTGTTCTGATCTAACATATGCAGGACACCACCTACTAAGCCCCCTACTGACGACAATAATTGCTTAGTCGCGGAGCCGGCGTGAGTGAGCTCTCCCTCTGGAAGGCACCACCACATCCGTCCAACGACAGCCCCCATGGACTCGCTGATACCGGTGACCCCGACGGAACCAAACCAAGGCCACAGACGTGGAGAGGTCATCGGAATTGAGGTCACCATGACAGCAGGGCATGAAGGGCCACAGAATTTGAGACATTTTTTTTTATGCTGATCGATGAGAATGAGGATGATTAAGATGATGCTACGGATTTCCATTTTTGGTCTGAGACTACATGACAGGGCTGTACTCTACGCTTCCTTTCATAATATATCCCGGCATCAACCAGGCCCGAGAGATACAGGCACCTGCAGTGTTGGTCAGGAAATTTTGCTCTCCCAATTTTATTTTTTCCAGCATTCTGATGATGTGGCCCTCAGTATGAGAAAAAGACTAAGTAATTAAGAACAACTGCTACAACTGATCCAGGTTTATGAACAAGCGAAGCCATTCTGGGGCAAACAGATTGAGAGACTGAGAAAATAAAATTCTTGAAAAGTTGTCAAAGCATGCAAGTGAAAATTTGGAAGCCCCAAATTCCCCAACTGGCCAGAGTTAACAATACTTTCAATCATACTTTGCTTTGCACATGGTAGATGATAGACTAAAAAGACGGAAATACTTCCAGTGGTTTTGACTTGATTTACACTAAATGAAAATGGCTGACAATGAGACCAATTAATAAGGCAGCAAAATTGTGAACATCAGCGATTTTTCGCCTACTTTTTTGTCCTCTCAGTACTGAACCTGGCCATTGTTTTCTTTGGTGAAATAAATCTACAGCCTAAGATCTATGTCACTTCGGTTTTGTTTATGCCGCCACAAAGTCCATGGAGTGTGCATTTCTTTTGTTCATTGAAAATTTTTTTTTATTTTTTGGCATAATATTTTGTAAGAAAGTGCAGCAGTGTAGCAATGTCAACAAAATCGTAGTATGCTATGCCAAAGGAAGAGAACTTGGCAGCTCTGTTAAGTAGACTAATTGTGACTAGATGAGCGATTTCATTCAGACACCCATACAAACATGTACACACTCTCACTCACCTGCAAATACACATACACAAACACATGGGCACACATACAGGAATCTGGTCACCCTCCCAACTCTTACTCAACTCTAATCCCATTCCACAGTTATCAAAACACAGTTACCAAAACACCTTTTTCTATTCACCCACACACAAATTTTCCTTTACACCGATCCCACCTCACCAAAACACCCCAAAACTACCACAACTTTTACTCTCCCACCATAATGCCCTCACCTCATCCTCCAATCAGAGAGCTGGAACTGCTTGTCAGCCTCTACCTGACAGTATACCTGTAACAGGTGGGCCAGGGAGAAGCGAGCACAGTTAAGGACACGAGCAGCCTGCCCCGTGTCAAACATGTTCACCACGTACAGCCCAAAGTCTCTCTGCAGCCACTCTATGTCTGAGTCAGCACCATGGAACACCTGAACACCATAAAGAGAAAGTTGGTCTCTAAACTCAAACACCAACAACACAAATTTATAATCAAAAACTGGTTTCTCAAAATTTATAACAAACTGAATAAAGAAAAAGTTGGTATCTTAAGGATTACAACAATGCATCAGAAAAAAAAAAAAAAAAAGAGAGAGACAGAATACTGATCTCTAAAAATTAACATCAGAGCACACAAACAGCAAACTGGTCTTTCAAAATAAACTATACAATTAAAGATAAAGTTAGTTTCTCAATACAAATAACAAAAACGAAGCAGATGTTATCAGAGAAAAAGGCCCAAACCCAAAGATGTCTTCTGCAAATGTGAAGATGGTGTCCCTTTCTGGGATTCCAACTCCAGCACACTGAACATTGCGTCCCTTTGTTGGATGTCTTCTCTTATTTCTTTTTTTTTCTCTCCCTTTTTTCATTGCTTGATTGTACACTGTTTACTCTTCTGCATCTTGTCATGGTACTTCGGAAATTCATCTACATACAGTACTGATTCGGAAAACAACCTGGTCAAAGTCCATTAAGGCCTTTTAGTCTGTTTTTTTTTTTTTAAATTGTTTGATTGACAGACAGATGGGAAAGGAAACATGGTCCTTCAAAATAAGGCCACACTGCTTCATAATCCCAGGTCTGAACGCTGGGTAAAAATCTGCCAGTTAATTGGTTTATGAAAGCAATCAGTGTATAACTAACTCTTCAGTCTCTAGATAGGAATTTTACTGCTGAAAGTAGCTTTGTGATATACTTAGCTGTCTAAACAATAGCCATCATTCAAACCACTGATTAATAATCATCTCAAACCACTTCAATACTAGAGTAACAGATACAGTATTACAATCACCAAGCACACAACAGTCCTTCACCTTGACAATCTTTGGGTCAGTGAAGATCTCATTCAGCAAGTTCATATCAGAGCGGAGGGCGAGGGTGTCCAAAAGGAAATCTTGAGTGCGCGTGGAGATCTGCATCAGGCATACGAAGCCCTGGAAGGTCCTGTAGCTGTGATGCTGAAAAGAACACAAGGTATCAGATGACTATCCCACTGCAAGACTGACATTGTGATGATGATGATGATGATGATGATGATGAGGATGAGGATGAGGATGAGGATGCTGATGATTCATTGTAATATAAGTGTATGTGTCCATAACAAGCAAATACATGTTTGTGAGTAGGAATGAATGTGCTCACTTGCATTCGTCCCAACATTTTTTTGTACTCAGAGTGTACATACGACTGATATTCTCTAAATTAATTTTTGTCACACCTTCTTCTTTCTTTCTGTTAGTGTGAACATCTTTTTCAATGAATATGAGTGTATATAAATTTGAACTCCTTTTTCACTGCCAGCCTTAACCTTCATTTATAAGCTCTGATTCTGAATTTACATTTCCTGGAACTTAACACACAATTTCAACACTGATAGAAATCCAAGAAGTGAAAATTTAGCCAAGACTCATTTGATGCCCTGTACATTCACAATATGTCACACTTACATTACACAGACACACACACACCTCAATGACAAAACCCACTAATGACTTGAAAGCATTTTCACCAGCTCTATGACAGTAGCAAAAAAACTTATCTTAGAGTAGCATTAACATTTATCATGGAGAATCAAAATCCAGGATGAAGTTTTATTCTTGTCATTTAAAACAAAAAAAATCTGCTAAAAAAATAATGAAATTGAAAATGGTAATGCAGCATGAAATGAAGTGACCAAATCCATGTACACTGCAGTTTTAGTGAGGAAGGTTTCAGTCATATTTGGTTGTAGCTGAAAAGCCATCAGGTCACAAACAGACTAGGGTCATATGACTTTCATACCTGTACATAGCTAGATGCATAGTCTTACTCTCTCCACACTGAAGAGGCAATCTGAATATCAGGAAAAGTGACTTTTTTTTTTTTCCGCACAAGATAATGCTCTGGAGCGTTTCCACCACATCTATTATTCAATAAAGTGATTGAGACAATAATTGTGACAAAACTTCTAAAATGACAATCTATGGTGAAAGAAGTTCACGCTGGTAAAAGTGAAAGAGCCCGACACTGGTTGGTCAATGCACTGAAGGCTGCGAACTGTTCTTTCTGTTCCGGAGCTGGTGAAAGTTATGAGAGTGCCACGACTGCTGATTTTCTTCAGCCCAATATGCTACACGCTTTCTTTTTTTCTTTTGATTTTTTTCTTCTTTCGGTGTGATTAGCTTGAGTGCACAGGTGTATTGTCCACACTATCAAAACTGCTTTACAGATGAAGTAGTCTGTAAAACTTGCCACACCTACAAATACACACACTTTGTTTACAATGTGTTCACCAAATTCATTATAGATGTTCACAGCTTCTATCAAGCACCTGATCAATCGTCTGCAGCCTAAGCATTGGTTTTTCCTGGTGGATGCGGCTTACATAATAGTGTGGTTTATAGCATGAAAGTTACAGTACACACACACATATATTAATGAGAAACAAGCATACCTCCAAGTCCACAGCAATCTCCTCCTCTTTGGCCAGCGTATCGCACAGTTCTGCCAAGTCTGACACTGTATCGATAAACTCTACTGGCGTGTTGTCCACAGGTTTGTATTCCTGATGTGAAAAAAGGTTCTGGAGTAATTATCTGAGCACTGACTTATACACATGGAAACAAGCACTAATAAGACGACTATACTCCCAACTGGCCGTCAGAAATATATTCTCATCCAGACTGTGGCCACATTGTTCCCAAAAAGTCTGGTGTGTCTTGGATATACCTTGGCTTTTGAGTTCTCCTTTACTGAAAAATAAAGGCTTTCTGTCAGACTTCATCTCTTAATACTTAGAAATAACTTAGAGGCAGTCCTTCATATCCAAACACAAAAAGACGCATTAGCTTTCACACTAATTGCACAAACCCTGCTCAAAATTTTTACAAGGTATATATTACTTGGTGGTATGGAGTTTAAAAGGCGCTAGTTTGTAAAATGGTGATCAAAACTGCCAAAAGTAAGAGGAATAGGTCTGGCAGATACTGCGTTCCAAACATGCAAAGCCCAAATGATAAGGCCACATTTATACTAACTACACAAATTACAAAAAGATCTGTCTTTCATCCCAGCCTACCTTTAACTATATGGCCCAACTGCCAAACGACACACTAAGTGACAGAGGTGATTTCAGACAAGACAATTCTGACCAGCAACAGATAAAATTTTTACCAGTTTTGCCATTTTGATACTCTCTGACTCCTCATCCCTAATAACATACACCAAAACAAACCCCTAAACCCGTGGGAAACAGGGTTCAATTATTGTAAACTTCTCTGCTTGTAGCATAAGCTGATCACTGGGTAAGCTGATCCTTCACCCCCAATTTCTCTAAACAGAAGATAACTGACCAATAAATTTCAAAACATTGTCTATTTTGAAAAAACATAATATACCCCAAGAAAACTGCAGTCCCTCACCCCTGGTATGGCATTTTTGTATGTGAACAACACACAACACATAAGCAAAGTCCAGTGCCTTTGATGTTGATTCTGTATGACCGTACACTCCTGTCTCCCTGACAATTTAACAATTTATTCTGGATCAGTTATTTCTCTCTGCCATTTCCCCAATACTGAGGATCTTCAAATTTCTGTGCATGCGTGCGTGCGTGCGTGTGTATGTGTGTAAGAGTGAGAGTGTGTAATGTGTATAGGACGGGTATGCAAGCACGCTGATGAATAATTCAATATGCATTGTTAAGTCTGTAACACTTTTATACTTGTGCAGTCTTTTAAAATAAATAATTTTGCTTTTCTAGTTTTTTTTTTCCCAAACACAAGTGCAGAGAGCTATCTATGTCAGTACAGATATGGCTTTATAATAAAAGTTGTCTATTATTATTCTATTTCTTTTATTTTTGTTTTCCGTTTTTTCCATTATCATAGCAACTAAAAACTCCAAATGGCACTTTACCTGGGGAACGACCTTCTCCAGTTGCTCAGCAGCAGGCTGCCACTCATCCAACTCCAACTGGTAAGGATGGGGGTACCTGGGACAAAGCGTGAGCACTAACAATCATTTTTGTCTGTCATTGTTGCTGTAAAAGTCTCACAGGCACAGGCACTCATTCCTGCACACGCAAATATGAAGAGGTACAGAAAGACTATAAGCTCCCATGCACTAACAAATATACACATAGTCCTAAACACACAGAGTATTGTATGATGTGATGCAATGTGATTTTTCAGGTCCTGCCCAGTCACACAGGAAAACATAAACACTTTAAACACAAACATCCTTACAAACTCCCCAAAACACACGGTATTATACCATGTAATGTTTGAACACAATCACTCAGGGTCCCAAACACACACATTTTAATACTGTATGATGTTTGAACACACCCATACAGAGTGCCAAACACAAACAGTATCATAACCGTATGATGTATGAACACAAACACCAACACAGCATCCTAAACAAACTAAATGTCATGTTACATAACACATAGTTCCATACAGTTAGAAACTCACACACACACCAAAGTAATTTGTCGCTACTCACATGAAATCAAGGTTCTCTGTGTCCTCCAAGGTCACTCCAGGTGGTAACTGTAAGCTTTCTGCCACACACAGCAACAGCCAATAATCACTGGTGATCTTTCCTCACTTTATCAAGTTTACACAGCAAATGAGTCTGATCTGTTTTGTAACTGTCTTCATTTTAGAGAAAAGAAGCCAGGGTTACATGGATAATAAAAGTCTTCTTTTCAAGATGAAAATTATGTTTCAATAAACTAAATAAAGAGGACAGACGGTGAACATATATTAAAAAAAAACAAAGCATCAGAAATTATTGGCATTTATTCTTAGGAACATGTCACGGTCGCTAAGCCGGACGGCCCTACCACCCTTACCCACGCCTATCACACACTAGGTCAGACAACACAGCACACTAACACAGTTTTACAATCACGCACGCTTCTTTATTTCACACACACTCCATGGCGCCACCACTCCCGCACATCCACAACTGCACACAAGTATCCCAATTCCCGCTGACTCACCCTACTCTACTATAAAGACCTGGAAGACCCTAACCTAACCTAAAACACCAGTTACAGTATATCACTGTGACCTGGGGACACAGCGATAGCCCGCACACGTGGTGACTAACTACTAGGGACAAGGATTTACCAAAGGGACTCTAATCTCTTAACGACGGCTACCACCCACACCTCTCCCCAGGACTCACCCTTCTCTTTTAACCCGGGACCACTACCAAACTGGTCGCTGCGTCCCTAAGGGAGGCAACGACAAGTACCCTACACTGTGCTGGCCACTACGTCCTAAAAGGAGGCAGTAGCTAACACCCCTAACCCTACTACCTAACGCTACACCCCTTCTATCACAAACATGGGACAACCCATCCCGGCCCGGAAAGCTCCAGTCCTCGGCGCTGTACGTGGCCCCTCACAGGCTGACACCTCCCCGGAAGACTCTGCACCCCGGCGCTGTCCGTGGCTCCTCCGCGGGCCGACACCCTCCCCGAAGACTCTGCACCCCGGCGCTGACCGTGGCCTCCTGCAGTCTGACTCCTCCCCGCGATGGACACGACACCCAACGCACACACACCAGACGCCCTCTCGACGGGTCCGGGGCTCGTAGGACGCCTCCTCCTCTGAAGGCCCCGTCGGACACTGAGGGTGAAAAAGGCCTGGTGCAGCGCCCTCTCACAGGACGCCTGAACAGGGAAGAGGAACCAGTGCCGGAGAACTCCCGGAAGAGCACCGGTAGCTGGAGGAGAGCTGCCCCACAGAAGGCAGCCGGCCTGGGTGGTCTCCCTCTCCCGGGAAAACAACAGGTACTGGAAAGCGCCGCTCACCTGCCGGCACGCGGCAGTAGACTGAGGTGGTCTGGCCCCAGCCTCAGGACGGAGCAGGATACCTGCTGACACAACTGGACATACAGACGATCAACCACACCAGTTCTGCAACTGGCTGAAGTGGCTGCCAACAAGGACGACACCGACTCAGCACAGGCCAAGGGCACCCAACCCCGACGAGGACCTGGCACTAACTATGACTCGAAGTCACTCTTCAAAACTAACGGCGCTGCCGCCGCACCTACAAGGAGTACGTCCACTCCGACGAACACCAGGGACCGAAGTGAAGCTATCCCAACGCATTCCGCCCTGGTCGGAATCAAGCGAACTCTACTCATCACACAAAACAACGATTGGTCAGAGCAGTGTATCCCTCCGCAGAGCTGACACACCTGACCAACGGACTAGTTGTTGCTCGTGCAACAACACGACAATTTACCACAACAACTCACAGACTTGACAACACAACAACAGCCGATATCCTGCCCCGCCTTCTCTGGCATAGAACCAAAGTAACAAAAGGGTAACAATCGGGAATGAAACCAACCTCCCGCTTCCATTCCATTCCTTCAATAAGTGAAGACTGGAATGAAAGAATATTGTATGTCCTATTTCCCCAGGCTCCTACCTAGCCTAATCTTTCTACCTAACCCTGAGGAACTTAACCTAACTGTAGCTAACTAAACCCCAACCTCACATACGCGCGAGCGCACACACACACACACACACACACACACACACACACACACACACACGCATACGCGCACACGCTCTCTATCTTGAACCCTCACTACTCTTAAACACATGGACATACTAGTTTAGTACCCGCCGATCGGTGACACACCCCCCTGCCTAAGTTTTAACTACAGGTTAAAACCAACAACAACTTTTCACTCGATCGGCGTTTTGGCCACACCCTACCTATAACAATCCAATTCTCTATCACTCATTCTGTCCTACGGTTACTTTTGATGCACTCCAAAACTTCCATCCCAACAACATCAACCTTTAAATACATCAACAACCACAGGTTACATTAATCAACCTGGACTAACGCTGCCACATATGACCTTAATGCAGGCACTTACAGGCAGCCGTTACACTACGCCCTACATATAAATTTCATAACTGACGCTGCTCTGGCTATGCACGACCGCTGTGCGACACGTGCTACAAATACCACAGCCTCAGTAACACCTTGCTACGCCATTCTCTACCAAAGATAATAACACATGCATAGCTTCAATAATGTCAACCTCTCATGACCCAGGTAAATGGAACTTAAGGTTCTCTCTCTCTCTCTTTCTCTCCGGCAAGCGACTCAAGTAGTCTGCCGCCACATTGTCCTTTCCAGACACTGCCTGCACCGTAAACTGGAATGCCTGCAGCTGCAGTGCCCACCTTGTGATCCTCCCACTAGTACTCTAGACCCCACAGCTCTCTTCCTGGGTTTCGCCTTCAAGTCAAAATGTCGCTTGTACCTGCAAGCTGCCGTTGCCAAGTTCTCCTTTGCCAACTTGCACGTCTTAGCTATTTTGTTCCTTAGGTTGACGACGTACTCTGTAGCTGTGCAGAGCTCTTGCCTCTCGGTTTGCAACCACCGATCTCTCAGTATCTGCATGGGCCTGCGCATCAGTGGCATCCTTACAAGGGGAACTCTTGAGACTCTTCCCTTGTCCACAGTACGCTGACACTGGAAGCATGACTGGCAGTACCGACGAATGTCAGCATGCATGCCTGGCCAATAAAAATGGCGACCAACTCGCTCCTTGGTTCGGGTGGTACCTAAGTGACCAGACATGTGTACCTCGTGGCCTAGCTTCATCACCGTGGTCCGTAGTTCAGCTGGGACGCAGATCTGACTCGCTACGTCCTTGGGACCCTCAAACCGCCGGACCAGTACACCAAACTTCCGAGCGTACTCGACTCGTCCAAACTTGGTGTGGAAGTGCGTCCCTGCTTCACACGCACTCCGAGCCTTCCTCAGGGTTTCATCCTGGTCCTGCATCTGAATTAACTGCTGGGTAGAGGTGTTCAGAATGCATTCCTCGACGGGCAGTGGTACGGGTTCTTGCTGCTCCCTGGCTCTCTGCGCGCGTGTCTGCACTGCCCCTACCAATGCCGGGTCTGCGTATACAGGCACACGTGTCCATCCGGAATCTCCTACTCTCTTTGCAAAGTTTCCGATCAGGACTTCCTGCACAGGGCTATTCATGACCAAAACCTCCAACTTCCCCGCGATGAATGGTGACTTCAACTCTACTACCGCCACAGGTAACACAGACCTACATCTGGATTCAGCCAACACTACTGGGACTGTCTCTCCTGTGTACGCATCTGCTGGTACTAACCACTTGGCCACTACGGTGTGTCCGGCACCAGTGTCCCGTAATCCATTGGCCGGAGACCCGTTAACTTCTACCATGCACGCAGGCTCGTACCGCTGCTCAGCGCATGGGCGACACAACGTAGGGACTACTCGAGCTTGGGGCTGGTCACAACAATGAACAGCTCCAACAGAATGGGGCTCAGGGCATTTCCTAGCGATGTGGCCTGGCTTCTTGCAGTTGAAACAAACTATGGTCGATCTAGGCCCTTCTGATCTCCTGTTCAGCTGCTGTAGTGCACCATCACTCTGTTGGGACCTCCCTGCGGGCTGGCTCCCTGCTGTTTCACGTGTATTACCCAGGTTGGGCTGGTTAACTGTTCGGTCTTGTCTCGCCTTCCTCCCCAGTCTTTTGGCCTCTGCCAAAACAGTAGCTTCTGTTGCAAGTTGTTCAACAGTTTTCGGGCATGTCTTCCGGACCTCGATCGTGAACTCTGGAGACAATAGCTGATAAAACTGTTCTTGGAACAGCAGATCCTTTACGTCCTCTGCCACACTCTCATCCTTGCCCGCTGCCGCACACCAGAGGGAAAACCACCGCTTCATCCTTCCCAGCATCTGGCCAAAAGTCTCAGCAGCGTCCTTCTTGATGCTCCTGAACTTTTCTCGGTAGGCCTCAGCATCTAGCCTAAAGTGGCTTAACAGGGCGCTCTTTATCTGATCATAGTCGCCTAACTCATCCGCACTTAACCGCATCACCGCTTCTCTAGCCTTTCCTCTCAGCAGAGACATCAGACGTGTGGGCCATGAGGTCTTGCTCCACTTGCACATCTGGGCTACACGCTCAAATTGGGCGATGAAAGCGTCCACGTCGTCGTTCTCTCCTAACGGCTCAAGGTGGACATGCTTCGTTTCTTCCACCTCGATCAAGCGTTTCCTATGCGCTGCTTCATCTAAGGCCTGTCTCTCTTGTATGATTAGCTCTCGCTCTCTTGCCTCTAACTCGGCTTCATCCCTTCGTTTCTTAAGATCTAATTCGGCTTGCCGTGTCTGAGCTTCTATTTCTCTTATCGCCCTTTCTTCCTCCATCTTCTTCCTCTGCAGTTCCAATTCCATCTGTCTCGCTGCTTTCTCATCTTCGATCTTCTTCTGCTTCATCTCTAGTTCCCTTTGCTTAGCAGCTTTCTCCTCTTCATCCTTCTGCTTTAACCTTTCCTTCTCCTCTTCGATTTTCTTCTGCTTCATCTCTAGCTCCCTCTGCTTCATCTCTAGCTCCCTCTGCCTAGCAGCTTCCTCCTCTTCTATCTTCCTCTGCTGCATCTCTAGCTCCCTCTGCCTAGCAGCCTTCTTCTCTTCAATCTGCGTCCGCTGCATTTCTAGCTCCCTCTCATCCTTCATCTTCTGCCTCACTTTCTCCTCCATCCGGAGCTCCAATTCTGCTTCTCTCGCCGTCTTCTCACCCTCATTACGAACTGAGTCTGTGACGAACTTGGCGAGGTCTCCCCCAGCTAAACCCATCGCCGCTCCCAACTTGGCAAACTTTGCATAAGCCCCCGTCCCCTGTTCTTGATCCACCCCCGCATCCTGGTCACTAACCTTAGGTTTGGTATCCGCCGTAGGGGCCTGTGGATCCATGACACTATCGGGGTCGTACTGCGGATGGGCTCGGGTGTGTTTAGACATAGGATAACCCCTACCACCACAGAGCTAACAAGGGACAGTATGCGATCTGAGCGCAACTGGAGGTTCCTGACTACGCGCTAGCCCTGAAGCAACTCAGCACAAGTACACAATACTCTCAATGAGTCACGCACCAAGCATAACTCCACCCACACTTGTGTACCTCATACATATACCCCTATGGGCTCCAACCCATATAATACTACCAATGCACTGTCTGGTCACTGACTGAACCACGTGACACCGTGTGTCCACCGTCCACTGTGCATGCGCACCAGTTACCCACAGTCACAGGCCTCACTGTCTCTGGCAGGCCGCACCCACACGATCACAGTGCACTTGCACCCCACAAGTCCATATGCACTCCCAGCACACCTTAGTGTCACAACCCTGCACACCCTCGTGCTTCCCACACACAGTCACCTGGGCTTACTCTGCCCTTAATCCCCACAGGATATCCGAGCACACAGCGTGCACAGTCACGGGCTGGGTACCACTCTACCTACTCACTGGGGTATACCACATGTAAGGGACACAAAAGACACCTGGTACCCTCCGGCACCTCACCTACACTGTACGGTGTAATCACTCACACTTCCAACAACCACTCAATGTTTATTGACCATTCATACCTCACTCACTCGGTAGCGCCAACCCAATCACACCAACACAAGTGCCCTGCCCAATGCCAATGGAAACCTGCCTGAAGTGAACAGGGACACTACGTACCACCTCCCAGGGTACTGGTACGCTCCCACCAACCACCCACTTACATTTCACACAACGTACACACCGGACACAACACCCCCTACCTCCCTTCTAGCTACCTATCACCTACCCAGAACCACCTAAGTACCCTGCATCTCCACCAAAGTGTCACGGTCGCTAAGCCGGACGGCCCTACCACCCTTACCCACGCCTATCACACACTAGGTCAGACAACACAGCACACTAACACAGTTTTACAATCACGCACGCTTCTTTATTTCACACACACTCCATGGCGCCACCACTCCCGCACATCCACAACTGCACACAAGTATCCCAATTCCCGCTGACTCACCCTACTCTACTATAAAGACCTGGAAGACCCTAACCTAACCTAAAACACCAGTTACAGTATATCACTGTGACCTGGGGACACAGCGATAGCCCGCACACGTGGTGACTAACTACTAGGGACAAGGATTTACCAAAGGGACTCTAATCTCTTAACGACCGCTACCACCCACACCTCTCCCCAGGACTCACCCTTCTCTTTTAACCCGGGACCACTACCAAACTGGTCGCTGCGTCCCTAAGGGAGGCAACGACAAGTACCCTACACTGTGCCGGCCACTACGTCCTAAAAGGAGGCAGTAGCTAACACCCCTAACCCTACTACCTAACGCTACACCCCTTCTATCACAAACATGGGACAACCCATCCCGGCCCGGAAAGCTCCAGTCCTCGGCGCTGTACGTGGCCCCTCACAGGCTGACACTTCCCCGGAAGACTCTGCACCCCGGCGCTGTCCGTGGCTCCTCCGCGGGCCGACACCCTCCCCGAAGACTCTGCACCCCGGCGCTGACCGTGGCCTCCTGCAGTCTGACTCCTCCCCGCGATGGACACGACACCCAATGCACACACACCAGACGCCCTCTCGACGGGTCCGGGGCTCGTAGGACGCCTCCTCCTCTGAAGGCCCCGTCGGACACTGAGGGTGAAAAAGGCCTGGTGCAGCGCCCTCTCACAGGACGCCTGAACAGGGAAGAGGAACCAGTGCCGGAGAACTCCCGGAAGAGCACCGGTAGCTGGAGGAGAGCTGCCCCACAGAAGGCAGCCGGCCTGGGTGGTCTCCCTCTCCCGGGAAAACAACAGGTACTGGAAAGCGCCGCTCACCTGCCGGCACGCGGCAGTAGACTGAGGTGGTCTGGCCCCAGCCTCAGGACGGAGCAGGATACCTGCTGACACAACTGGACATACAGACGATCAACCACACCAGTTCTGCAACTGGCTGAAGTGGCTGCCAACAAGGACGACACCGACTCAGCACAGGCCAAGGGCACCCAACCCCGACGAGGACCTGGCACTAACTATGACTCGAAGTCACTCTTCAAAACTAACGGCGCTGCCGCCGCACCTACAAGGAGTACGTCCACTCCGACGAACACCAGGGACCGAAGTGAAGCTATCCCAACGCATTCCGCCCTGGTCGGAATCAAGCGAACTCTACTCATCACACAAAACAACGATTGGTCAGAGCAGTGTATCCCTCCGCAGAGCTGACACACCTGACCAACGGACTAGTTGTTGCTCGTGCAACAACACGACAATTTACCACAACAACTCACAGACTTGACAACACAACAACAGCCGATATCCTGCCCCGCCTTCTCTGGCATAGAACCAAAGTAACAAAAGGGTAACAATCGGGAATGAAACCAACCTCCCGCTTCCATTCCATTCCTTCAATAAGTGAAGACTGGAATGAAAGAATATTGTATGTCCTATTTCCCCAGGCTCCTACCTAGCCTAATCTTTCTACCTAACCCTGAGGAACTTAACCTAACTGTAGCTAACTAAACCCCAACCTCACATACGCGCGAGCGCACACACACACACACACACACACACACACACACACACACACACACACGCATACGCGCACACGCTCTCTATCTTGAACCCTCACTACTCTTAAACACATGGACATACTAGTTTAGTACCCGCCGATCGGTGACAGAACATGAGATCATCAGTATGAGACTTGATGTCTATTGAAAACTGAACTTTGCTGTGATAACAATGACAACAATGGTGACAATAATGACTGGGATGACGAAGACACAATCTGTACATGATTCCTACCTTGAGCATTTTTAACTCAAGGCGCATTATTTTGACATCTGACCGAACTGCTTAAGAAAGTGCTTACAAATGGATGGTGTCTTCCACGACAGGTAGCTGCTGGTCCTTGCAAAGCCTAACTCAGATGTGTTTACCCTAAAATTGCCATTGGAGTGCTTTTCAACACAAATCAGTGTGTCTTCTACAAAAAATGTCTACAAGTCTTCCAATTTTTGTACAGGGTATTGGTGGGGGTGAGGGTGTGATTTCATCCTCCAACTTCCAAATTTTCCAGCTGTGAGGTGAAGGTGGGTGAGGGTGGGAGTGGGGGAAGAGAAGATTTGCTTTCAACTGCCATCACACACAGCAGAGGGTAGAAGGATATCCACCCAAATGTGACTCCATGAATGAGAGTATGCAGGTGTTGATGCTCTTTGGTCGAAGCATCAAAATTGGCACTAAAGACAGCACAATGGTTACACTCCAGAACTGCATTTACCACTCAAAAATTTCCTTCTTTTCAAATTTTCTGACTCCCCCCCCCCCCCCCCCCAACCTGCACCCTCTTAGTTTTTCATATTTAGATCTAGTTGCGAAGTGAGGTGACTGCAGGCGGAAATCTAAACAAATTTTAAATGAAATTAATAGCGAACTGCCAAGAAAACGTAGACAAATGAATCACAAGACAAAACACGACACGTTTCGACCTCTTAGGTCTTTTTCACAATGCCCATCTTATGTTGAAGTGAATGAAGATAAGCGATTGCTTGTTCATTTTCGTTGTCCTGAGTGTTTTGTATCTAGCCTGAAAAAAACCTAAGAGGTCAAAACGTGCCATGTTTTGTCTTGTGATTTATTTGTCAACATTTTCTTGGTGGTTCGCTGTTAATTTCATTTAATTTTTTTTCGTATTTGTCTATCTTCGTCAAACACCTGTACAAAATATGATGAAATCATATGGGCTAATAAGTCTTCTAACTGCTAGACTCGCCAGAAATTATACCTCTCTTTCATAATAATACCAAAAGTTCAAAACTCAATCTCTGAATACAGTCTGGGATTGTCTTCATCATTTCATGCTTCCAGGAATGTTTTTTTTTCAATAGTAAAATTTTTGTAAAGTAAGGATTAGTAGCTAGGAAACACCATACACACACACACAAAAAAAACTGACCTTGCAAAGATCTCTTGGCATGCGGCTTGCGTCGGATGATAGGGACGAAGGGTTTGTTGGAGTTGTCAATCTTGTCCCGGAAGCTCACCTGGGGGCGCTGGATGTTCTTGGCTGTCAGCAGCTGCATGGGAACAGGACTGCCAGTGCTGGACCGCTGCAACCACAGTGTAGAGCTGCCGAGCTTCAATCACACTCAATTGTTCACTTTCACCACAGTGTAGAGCTGCCGAGCTTCAATCACACTCAATTGTTCACTTTAACCACAGTGTAGAGCTGCCGAGCTTCAATCACACTCAATTGTTCACTTTCACCACAGTGTAGAGCTGCCGAGCTTCAACCACACTCAATTACTCACTTTCACCACAGTGCAGAGCTGCCTAGCTTCAATCACACTCAATTACTCACTTTCACCACAGTGCAGAGCTGCCGAGCTTCAATCACACTCACTTGTTCACTTTCACCACAGTGCAGAGCTGCCGAGCTTCAATCACACTCAATTACTCACTTTCACCACAGTGCAGAGCTGCCGAGCTTCAATCACACTCACTTGTTCACTTTCACCACAGTGTAGAGCTGCCGAGCTTCAATCACACTCAATTACTCACTTTCACCACAGTGCAGAGCTGCCTAGCTTCAATCACACTCACTTGTTCACTTTCACCACAGTGTAGAGCTGCCGAGCTTCAATCACACTCAATTACTCACTTTCACCACAGTGCAGAGCTGCCTAGCTTCAATCACACTCACTTGTTCACTTTCACCACAGTGTAGAGCTGCCGAGCTTCAATCACACTCAATTACTCACTTTCACCACAGTGCAGAGCTGCCGAGCTTCAACCACACTCACTTGTTCACTTTCACCACAGTGCAGAGCTACCTAGCTTCAACCACACTCACTTGTTCACTTTCACCACAGTGCAGAGCTGCCTAGCTTCAACCACACTCACTTGTTCACTTTCACCACAGTGCAGAGCTACCTAGCTTCAACCACACTCACTTGTTCACTTTCACCACAGTGCAGGGCTACCTAGCTTCAACCACACTCACTTGTTCACTTTCACCACAGTGCAGAGCTGCCGAGCTTCAA
Source organism: Conus canariensis (assembly GCA_033310375.1). Classification (NCBI taxonomy): domain Eukaryota; kingdom Metazoa; phylum Mollusca; class Gastropoda; order Neogastropoda; family Conidae; genus Conus; species Conus canariensis. The sequence continues at coordinate 69,504,016 of CM065718.1, read as the reverse complement.
TCACACTCAATTGCTCACTTTCACCACAGTGCAGAGCTGCCGAGCTTCAATCACACTCACTTGTTCACTTTCACCATTGTGCAGAGCTGCCGAGCTTCAATCACACTCACTTGTTCACTTTCACCACAGTGCAGAACTGCCGAGCTTCAATCACACTCAATTGCTCACTTTCACCACAGTGCAGAACTGCCGAGCTTCAATCACACTCAATTGCTCATTTTCACCATAGTGCAGAGCTGCCGAGCTTCAATCACACTCACTTGTTCACTTTCACCACAGTGCAGAACTGCCGAGCTTCAATCACACTCAATTGTTCACTTTCACCACAGTGTAGAGCTGCCGAGCTTCAATCACACTCAATTGTTCACTTTCACCACAGTGTAGAGCTGCCGAGCTTCAATCACACTCAATTGTTCACTTTCACCACAGTGTAGAGCTGCCGAGCTTCAACCACACTCAATTACTCACTTTCACCACAGTGCAGAGCTGCCTAGCTTCAATCACACTCAATTACTCACTTTCACCACAGTGCAGAGCTGCCGAGCTTCAACCACACTCACTTGTTCACTTTCACCACAGTGCAGAGCTACCTAGCTTCAACCACACTCACTTGTTCACTTTCACCACAGTGCAGGGCTACCTAGCTTCAACCACACTCACTTGTTCACTTTCACCACAGTGCAGAGCTGCCGAGCTTCAATCACACTCAATTGCTCACTTTCACCACAGTGCAGAGCTGCCGAGCTTCAATCACACTCACTTGTTCACTTTCACCATTGTGCAGAGCTGCCGAGCTTCAATCACACTCACTTGTTCACTTTCACCACAGTGCAGAACTGCCGAGCTTCAATCACACTCAATTGCTCACTTTCACCACAGTGCAGAACTGCCGAGCTTCAATCACACTCAATTGCTCATTTTCACCATAGTGCAGAGCTGCCGAGCTTCAATCACACTCACTTGTTCACTTTCACCACAGTGCAGAACTGCCGAGCTTCAATCACACTCAACTGCTCACTTTCACCACAGTGCAGAACTGCCTAGCTTCAATCAGGCTCACTTGTTCACTTTCACCACAGTGCAGAGCTACCCAGCTTCAATCACACTCACTTGTTCACTTTCAACTATTTTCTCTTTCACATACCGTATTATTGCCTTTTAAACATTAAACACTAACTATACAGACAGTGGGTACAGAGATATGCATAACTGTGTAAATGAATGTCCACTTTTATCTCCCCCATCCCATCGCCTACCTCCCCTCCCCTCTTCTATAGGGTTACTATCAAGAAACCAGAATTGTAAAATGAAAGAGCAATGAAGAGAATGAATTCAGCCAAGAATAGAAGCATTGTTGGGCTTGCCTATAGGGATGCTGTTCTACTCATTCGAAGCAGCCTTCTCCTGTAATTCCAATTTTGGAACCTACCTGTGTCTCTCTTGCCAATACTTTCATGTTCTTGTCACCTGCTTGTGTCTCTTTCATCAATGCTATGCGTGTTCCGTCACCTAACTGTGTCTCTACCACAACACTGTGTTCCTGTCACTCAGCTGTGTCTTTCACTGGAGCCTACACAATACTGTGCGTTCCTCAGGGTTTCACATCATGTACAAATGGGTTAAATTACTCACTAACATTGGAAATCACACACACAAAAAGAATGCAAGAGGGTATGAATACATTCAGAAAATTAATCAAAGGGCGTGAACACATGCTGATTGTACAACATGGGGTCTCATTACAGACAAGTTCAAATGAAGAACTGAAACAGGTGATTGCATGTAACTTAGAACATAAATATTTCTGTAAAGAGTGCTTTCCCTTCTCTAACGTTCATTCATCTACCCGCCAATCAGCAAAGGCCTTAGTTCATCAGAAGTGAAATGTAGATTGGTTTTTGCAGCTTACTTTCCTCACCTGTTAACATGAGGAGTTTGTCTCTCACAACACGGTGTGTTCATGTCATCTATTTGTTGTTTTTCTCATCAAAATTCTGTGTCATCTACTTGTACTCTTCTCATCAAAATTCTGTGTTCCTGTCATCTACCAGTTTCTCTCACCAATACTGTGTGCACCTGTCACTTACCCCTGTTCCTGTCAACGACCAGGTATCTTCTCGTTACCTACCTGCATATCTACCACCAACATGGTGTGTGTTGCTGTCACCTATCCATGTCTCTGTCACCAACACCATGCGCATTCCTGTCACCTACCTGTGTCTCTCTCACCAACAGTGTATTCCTGCCACCTACCAATGTCACTAACTGTCTGTATTCCTGTTGTCCACCTATGTCTCTCTCACCCATAGCAGATGTGTCTTCATTACCAGCCTTGGTGTTTCCTTCTCTTCAAATTCTTTGCTCTTGTCATCTACCCGAGTTTCTCTCACCAACACTGTGTGTTCCTGTCACTTACCCCTGCCCCTGTCACCAAAAATGCATCTTCTTGTCATCTATCTGTGTATCTATCACCAACACAGTGTGTGTTGCTGTCACCTATATATGTGTCTCTGTCACCAACACCATGCCTATTCTTGTCACCTCCCTGCGTCTCTCTTACCAACAGTGTGTTCCTGTCACCTACCTATGTCACTAACTGTCTGTATTCCTGTTGCCTACCTGTGTCTCTGTCACCAACACCAGGTCTGTCATCTACCTATATCACTCTCATCAACAGCGAAGCGTGTTCTCATTACCAGCCTGTCTTTTTCACCAACTCTGTATGTATTCCATCACTCCATATGCCTCTCTCACCAACCGTGCTTGTGAACCTGTCATCTATCTGCGTCTCTTTCACCAACACTGTTTGTTCATGTTAACTGTCAGTTTCTCACCAACACTATTCATGCCTAACACCTACCTGTATTTTTCTCACCAAAAACCAATCAAGTTTCTGTCACTTACCTTTTTATTCCAGGAAGCGACAGCAGGATTGGGACGGTTGATAGCAGACACCACCAGTTTGTGTTCGTTCTTCCTCACACCTGTCGCTTCATCCACCCATGTTCCCTATTAGCAACATGACAATGGTAACCAACATCATGACAGTAATAATTAAAATGATAATAATTAGATATATACATTGAGCCTAAAGTGCCTGAATAAAAAGGCACATGCAAGAAAACCATATAGCAAAACAGGCAAATAGTATCAAGGGTGACACTTTGAAAATCTGAAAAAAAAAGAAAATGAGGCAGGGGTCCAGGGGCCGCCCAGGCCCCAGCGGGGTGCAGGGGCAGTGCCCCACTGGGGGGTCCGGGGTTTGCCTCCCGGCCGAAGATTTTATGAAACTTTACGCTGCCTAACTGGAAAACTTTTTCTACCAGCACAATGGCGCGATGTAGGCTAACAAAGTTCGCTGGACCTGTGTTGTCTTCAACGATAGAGAGCGCTTCCTCATTTCTGGTCGTCTGCTACAGTGCTGCTTCGGTCATAATACCGCTGATTCAACTGTTTTTCAAAAAAAAAACTTTTTTTTGTTGTTGGGAATAACGAAACTTGAAAAACGGAATTTCCGCCTGGGGCCTCGCTGAGAAAACGGATTTCAGTCACCCAGACGGAAGAGTGGCACCCATGTAGTATCAATGTCCAAATGTCAATCCAGATTCACTGTGTCACCCACACATTGCCAGCAGCATGCCCATCAACATTCATGGACACATACACAATGATGCATGTAACTTTCCTTTCTTTTATTTATCAGACAAGGGTAAAGGCCAAACTACCAAAATTTCCAGACTGTAAACTGCACCATTATGTATGGTGCACCCACTGTCTTTTGTTCAATTTTTTTAAAAAAAGCAAAAAAAAAAACCCACACAAAAAAACCAATCATAAACAGCATCAACCAATAAGCCACAAGAAAGTAGATGCAAAAACCGCTAACACAAATGGTGAACACAGTATAAACAAAGCCTGTGCATTCTGAGGTATGACCAGCATGATCTGGCAGGCAAACAGGAAAGGGCAATACATGCAATGATTTAAAAAAAACAACAACCCAAAACAATAAAATCAGCAGTCAGATTCTTTATCACTGCTGCTCCTACTACTACTAAAACTACTCAAGAATTTCAAGTACTCTTCATCAATGTTGGCCATGTTGTTCGCATTCTGGTTCTTCCACTTGTGACTTGTCTATTGTCAAGACCATGCTTGTTTCTTGGACAGCATTATGATAATGGACTACTGTGATTCTTTGAATTGAGATTATTTGCTGCGCTGCATATGCCACCGTCTGACCACCACCTTGAGCTGCTGTACAGTTGCCCTTTTGATAAGCCAGATCAATGGCCTTCAACTGGAAATCCTCATTGTAGGCTTCACTTTCTGATCAGCATTTTTGTTTGATTGTGTAGTGCTAATGAGTGACTGATCAAGCAAAAACAATATTCAGTTTTTGTTGATGATGCTCATTTTGCATGTCACATGTATGAATCATTTTTTTCTCTCTGTAGATGTGGTCAAATCTGATTTGTTGAAACATTGGTTTTAAGTTTGTTGGATCATCTGCAGATCAGTAAAGATAACTCTATGGGGAGTTCAGAATAGAATCAGAAAAATCCATGAACAGACTGATGCCAGTCGCCACAGGGGTTAGGGTCTAGGAAAAAAAGAAAACGGCTCTTAGCTTGAAAACAATGATTTTCTCTAATACATTTGTCAAAATCAGACATTTTTCAATACAAATTAGAAAAAATAAATGTGTTTGGGCAATTGTACTTAAATTTTTTTCCAAAATTAACAAAATCAGGATGACCAACTCTCAACTCTAGAGTGCATGAAACTGAAATTTGTATCCCGATCCCTCCCCTTCACCTTTAACATGCATGCATTTAAACATTCATAAATGCAAAAACATGAACACAAACTGATCCAGACTGTCACATCATCATCATCATCACACACACACACACACACACAACACACACACACACACACACACACACACACACACATTTATAGTTATACATACACACTAATATGATACACAAACTACTTCACGTCAGCAGTGACTCACCACCCTCTCCAAGATCTGGTCGTTGGCATCCATGATAACATCAAACTGTTCATCCAGCTCAAGTGCATGGTCTGTCCCAGAGATGGTGCCTTTCACGTTGTGGTGACGCATTATCCTCTGCAGTCTGCGTAGGTGCAACCACCACACAAAAAGGCATTTAAAAAAAAAAGAAGAAAAATCAGATATCAAGCAGACAATACATTTCTTCATTTCCAAAGTTTCCATGGTAGATCTTTTCAATCAATACCTTCAAATCTGGATTTTAAAAAAGGGTGAAAATGAACATGTCTTTTGGGTTAGTTTCAAAGCGAGGTGACTGAAGGCCGACATTTAAGCAAATTTTTCTAAGAAAAGTTACAGATTGTCCTGTAATCTGTTTGTCTGGATTGCCTTGTGGAACCAAATAACTTTTCAAATTTCGTGTCTTTTGGGGACAAATGTAGTATACTTTACTGTGAGCCTTCAGAGAATCCTGATGAGGTGGAACCATCCACAGTGAGAGGCAGGAGAGAAAGAAATCAGTGTCATATGTTTTAAACAGGCTATGACAGCGGGCACTCACAGCTGTAACACTCTTCTGGCCTCCAAGTCCAAGACATTGCGGACAGTGTCGTATGTGGAGTAGTAGTCATAGTCATCCCCCATTGGCAAGTTGTTGGACATCTTGGTTGCCTGCACCGCTGTTCTCAGCATTTTCTGAAAGTTAAAAATCACCCTATCAGTCACACACCAATTAAGCTGTACCCATGCTAGCTCCACCACTCCACTGGGACTAGTGGGAGCAAACTATATGAAGCTGTCATCAGGTAATTCACCAAAGAGGGCACTGCACCACTGTAAAGTAACTTTGGTGGCATTCAGTGATGCAGATCCAACATTAGCCGGATTCTGTCTGTTAAGGCCCCTGAATACAGTCTGGATGACCATAGCTGTTCAGTCACAGTACCAGCAAGAGTGAACATTCCAAGGCAAAGTGTGCCAATATGTCCATACAAAGACGGCCTGAATGAACTCCGATGCCAAAGACTGGGACGCTAACTCGCTGTGTGTATGGATATGGAAAGGAAACTGGTACTGATGTAATAACACACATGGATGGGAGTAGGGCAAGAAGGCCAGTGATCTTAAACTTTTTTGAATCGTGATTTATGAAAATTAAAATGACACTGTTTGATAGAGTCTAAATTGTTCTCAGATATTTTCATTCAATCTACGCTTTTTTGTTTTTTTGAATGAGCCATCCTGATACCAGCCCATGTGAGAAGTAGACACCCCTGCAGTGCTGGTCAGAAAATTGGTTATTGATTTATCCATTAAGTGAATAAAGCTGACCGTAATGTTCCAGTTTGTCGATTTGATCCTATGGCACCACTCAGCAATTCTGGTCAGGGATGGACTGGAGCTGGAAAATCCCACAAACATAGCTCTCATGGGACTAGGGCCCATGGATGACTTCCCAGCCCCCAGCACAAATCAAAGCATGATGAGGACTGATCCAACTTTTTAAAGTTTTTTTTTTTTTCTTTTCATGCAGTAGTGCGTAGTGAATCCTGTAATCATGTGCAGTTGAAATCCAATACTATTATGATTGACTGTGATGAATGAAATCATTCACACACACCCACACACAAACACACCCACACATGTACACACACAACACACACACACACCACACACAACACACCACACATGTACACACACAAACACAACACAACACACACCACACACACACACACACACACACACACACCTTTTTTTTGCCCCACGGATGCCATGGTAATGGCCAAGCTGTTAATTTTTTTTGTTTAAATTACACTCATCTGGTGAACTAACAGAATAACAGGCTAACAATTTTATTTGTCCAAAAGATGAAAATTCATTTTTCGACAGCACAGCAACCATATACTGGACACACACACACACACACACACACACACACACACACACACACACACACACACACAAGGCATAAACTGCCAGTGTAAGAATCCATAGTAAATCAATCCCATCAGTAAAATTAAATATCTTTATGCAAGCACACTTTTCCCACACACACCCTCCCACCCACTCCACCCCCCCCCACCACCCCCCCCCCCCCCCCATCCCACACACACACGCACACACACACACACATACTAAACAAAGAAACATGTTGGTAAAAAGCTATATTTATAAGTATTACATACTGTCAGAAGAATTTTTTTAATTACATAATGGACTTTTTTGCTTACCTTGCAATTTTGCATGATTTGCAAAAACAGAAAATGTTTATAATTTTATGTTAAAAATTCATTGAACAGTATCATAAAGAAAAACAAAACAAAAACAAAACAATTAACAAAAACAACCATACTTTAAAGCTTCCTCACTGAAATGTCAACAGACGTTAACTTTTCTGACAATATGTAAACGTGCACTAATGATCTCATCTTTTATGCACATTCCAATTTTACTAATACTTTAATTAATAGATATATACATATATATCTATTAAACAGATTTACAGGGTCTTGTTTCTCTGTCAAAAAAACATGCATTTTTTATGGCCACTATAGGCAGTATTGCCTTATAACTTATAATCCTAGTTTCAGGGTACAACATCCATTTTCACCAAAATTATAAAAATAACTACAACATTATATGCAGTCAACCATCCCCTGACTAACCAAAAATTAATAAAACACCACGCAAGGAAAAGGTGATGGCTGGTCATAGTACCACTAGAAAAAATACTCCTCTTGGTGTGTTAGGACTTTAAAATTCAGCTTCAACTTCTGTGTTCAAGATCTAGTACAATTTTGTTGCATTCATGAGACTGTGGAAATCTAGTCCATTATTGACTAGTGACCAGCAAACACATAATATGTGATTAGTTAGATGCATATTCAGTTTGTTATTTGTAATTTCCTCTTTTAATATTGAACAGTATAAATTCCAGGATCTATTTGAATGGTTAAGGCATATTTTGTAATGCCAGTTTGAAATTTAGACACATGTTTAGTTGTTTATTGGTTGATGGCACAGTCAATCTAATACTCAATCGACCACAAGTCACTTTATACTATGATCAGTTGATGACACGATTGCTGCTTGTTACCATATTCTTACACACTGTGGAATCACAAGCTTTTCAAAGTGGACTGATTTATAACCACTGTCACAGTGTAAGCTGACACTAGTTGCACAGCTCACACTATCACAGCTTGTCATATTTTGGATAACATACAAGAACATGTGACTAGACTTTATTTTTTTACTTAGTGACACTGACTGCCCAGTCATGGTATGAGTGTGAATCATGTGAGTGATACTGGCTAACTGACACTGTAAAGAAAAAAAAAATGGAAATCATTAGCACACAGTTTCCTGAAGACATGAAATGATGAATACTATAGATTCAAATTGCACTTGTCTGTGTCTTCAAGAAACTTAGTGCTAGTAATTCCCCCCCCCCCCCCCCCCCCCCCCCCCCCCCCCCCTTTTTTTTTTTCTTTTTCTAATGTGTCTGTTACGGCCTTTAACTTTGCCAGTTTTATCTTTGCCAGTTTTATCTTCATCTTTCTTTACTATTATCCACACTTTTCTGCCTTTGACCCTTTGCAGCCCATTCAATGTCTTCACACTTACTTCATTTTTTTTCTTTTCATTACAGTTCATAATTAGCCAGCTTTTTGTTGTTGTTGTAACCTAGACATTGAATAAAAAGTTAAAGAGGTTAACCTAGCAAGTTCCTACTGGCCATCAGGGCAGTAAACAGCTGTCAGCTAATCACCTAATGTCAGTTGTCTGTGTAATGATCAAGGAAAAAAGTGACAGTCATTCAGCCATCAATTTATTGGACCGGCCCCGGGTTCATTGGTACTATCTTCTCATCTAGGTTTTTTTCTTCACACCTGTTACAATAATAAGCTTATAAAAGAATAACAACAGTTCAAGATTTGTCTGAAAAGTTTATCATTATTTTCATTGAAATGAAGATGACATGTTTTGACTTCTGACAGTTTGAGTACATTCTCCTGTCACAAATACTAGTTATACTAGGACACTTTGTTTCACGGGAAGGTGATTTAATTCATTTCATGATTGGGGTGCTTCTGATTTTGAGGTGGGGAGGGGGGAGAAGATGGACACGTAAAGTGCTGGCTTAAAGTTAACTCAACGAAATACAATATCTGCTTATAAACATGAAATAAGTGAACATATTCTAAAAACAGCTTTTCTGTTTATCTGATTACAGATAAGCTTGATAGAAAATCACCAAAAGTGTCCATTTTGATGACAGATATTGATGAGATAATATTTCATTCTCGGAGCTCTTTACACAGAGCCTCTGTGATGACAATGGCACACCAAGGTCCGAGTTAAAAGTAGCTAATAGGCACCTAACACAATAGTGACTGATGAAGATTTTGTGCTATCTAATGTGAAGAAGGCTTATAAGTGCGATATTCTACTGAATCAGTATGGTTTCTATCATGAGTAAATCTGTGAGTGCGAATTTGTAGCAAAAGAAAAGCAGAAAGACATCTTGATCTTTCCATCAAAACGAGGCAAATTATATTGCTTCCAGTTCTTCACAATTATTATGTTAGGCCTTGTAATACTAGCCTGTGATAGTGCGGTCAGACCAATCATTGTAATGTTTGGTAGTTGTGCACAGAATACGCAGTATTACAAAAGCTTCGAGCCAGTGACAGATAAAAATCTGCCATGATAGAGAATGTTTAACACTGTCCATTTTGTTGCCCTACAAGAGTTGAAAGTACTAGACTCCCTGTTACGATAATGTTAAAAACCGATCATCTTGTCTTTGTCTAAATTTAAAAAATAAATAAATAAAAAAATAAAAAAGGTCCTTTATTTGATAAAATACAGAAACTAAAGACAAGAACACAAAAAGGAGCTTCAATTTGCCATCATCTCCAATACACAAACAAAAGAACAACAAAGTGATGGTACTATTATTTGCCCATGCCATTATAATCCTCCGAAGTGGTGGGTTAACCACGGTTAACCAGAGTTAACTGAAAACTAAAATTACAAGTAACTGATGTCAAATCCAGATGAAAACAACATTTAGAAAGAAAAGGGGTTTGATACCGCCATGTGTGTAGATAAGCAGATTAACTAAAGGACAAAACAAAAGTTTGTTCTGCATTTCTTGGGTCTTCTTCCGGCAGAAACAAACAACAATTAGGACAGTGAAAACGAAGAACGAGAAACCACACTTATCTTCTCATATTCGACGCAAAACAGCTATTGGATGAAAACAATAAAGATAATTTACGTTTTTGAATTAGTCAACGTAAAAATTTATAGTAGGTCATACACGTGCATGGTATGATACCTTCACCAACAGCTGAATCGTGGATGACGTCTCCGTGGAGATGGTACAAAACCATTTCCATAATGAAATAATTCAAGTCTTACTTGTGAAAATTCAGATATGCTTGAACATCCTGGAAATAGTTCCTCAGGCTTTTCTTCTGAATTACTAGTACTATCATCCATGGTTGTAGTCGTTGTGTCAGTGGTATCGTGGGTGCTGGAAGACGCCATGTTTGATAAATGTGTCTTCGTACCAAAACCATGGCGAAGGCAAAAATTTGCCATTTCGTTTGCCGAATTGTACCCAAATATACCAAGAAAAACAAACCATTTTTGTTTCAGCCCTACCCAGGCGATCACACAGAGCCCCAACTGGGGACCATCATCACCACCCAAAGGCCAGTGATAACAGCAACAATCATAACAAGAACGTATTAAATCAACCGAAAGAACCCAAAACAACAATAAATAGTAAACGAGGCAGGTTATCTCCCACCATTGGTGAAACAATGGCCTAAGGAAATATCGAAAACAATAGACAAGAAAGGTTTTTTGTTGTTGTTTTTTTTGCTCCCAGCTTAGTCATCCCTACAGTGACTACAGTCAAGGAACAATTTTCATATTATGTGACTTTATAAGCCTGCATCTAATTAAGCCAAAACACCGCAAATAAGCACTCATTAAGGTGCAAAATATGCCTAACGTTTATTGAGCAATTAATATCAACCGGTCAAGTGAATGTTCGACGGACATGACGTCACAAATTATCACCCACCCACCCACCCACCCACCCACACACGCACGCACGCACGCACGCACGCACGCACGCACACACACACACACACACACACACACACACACACACACACACACACACACACACACACACACACACACACACACTATTCCACAGACGGCTGGTTGCAAGGGAATGGTAATGTAGAGAAAAAAAAAGAGTGGAGAAGTAAGGACGGTACAGAAACAGGGGACAGTCAAGAGCAGGAAATGAGAGAGAGAGAGAGAGAGAGAGAGAGAGAGAGAGAGAGAAGAGAGAGAGAGAGAGAGAGAGAGAGAGAGAGAGAGAAGACAAGACAAGACAAGACAAGACAAGACAAATTCTTTATTTACGAGGATAATACTGACGTGCTTTTTTACATCCAGTCCTCGCCCTGAGTAGGGACTACAACATGCAGTGAAATCAATTAATGTAAGAAAGCAAAGAAGCAAGCAAAGCGGTCATGTAATCATAGAGGAACAGCAAATGAAAATAGAAGAGAAATGAAAACAAAACAAAAAAATAAGAATAATAATAAACAGAAAAGAAATAATAATAATAATAATAAAAATAAAATAAAATAAAAATGAGAATAACAATAATGAAGAGGAAGGAGAGAGTGGGGGTAGGGAGTGAGGTGGGCTGGGGGAACATATGTAAATTATGTACTACAACGTACAAGATTGGCTTGTATGAAAATAGACAGTGAAGTGAATATGACAAAATACGTACATATTTTTGAACACACACATACACGCACGCTCGCACGCATAGAGAGAGAGAGAGAGAGAGAGAGAGAGAGAGAGAGAGAGAGAGAGAGAGAGAGAGAGAGAGAGAGAGAGAGAGAGAGAGGAGGAGGGCACAACATGTAATCATTTTTCGTAAGGCATGAAAATACGTAGAAGGTATTAAGCAAAGTGAGGGGGGGGGGGGGGGGTGCAAAAAAAAAGAAAGAAAGAAGAGAGAGAGAGAGAGAGAGGGGGGGGGACAGCATGAAATGCAATGATTTGAAATGGAAATGTACTAAAACGTACAATAATTGTATAAAATCAGACAGTAAAATGAATATGACAAAATATGTACGGAATTCGGAACATACACACGCACGCACACACAGGCAGAGAGAGAGAGGAGGAGAGAGAGAGAGAGAGAGAGAGAGAGAGAGAGAGAGAGAGAGAGAGAGAGGAGAGAGAGAGAGGAGAGAGAGAGAGAGAGAGAGAGAGAGAGAGAGAGAGGAGAGAGTGAAAAAAGGGCACAACATATCATTTTTCACAAGATTATATCCATATGCAAACATATATATATATATATAATATATATATATATATATCCACACACACACACACACACACACACACACACACACACACACACACACACACACACATAATAATATATTATATATATATATATATTTACATATACACACACACATATATATATATATATATATATATATATATTATATATATATATATATATACATACATATACACATATGTATATACATACTATATATATATATATATATAATAACTACACAATATACACACACATACACAACACATATACATATACACGTGCGCGCGCGTGTGGACACACACACACACACACACACACACACACACACACACACACACACACACACACACACACACTACACAGATGGGGGGGACGGGGAGGGAGGAAGGGGACCGAGAGAGAGGGAGGAGTAAGAAATGAACTGTCCAACAAAGTGCTGGTATGTGACAGCAATGTGCACAAGGTGCATGCATGCACAGAATGACCTAGTGTCTTGTCATGTGCTTTGTTTGTCAATGTCATTGGCGGTAACTAACACCCTCTCTGTCTAAATTTTGACCTAGGTGTATGTTGGAAGGGGGCAAAACAATCACCGGTCCAACCACAAGGTAGGTTGCCCCATAAACACTGAGGCACTAGAGGGAGGGGGGGGGGAGGGGGCTGCAAAAAAAAAACCCTCAGAAAAACACTCCTGATTGAGAGAGAGAGAGAGAGAGAGAGAGAGAGAGAGAGAGAGAGAGAGAGCGCATCTGAAGCATTGTCTACAACATATATCACAAAATCAAGTGGTTCCTTCAACCTCATCACCCTCCTGAGGTCGGTGTGGAGTTCAACCTGAGAGAGAGAGAGAGAGAGAGAGAGAGAGAGAGAGAGAGAGAGAGAGAGAAGAGGGGTGGGGAGTGCGGGTAGGTCTGTGTCAGAGACGGAAGAAGATTTAAAAAGAAAGAGACAGGTAGAGACCCACTTCACAGTTAGAAATCTATTCATACATTGGGTTTGAATGGACAAAAACAAATGCCAGTTTACATGAAAGATGTCTTCACATGTGGTAGGGAAAATTTCTGCACAAACATCAATTTCTGAAACATCAAAACACTCACAAGAACTTGTGAACGTGAGCACGACGGACTCGCGTACGTCAGATATCCACTAAGCCGTGTCCATTAGACTCTCGTCTGAAATCTTTCAATCTAATTCATTATCTAGCTGTGACTGAATCCTGCGCACTGTGCTCTTGTATCTTAACAGATGTAATGTAGTATATATGGATCAGTCCGCAGACAGTGAATCATGGCTGAAAATGAGACTGAGACTGAAACAGTAGATGTTTCTGTTGCTGCGTGCGTGTGTGCACGAGAGAGAGAGAGAGAGAGAGAGAGAGAGAGAGAGAGAGAGAGAGAGAGAGAGAGAGAGAGAGAGAGAGAGAGAGAGAGAGAGAGAGAGTATTGTGTGTACGTTTAAACGATATCGTTCTGCTTTATATGATTAATACTTCTGCCTGAAGTATTGAACTGATATCTATCTTAGGAATAATCCAAAACTATTCTGTGCATTCATTGATTTCAAGTAGGCCTTTTCCTTAGGAGACAAAGACTATACTTTTGCAACAAAGTATTCAAGGTCAAGCTCTTAGTGTCATTGTCAACATACATGACAGAATCAAGTCCCGTGTTTTCCTCAACAGGAAGGAGTCTGACCAATATCGATGTTGCGTGTGTAGGTGTCTGACGTGCAGAAAATCTTGCTCCCATTCTGTTTTCATTGTATCTCAATAGTTTGGAGGATGTTTTTTTTTTTTTTTTTTTTTTTTTTTTTTTAAAGGAATGACTATCTTTCCGTTGGTGTTGGAATGAACAATGATAAACCTTGAAATACGTGGAATTGTAGGTTCTTTTGTACGCAAACGACTCTTTTTCTTATTGACGCATTCAAGAGACAAACAAAACGAAACAGAACAGAAGAAAACAAAACAAGAAACAAACAGATAAAAAAAAAAACCCTCTGAATTAACATTTAAGAGTGCGTATCAGATTTGTGGGAAAATGTATTGCTGTTGTTGATTGTTGTAAATATTTAAGGGTAACTTTAGCAAAAATGGATTTTGTTGAAAAGAAAGAAAAATGTAGGCCTACATGAACAAGTGCATTAAGATGATAGTTTCTTCAGGAAATCAAGATTCAACTTTTGATGTTACCCTTGATTATATCAATTAATGGTTGATCCAGGTTTATTATACGGCTGTGAAATATAGTATCCTAGGATAACTGCTTGAAAAATTATCGAAACATTTATTTTGATTGAAAAGAAGTACAACGGATAATTTGATTCACGGTGATACACCCTTCAGTCAGGCTAATCAGATTTTGAACTTTTCTTATGTCTGGTAAAAAAATTCTTGTAAATATTTATAATGTATTATATAACTAGAATGCAAAGAGTTGTATCGATCAATATGGGTGAGTGCTATTCACACGATTTCAACTGGAACAGGGTCTGATTGTGTTTGGTTGGAAGTCGTAGACGTAATAAAATAAAGACCATTTCTGTCGAAATGTTATTACTGCTTTCAAAAGAAATAATTTTTTAAAGCTATGGATGGAAGTATTACAAAAGAGTGATAAATGTGCTTTATACGCACCATTGAAAAGAGTTCAACAGGGAAAAAATATAGCGGTCAGTAGCCCTACGCACACACGGTTTCATGATTCAAATTTAATGTAATAATCACTGTTTACCAGTTGAACCAGGGTTAGTAAATTGAAGTCCGAAAGCAGATCTCTCTGCAGAAAATGTGACATGCATTGTTGGTGATGAGTTCCATTTTATCATAAAGCGTCTCTGTTTTTGTGGTGTATGGGTACTGCTATCCGACAGACACTTATGTCCCAAGACTATTCTCATTTTGTAAATTGTTCATTCGCAGACAGTTTTTTTTTTTAATTTGAGAGTAAGCAGATTCATTAAAACTTTCAATATTGTATAGCACACTCTCACATAAAACTGAATGGTTATATTTAAAAGAGCGCTGTTAATACAAGAATTAGACTAAATCTCGTTGTCTTATTGATTATACTGAAATTCTGCATGCCCCTGTAGGTATCACAGGTAACAATCTTGAATACCCAATTGTGTGTGTGTGTGTGTGTGTGTGTGTGTGTGTGTGTGTGTGTGTGCGCGCGCGCGCGTGCGTGCATGAGAGAGAGAGAGAGAGAGAGAGAGAGAGAGAGAGTGTGTGTGTGTGTGTGTGTGTGTGTGTGTAAATAAGTGAATGAGTAAATAAGTAAGTGCGATTCGAAAGCGAGGCTTCGAGGTCGACAGCTGCTTTTTTCTTCTGTGTCACCGTTCAGCTCTTATTTTGTGAATTTCTTCTATTCCGCTAGTTTGGGTGTGATATCCTTTCACTGAATTGAAGTTTGATATCTTTTGTACATTTTGGCTGGTCGGAATTTTGTTATTTTGTGTGGTTGTCATTTTTTTTTTCTCTTTACATTAATTTGTTCAGTGTGTGTCTTCAAAATGGCGGACTCACGTGTGGAACCAGTGTTTTTGCTGAAAAGAGACCTGCCTTATTCTTTCGGCTCTGATCAGAATCGTTCCTTTCAGGCCCTGGACATTTGTGTCGCAGCCGAAAGAATATGCGGCAGAGAAACTATGGTGGGCGCGCAGGAAATACGGGGATTATGGAGACTCTACCCAGCGACTCGAACAGCACGCAGTAAGTTGTTGATAGAAGGTTTGTCTCTTAGCGGTGTTGAACTGCGTTTGTACGACAAGAACCCTTTCATACTCACAGGACAGGGTGACTCTGAAAGACCAGCCACCAAAGTTTGGATATCGAATATCCCCTTGTCTTGCGATGGAGCGGATATTGAGTCAGCTCTTGTGAAGCTTGGAGTTGTTTTTCGCTCCCCTTTGATAATGGAAAAAGTAAGAAACAGAGATGGAAAGCTGACCCGATTTTACTCTGGTAGACGTTTCATTTTCATCAACGTCCCAGAAAAACCATTGGAAAGGTTTGTAAAGGTGGGGGATTTTACTGCCACCCTTTATCACAAGGAACAACCGAAAAAAGAGGCCAGGGTAACGAAGTGCAATCGTTGCTTAAAAGTGGGTCATTGGGCCAGGCAGTGTCCGGAGTCTGTTATCACGTGCAGAGCGTGTCTCCAACCCGGTCATCGGCAAGGGGATCCTGTCTGCCAAATTCCGACTCACAATGATGAAGTTGGGTCAGTGTGGGATCCTCTTCCAGTTGTTTCAACACAGAAACAATCTGTAGACCTTGACACACTCCTCACTGATGACGACAGTGACACGGACTCTGACGCCACTGACACAGAGAAAGAACCTAAGGTGAGTGACACTGAGAGAGAACTTAGTCAGGAAAAGGGAGGTAAAAAAGGTAAGAGTGATAACGAAAGGGACTGTCATTCTAACTTGAGTTTTGCCCAGGTCGTTGAAAAGGGAAAACACAAAAGAAGCAGCAGACCCAAAAAGAGAGAAGAAATGAAAAAGAAGGAAAATGATCTGTCGAAAGCAAAGGAAGGGCTTTTGACACGTCAGTCGAAACTGGATTTTAAAGCCCGATCGCGTTCTGAGACTCCAAAACGGCCGTGGTCAACAGAAGGGGATTCCCCCACTTTGACCGACCCACGTGACAGAAAAGCTGCCAAGATTTCCGCCCCTCATACAGCGATTGAAAAACAGTGACAGGGTCGGACACGACTGATGACACGGTTGTACGATTTTTCGTGCGTCTCATGGTCATTTGTTCGTTGAACCCTGCAACATGGCTTTATCTTCTTTAAATGTTTTTTCTGTAAATGTCAGAGGGATAAGATCCAATAATAAGAGAAAACGCGTCTTCAGGTTTTTAAAAAACAATGAGTACGATGTGATCTGTCTGCAGGAAACTTATATTAATACAGCTGTAAGTGAACAGTGGCAAAAAGAATGGGGAGGTAAGCTCATGTTCACTGAAAAAAGTACACATAGCGGTGGATTAGTAATATTAATTAAGAAAAATTTGTCAGCTGAAACGGAAATAGTGTATGCATCTGAAAGAATTGTAATCTTGAAAATCACTACAGGAGAGAAACAGATGATTGTGGTAAATATCTATGCCCCTAATAGTTTACAGGAAAAACATAATTTCTTCGATAAATTAGAAGATGTTATAAAAAATTTAAATACCAATAACCTTATTGTGTGTGGAGATTTCAACACTGTCTTAAGTAACGAGTATGATGTGATAAGTGGTGATTATCACGACCAGCATACTGTACAGAGATTTAACAGAGTGGTGAGTGATTGTGACCTGTATGACACATGGCGAATGTTTCACAACGAAGAGAAAGAATTTAGCTGGTCTAGAATTAATCCATTTATTGCAAGAAGACTGGATTATATACTGACCAGTTCATCTATTTTTGAAAATGTAGTGCAGAGTACTATGCAGAGTGTGTCTTTCTCAGATCACAGAGGTTGTTGTGTTTTAGTGAAGTTCGTTGATGTTGTACATGGTAAAGGGTATTGGAAATTTAATGGATCCCTTCTTTCGGATATAAACTATGTTAATTATATAAATCATACTTTAGAAACTTTTGAAAAAGACCCTGAAGATGATAATCAGATAACTTGGGAGCTATTAAAAATCAAAATCAAAGAATGTACAATTAAATTTTCAAAAGAAAAAGCATTGTTAAACAGAAATAAATTAGCGCGACTGAATGCAGAATTGAATACACTCGATAGTGCCCTCAGCACTTATCCAGACTGCCAGGAAACTTTGCGCAAAAGAGAGCTCGTAAAACTAAAATTAGAATTAGAAGAAACTAGCAAAGCCCGTGCAGCTCAGGTAAGGGCTCGAGTTCAGTGGATTGAACAGGGGGAAAAAAACTCTAAGTTCTTTCTTAGTTTAGAAAAAGCAAGAGCAAACTCAAAGATCATAGAAAATATTAAAAAAGCAAACGGGGTTGAGATCAAGGGACAAAAAAACATTTTAGCCGCACAAAGAGACTATTTTAGCAATTTATACAAGAAAAAGATAAATAGTGATAATATGCTACAAAGAACACAGGCCTTCCTGCGTGGTGTTAATTTACCTTCTCTATCTGCTAATGATAAAGCTTACTGCGATGGTAATCTTTCAGAGCAAGAAATTACGAGTGCACTGAAAGGAATGAAAAATGGCTCTAGTCCTGGCATTGATGGATTAACCGTTGAATTCTATAAAGTATTTTGGAGTCGGATAGGTAAATACGTAATGGAGTCTTTTAAGACCGCATTTACTTCAGGGAGCATGTCTTCAACTCAACGAAAGGCCGTAATAACACTTATACATAAGGGAAAAGGTTTAGCAAGAAATGATCTCAACAATTGGCGACCAATATCTTTAACAAATGTTGATTATAAACTCCTAGCTAAAAGTCTAGCGGCGCGACTGGGTAGTGTCATTGATTCTTTAATATGTGATGACCAAGTAGGATACATAAAAGGAAGACGTGTGTCCACATTATTACGTCTAATTGATGATGTCACCGAACAACTGCGTCACGAAAACAAACCAGGACTATTAATAACTATTGATTATTTCCATGCTTTCGACTCTATTTCCAAAGAATTCATGTTAAACGCGTTTAAATTATTCGGTTTTGGGGAGGGTTTTGTTAACTGGGTAGAAATATTGATGACCGACTCGATAAGCTGTATAAACTATTGCGGATGGATTTCCGAACCGTTTGCAGTGGAATCGGGAATCAGGCAGGGCTGTCCCTTTTCTCCGTTAGCCTTTGTTTTAGCCCTTGAACTATTGGCAATTAGATTACGGAACGGTTCGGAAATTAAGGGCATTGAAATTAAATGTAATGACAGTACTCAGGAGACATGTCCTTTGTTAATTGCTCTTTACGCTGATGATATAACACTGTTTTTAGCAGACGAAAACGATATGCGAATAGCGCTTGGATTATTTGAAAGCTTTTCGTTCATATCAGGTTTGACAATAAACAGAAATAAATCGGAAGCAATGTGGTTAGGTAGCAAAATAAATTGTAGACAAAATGTTATGGATTTCATATTAAAAAGTAAAATAAAGATATTAGGTATATACTTTAGTAACAGCACAGGTGCATCTAAACTGGAAGAGAACTGGGTGGGTAGAATTGAAAATTGCAGACGGTTGATTTCTACATGGGAGAAAAGAAATTTGAGTATTATGGGCAAAGTAAGTATCGTAAAAACATTTTTAATCTCGCAGTGGGTTTACATAATGCAAGCGATAGTTGTACCAGATTATGTAATTAATGAGATCAATAGATTATTATATAGATTTGTATGGAGAAAAAAGGACTGCAACAAGAAAGCGTTTGAAAAAGTAAAAAGAACAGTGTTGTGTCACGAAACGGATATGGGGGGGATTAAGATGATAGATCTAAAAGAATTTCAAAATGCATGTTTATTACAATGGGGAGCCAAGGTAAGCTCAAAAGATGACACAGATAATGGCACAAATAATAAGTGGTGGCGTATAGCAAGAAACAATTTCTTAGAATTTGGTGAAAAGTGTATTTGCTTCTATGCAACCATAATAAGTAAGCAATTTAAAGGACTGGAACTTATCAAATCACATTTTTGGAACTCGGTGCTATGCACTTGGTTAGATAACAATAATCATTTACAAGTACCAGTGTCTAGGGTAATTTGGAATAACAGTACC
Source organism: Conus canariensis (assembly GCA_033310375.1). Taxonomy (NCBI): domain Eukaryota; kingdom Metazoa; phylum Mollusca; class Gastropoda; order Neogastropoda; family Conidae; genus Conus; species Conus canariensis. The sequence continues at coordinate 69,483,877 of CM065718.1, read as the reverse complement.
ATAAAATATCAA
>CM065718.1:69438865-69478865 GCA_033310375.1 Conus canariensis | reverse complement strand
GCTCTTTTTTTCATAATATTCATTCCTCAATTTCCTCAATTTCCTCAATTTCCACTGTTGCAATGTATTTCTCACTGTCTTGGAAAAGTTGTTCACCCCGATTGCCCCCCCCCCCCTCTCTCTCTCTCTCTCTCTCTCTCTCCCTGCCTCTTTCCCTGTCTCTGTGGTTTAAACCCACATAAAAATAATCATTTTTTTTTCTTCTTCTTCTGATGCACACCTCTCCTCCAAGCATGTGTAAAAGAAACATTTGGTGTTATCAATGAAGAACTGTTCAGGCATATATCAGCGCTCTGCGTGAAAGTTTTTGACTTAACTGTCGGCGGATACCAGTAACAAAAAATGTATGCACGAATTTAACCCACTTTCTAAGAGCCATATACACACAGATTAAACTACCATTTATACATTAGTATGTGACGAAAGTCCTTCGAATGATAAACTTAACGACCACTTCGTAGCCTGGCACAAAATTTGCTCCGTTCAGGTTGAGAGAGAAAAATAAGGAGCATATAATGATGGATAAAATGAAATCACGACAGCATGTCTGCCATCAGAGTGTAGAGTGCAAGGATAACAAGACTCACGTTCTCATAAAAGTACTGGACAGTGTTCATGTCGGGGACCACCTCCATGACCTCATTGTACTGTGTCACCAGCGGTGTCACATCCGGCATAGAGTCCAGCGTTTCCATGGCAACGGGTAGATGGACCTCGGCCTGAATCTCTCCATGGTCTGGTTGCCACACGGTGACGTCACTTTCTTGCAGGAAGCGGAAATGATGAGCATAAACGTCCAGCTCTTCCTGGATGATCTCCTTGAGGAGGATGGCGATGCTGTGCAGGTGTTTCTTCAGGTTGTCTTCCACCTGCCAGTACTTGTAGGCCCACACACCCTGCACAAAAGACATCCACCACAAAAACTGTATACCTGATCATCAATCATCTGCCATTGCTTCCTTGTTACCATAGACGCAGAGGAATTTCTAAGCTGCTAAAACACATAAAATAACTGAAAATGACGAGTTTGTGAAAAGCCATTACAACAATTGCATTGGTGCTTTGAGTGCTGATATGCAAAACAATGATTCAGTTTGGAACCAGCCTTCCACTTTAATCTGCCACTTTGAAAATTTTGAAGGAAATAGAATTTCCAGTGAGAGAAATACTTTTGATCAAGATGCGCTGTCAAAATAGACAGTACGAATCTGAGCGTGTGTAAATCGCTAATTAAAGTCTGCATCTGCATGTTTTAACATTGAATGAAAGGGTAAAAGCCACTAATGTTAGGATTTTTTTGTTACCTCGTGATGACAATCATATAAGTGTTCAAATTTCATCTTATCTTAAACATAAACCTGATCTGTTGGCATGACCATTCACTGACTTCTAAGTAAAGTTATCAACTTGCCTGTTGACTAACTTCATCGACTGACCTGTTTGTAAACCTCAATAATTGACCTCTTGGTAAACCTCAAGCTAATCTATTAGTATAGCTCATTAACTGGTCTGTCATTTAAGTCCATAGATCTGTTGTTAAATCTGATTAACTGACCTGTTGGTAAATCTCGTTGGAAGCGTCTCTGAAGTGTTTCATCTTTTCCATGCCGAGCACGTCAGACATGACGTCATTAACACGACTGGACGCACCGTAGATGGCAGCAGTGTACTCCTCAGGCATGCGCACTTCACTCAGCTTGTGGCCGACAGTGTGGAGGTAGGGTGTGAGGTCTAGAGAATTCTTCAAGTACTGAAGATGTGGGTGTGTTCTGATGTTGTACACAGCATCTGCAAAAGAAACACTTTTCAATACAGATGAATGTGTATAAACAAAGTGATCTGTCCGGTGAATGTGTTGACACTGGCGTTGTCTCTGCATCTGCAAAAATGGTTAACAACTTTGTACCGACATTGTAGACTCTCAATACCTCCATGGCTTTTCGAAAAAGTAATAAAAACTGTGATGACTTGGTCACCCAGTATTTTCTTGTATTAGCAGAACACACCAGGGGGCGAACAGTTTTGGAAGAAGACTCAATCACCATTACTGGTGTAAAAGACTTAGAATTAGGAGTGACCAAAATGCACTTGAGATTTCTCTGAAACTGCTATAATTCACATGTGAAACTTCATTCCTTCGATTGGAGAAAAGAAAACACTTTGCGTTTTATACTATATGTGGTGTGCAGATTGAATTAAGTTAACAAAAATCTTCGTGTGGAGCAGACATTCTCATTCCTACTTTTTTTCCTTCAGTTACTTGTGATGGCTGTAACTTTTACATTTAGTAATCGCCAATTTAAAATCGAAGCTTAATCGTTTTTGTAAATAATATCAACTAATGCAATCTGGCAAGGTGTACGAAAACTTGACACGATGTATGAAGACAGATACACCTGATACCCGTATTAACAGACAGACTCATCTAATACAGTGTTGGAAAGAAAGACTTACCTGGCACAGTGTTACAGAGACAGCGATACCTCATTGACAGTCTTCGCAGACAAAAACAATAGAGTGTTGGAAAGACAGACTTACCTGACACAGTGTTGGAGAGATGAACGCTATGCTGCCTCACAGCCAGGAGATAATTGTCCAGATACATCACAGTCTGTGTCAGCTGCTCCATCCCACTGTCAATCAGTTCCTGTAACCCCAATCAATGCTCAATTAATCAATCGGTCAGTCAATCCGCTATTTAGTAGTGTCTCTGTCATCTGTTCCATCCTAACATTAGTCAACCCCTGCACCCTACGCACCCAGTGAACTTCGTATACAGTGTATATTATCATCATCAACTCAATCAATGCATTAACGTTGTGACTCCCCAAACTCCTGCCCCCATCCCTCGATGTATTATCGTTAGACCCCATCGCCTACCCACCTCTCCCACCCAGCCCCTCCTCCCTCTGCTCTACCTCCACCTTCCCCTGGTCCCAAATGCAAACACTTCACAAACCGAATTCACGTCGAGCCCATACACTTAATTAACATCAGCAACCTATTCAGTGTACGAACTCCAGGAACCAACTCAGCTCATTAACATCAGCAACCCACCCAGTCAGTAGTTTAACCAAGTGGTCACCTCAACAGCTTGCAGAAATGTGTGTTGGTGATTTAATAGTCACCTCCACTTTGCTACAGTGTGTAATCAGACAGTTAACAGTTTAATACAATGCCAACCTCTGCAGCTCGCAGCAATATGCGAACAGACTGTTGATAGTTTAACAGTCACCTCCACAGCTTGCAGCGCTGTGGACAGACTGCTGGTATTTTAACAGACCAATCACCTCTACAGCTTGCAGCAAAGTGTTGACAGACTGTTGGTAGTTTAACAGACTAGGCACCTCAACAGCCTGCAGCAAAGTGTTGACAGACTGTTGGTAGTTTAAAAGACCAATCACCTCTACAGCTTGCAGCAAAGTGTTGACAGACTGCTGGTATTTTAACAGACCAGTCACCTCAACAACCTGCAGCAAAGTGTTGACAGACTGTTGGTAGTTTAACAGACCAATCACCTCTACAGATTGCAGCAAGTGTTGACAGACTGCTGGTATTTTAACAGACCAGTCACCTCTACAGCTTGCAGCAAAATGTTGACAGACTGTTGGTAGTTTAACAGACTAGTCACCTCTACAGCTTGCAGCAATGTGTTGACAGACTGTTGGTAGTTTAACAGACTAGTCACCTCAACAACCTGCAGCAAAGCGTTGACAGACTATTGGTTGTTTAACAGACCAATCACCTCTACAGTTTGCAGCAAAGTGTTGACAGACTGTTGGTAGTCTAACAGACTAGTCACCTCTACAGCTTGCAGCAAAGTGTTGACAGACTGTTGGCAGTTTAACAGACTAGTCATCTCTACAGCTTGCAGCAAAGTGTTGACAGACTGTTGGTAGTTTAACAGACTAGTCACCTCTACAGCTTGCAGCAAAGTGTTGACAGACTGTTGGTAGTTTAACAAACTAGTCACCTCTACAGCTTGCAGCAAAGTGTTGACAGACTGTTGGTAGTTTAACAAACTAGTCACCTCTACAGCTTGCAGCAAAGTGTTGACAGACTGTTGGTAGTTTAACAGACTAGTCACCTCTACTGCTTGCAGCAATGTGTTGACAGACAGTTAGTAGTTCAACAGACCAATCACCTCTACAGCTTGCAGGAAAGTGTTGACAGACTGTTGGTAGTTTAACAGACCAGTCACCTCTACAGCTTGCAGCAATGTGTTGACAGACTGTTGGTAGTTTAACAGACTAGTCACATCTACAGCTTGCAGCAATGTGTTGACAGACAGTTGTTAGTTCAACAGACCAATCACCTCTACAGCTTGCAGCAAAGTGTTGACAGACTGTTGGTAGTTTAACAGACTAGTCACCTCTACAGATTGCAGCAAAGTGTTGACGGACTGTTGGTAGTAGAGGTCAGCGCGGTACTGTCTCATGGCCTGTACAGCGTCCTTCATTTGTTGGCTGAAGGCCTCTGTTCTCTGCTGGTAGCTGTCTGACAGGTGGCCAATGTATTGCCTGCACACACACACACACACACACACACACACGCACACACACACACACACACACACACACACACACATTAACACAGGCATATTGTTTCTTTAAGGTCACGTTTCCCATCATACCATCAACTGCCCTCACACACCTACCATGTCTGGACATCTAGCTGGACATTTACATTGACATTTGGCTCTATTTGAATTTTAACTTCATACCAATATCCAGCATGTTCTCTCATGGCGTCATTTACCTATAACGTTTGAACTGCATTTCATTTTCGCTGAAATCACCAATGAGAACATTTCAACAAATGTCCAAATGGACCTTTGTTTTCTGTTATAAGTTATGATATTCACAACCATAATTCTTTTGAACGTTGAAGTGAATACTACAGGAGCTATATAGGCCTAGCACTCTAGAAATGCTACACACAAGCCTTGTATTTTGATGAGTTGAATCTCATCACAAGCCTTGCATTTTGACGAGTTGAAACTCATCAAAATACAAGGCTTGTGAATCACTCTGCTGTGTAAACGTAGCATTCTGCAGAACTTACTGCAAGTCCTGGAAGCGTTCAGACACGGCAAGGCCTGCGTTCTGCAGGAAAGGACTCCGGCGGTAGAAGCGGTTCAGCTGACGTCTGAGGGTCTGCAGCTGGGAGGCCACCTCACTCATCTCGCTGTTCAGAAGGTCCATCCAGGGGGTCAGGTCCTCGGCCAGAGCGGCAGCACTACGGGAATACCTGACCGCCAGCTCATCACGTATCGCATCACTGACGCTCTTCACGCTCTCCTTGCTGCCTGCTGCTAACTCATTGAGCTTGACCAGGGAGTAGTCCTGGAGAACGAAGACCATGTTGTCAGGACTTTGGATGAACGTTTGATGAATTCTGGATATTTTGATACACTGGGAACATGAACAAGATATATTCATCCGTGACCCGTGTTTGCGGCTTGGAGAATACAATATGATAAACTTGTTAAACAGGAGTGTACGTCACTAGATTTAAGCAGCAAACAGAAAAGAAACAAAAAGAAACAAATCCAAAGATCACAGTTATTTAGAAATCCAAACGATTGGTACAGTTCTTTGTTACAAAAATAAGTTACATTGTTTGATGAAAAGAAAGAAAAAAAAAGAAAAATATATAAAGTTTTCTGATGAAAATACATACAAAATTTATTTCATAATACTTACAAGAAATTCATGTCATTCCTGATCCCATTCTATATTGAAGGTGTCTTCGCTGTGAGTTCCATATTTTATGCATAATTCAATCCACAGTCTGTGACTGCTGTGTCCCATCGCCCATCCAACAACATTCCCCATGAACGTGACAATACCGAAGACTTTGATACGAACTACGGGCATAAATGTGGCAAACATCGAATCCGAGGTCACCATGAGGGCAGAGCGTGAAGGACCACGCAATCTGAGACATGTTCAGAGGTGATGTAGGGATGATGGAAATGATGCTATTGAGTTCCACAGTCCTTAGAGGTTATGTGACAGGGTTTTTCTATACTCTTTCTTTCATAATATTTCCCAGTATCAACCACTTCAGAGCAATAGAGACATATGAGTTGACATTGAATCTTCCCATTTGTTCCCATAGTAAATGTAACAATCAGGTGGAGCCAAAAATGCTTTTAAGAAATGCCTCTGATAGGACTGGAATCCACCACTACAAGCCTGCAACCCAGTGCACTAACCACAATACCACAGCTAATGGTCAGAATATTAACACATTTTTATGACGTGTTGAATGTACATCTACTTTTCATTACACCCCTAACATATGTCATTTCGTTTTTGTCTTCGTCTTCTGTTCATACGTGGGATATCATATATAGCTTTCTCTTTCTAGACACACATTCTTGACAGGTACTCTCTTTTACCTGCAACTCGTGGAGAGAGGAAGGACGCCATTGCAGACGGGAGTGGAGGAGGGTGGAGGTGTTCAAACGTAAGGCCAGAATAGCGTCAGCGACGACGTTAGTCACGTGATCACGGTACACTTCCGCCTTGATGGCCGAGTCGTTGACGTAGTGAGCGTTCACAATTAGGTTCCGTTCTGGATGGTCTGCAACAGTCATGCATTAAATCTTGCGTAGTGGTTGTACTGTGGATACTGAGTGACGTACTTAACATAGATACTGACAGAGTGTCATAGAATAGATGCTACGTCACACAAACTGGGCGAATGGGTAGTTAGCAAGTCATAGAATGAGCACTGAAAAATGATCATAAAATGGGTACCGCATAATAGCGGTACTTTGCAATGTTCATAGAATGGGCGCTATTCAGTATTCACAGCACTGTGTAACATGGGTACTATGTAACTATTATACAATGGGTATTGTTTAATTGTGAAAGAATGGATACTATATAACGATCATAAAATGGGTACAGTGACACGGTCACAGAATGCATAATGTGTAAACCAGTGAAGGGGTACTACATCACCTTAATCGACTGGATACTGAGTAGCAGTCGTAGAATGCGCTTTGCGTAATTGTTACTGAGGTGGACTATATGAAACGGTTAAAAGATTGGTTATAACGGAAGAGTGATCATGAATACCATTCGAGTCGTAAATGGGCACTCTGTAGAAGTTACAGAATGCGTGCAATACGTGGCTAAGACTTGCAAGTGACAGTGGCAAGGATCAAGGAATCCAGATGGGAGTTGCTCTAAATGAGCTAAGATGTGACGGTGACAGTGGCACGGATTTAGGAGTCCAGATGGAAGCTGCTGTGCATGCAACTACGATGTGTTACGTTGGCGGGAGTTAAGCCACCAGCAACAACTGCTGACTTACCCAGATCGTAATTGGTTTTGAAGCTGAAGGATCGTTTGCTGGTGTCCAAAGTGACGTCAGCCTGCATGACTGTGTCATCGTCGTAGCGGTTGGTAAGGCTGAGAGAGTAAGGCTCCACGCTCCTCACTTGTCCCTTCATCATCACCTTCTTCACTGGACTTACCATCTGTCAGCAAAACATCAGTCTATAATTGCTATGGTTTAGGGCATGATGAAGTCACCTGAAAGTAAGAGTGGGTAACCTTTATAATTACGGGGGACAACAGTTATTTTACTAGGCCATTAATGGATTAAACAAAGTGTTATATGAAAGCAACACGTTTTGGCATCTGATCTATTCTACAGGCAAACACACACGACAAACAAGACATATACATGACTTTCTGCCCATTACGCTCTGCATACCACATCAAATTGCTTTGTTTTTTTTTCTTCTTTGTCATGTTTGTGTCTCCAGACTGTAGAAGACTCCAGTGTCTTCTTTGTTATTCATGTGGTCCATTGGTTTGGTGGCATTGAAGCATCACTTTCAATCTATTGCTTCAATTCATAATCTGCAGTCAACATACTTTCAAACTATACCGGTGATGGACTAGAAAGAAATGCACTAAACTAGGAACTTATCCTACGCTAACATTACCATGGTTGATGGTTTAGAGATAATTATGAGCGCTTGATGCCTCTAGGTATTCATCCGATGTGAATGGTACCTTAACTAATAGGTCAAAGCTGAGACTTGACGTAGCTGAGTCAGCACTACTAGAAAGTGTTCATAAATGAAAGAGATCAACATTTGAAGCCCGACTTCTGTGTGAATGCTGCCACAGATAGTTAATGCTTCAGAGATGTCAACGTCCTAAACCCAAGTCAGGTATCATAAATTCAGAGACATTAAAGTCATAGGCCTGACACAGACCTTGTAAACACAAAACTCATTGTTAACAATTCATGGATATAAACGTTATAGGCCTAACACAGGTTTTCATCCCATGTAAACATTGCATGGGTAGTCAATGATTCAGAGACGTCAGCTGCACAGACCTGACAGGTATTCACCAATGTAGTCTTCCATAGGCAGTAAATGATCGTTTCAGGCCTGCTAGACACACGCACGTACCTCCATTGTGAGTTGTTGCCTCAGCTGGTCGATTTCTCCACGCAGAGCCATATTCTTGCGCTGGCGGCGTGACGTCAGGTACCATGTGTCAATGGCTGCGGAGTAGCGGTCTTCGGAGACCCCGAGGTGAGAGGTCATGGACACGTCGAGGTCAGTGTGGGGATGGGTCAAGGTCACCTGCAGGGTGTAGTTGCTGCCAGTGTCCCAGGCCTCTGTAGTGTCTTGCAGTTTGGAGCTGAAGGTCAGCACCTTGCTGGAGTCCTGGGAGTAGGAGAGGGCGGTGGTGGTGTCCAGCAGTGTCTTCCCCTGGTTCACTGCCATCTCGCTCTGCACGCGCACCTCCTGCACACCACGTGACCACACTATGTATAAACGATTGGAGGCACACACACACACACACACACACACACACACACACACACACACACACACACACACACAGAAATGGCTTCTTTAAGATGTCTTTGTTTATAGCACTGTGCGCTCACCTACCCCATCTCTTTTTGAATAACAAATGATCTATTGTTTTCAATAGAAAATGTTTAAAAAAGACAATAGTCAAAAGGTGTTTGAATCACATTAATTTATAATTTAGTACGACATTTACAGGTAGGTAAAGGTACTGACGCACTGAAAACAACTAACAGCAGATGTTATCCCTCAGTGTTAAAGAGAGGCAAAGATGGAGACGAATTAAAACAGGTGCGAAGGAGGGTTTACCCTCGATCATACAGACAGGTAAAGACATAGACGACCTAAAAACAGCCAGTCACCTGATTGATGGCAGGAAGGCTAAGGATGACGTCAGCTTTGTTCTTGTCGCCGGAAGTCCACCTGGTCTTGACGGCCACCTGTTTGTTCTGGTCTCGGTCAGCATCCCAGTGAACCGTGGCGTCCATCTGACGAGACACAGGGCTTTGGGACACCGCTCCGTTCAGCTGAACTGCACGTGAAAACACTCCGACCTTCACCTTGCCCTCGTAGCTCGTGCTGGAGCGACGGCTGATGTCAGTGAGATCCAGCGTGTAGAACGCTCTGCGGTTACTTCCCCTGCCCAGTACAGCTCTCCTTGGCTGGAAGTCTTGTGTGAAGAGGACATCAGAGTGTACTTGGCTCCCATAGTGCGTGATGGCTGAATGGCCTGCACAGTGACACCAACAATGACATACACACATGCACCTGTATACTGCCAATAATACCATAAGTTGTACCAACTACAACAAACAGTGCGTTTCCTGTGGAAGAGGAGTGGTATGGGACAGACTGTTCTTTGGCCTCATAGCACAGCTCAGTGGCCTGGACAAGAACGACAATAATGGCAAACTGTAACAACGATAATTGTAACTGATGGTAAGGGAAACATCATCATTAAAACATTTGCATCCATGCAGAACACTCCATGTACCAAATCAACTGTTAATAATTTTAAAGAAGAACATGCGTATATCTAAAGGGTAATAACAACCCAAACCAGGAAACTGTGATTGGTCAATAGCTTTCTGGTACAGTATCATACCCTATTTCAGCGTCCAGATAGAGACAGAGTGTGCATTATAATTGTGTTATTTGAACCTTCATGTTCTGCTAAACAGGAAATGCATACTTTTAAAAGAGTATCTCTCAGATAGAAACTCACAGACTACTAAAAACACAATTGATTTATCCAGAAGTACAGTTATACAACATTCTATATTTATCCAGAAGTACAGTGATACAACATTCTATCTCCCAGAAGCACAGGATAACAACATTCTATCTTCCAGAAGCACGGTATAACAACAGGCTAACAATATTCTATCTTCCAGAAGCACAGGATAACAACATTCTATCTTCCAGAAGCACAAGATAACAACACTCGATCACCCAGAAGCACAGGGTTACAGGGTTACAACATTCTTTCTTCCAGAAGCACAGGGTTACAGCATTCTCTTCCAGAAACATGGGTTTTCAATACTCTATCTTCCAGAATTACGGGATAACAGGCTTACACCACTCTTTCTTCCAGAAGCACAGGGCTGCACAATTCTATCTTCCAGAAGCACAGGGTTACAACACTCTACCTTACAGAGCCACAGGGTTACAACACTATCTTCCAGAAGCACAGCGTTACAACACTATCTTCCAGAAGTACAGCGTTACAACACTATCTTCCAGAAGCGCAGAGTTACAGCACTCAATCTTCCAGACTCACAGAACAGCAGCCCCATACTTTCAGTTCCAAGTCATGCTGGAGCATGGCAGAGTCGCTGGAGGCAGTGAGGTGCCAGATGAGACGCAAGTTGCTGTCGGGGTCGTTGCGGTTCCAGTCCAGGCTGAGTTCCGCGCCCTCACTGGTGCGTGCTGCAGAGTACTGCATGACGTAGGGCTCGTTCAGGGTCAGGGTCACCTGGGGGAGGTCAGCCACGGTGGCAAGGTCAAGGTCCACCAGCTTGTCGCCGTTCAGACTGCCGGTCATCTGCATAAGGTACAGTGCATTGTGCTGACGTCATCAATGTGTAGACACAAAGGTTCGTCAGTAAACGCCGCTTTCTGTTTGTATTTGCTCTAAATGTCTATTCGTATTCGCCCACGCATTCGCTTTATGTTTTGCTCTGAATTTCTGTTCATATTTGCCTTTTCCTTCTACTCACATTAGCCTTTATTCATGGTTCATATTTTCTTTCATTTTCGTTTCATATTTGTCCTCGCTTTCTGTTGTTATTTGCTCTGACTGTTCACAATAACTTCTCACATTCTATCAATATTTGCCCTCACCTTCTTGTGTTCATATCTGCCCTCGCCTTCTGTTTATATTTGCTTTCGCCTTCTGTTCATATTTGCCCTCACCTTCTGTTCATGTCTGCCCTCACCTTCTGTTCATATTTGCCCTCACCTTCTGTTCGTATGTGCCCTCACCTTTTGTTCATATTTGCCCTCACCTTCTGTTCATATTTGCCCTCACTTTCTGTTCATATTTGCCCTCACCGGCACTTTCTGTTCATATTTGCCCTCACCTTCTGTTCACATCTGCCCTCACCTTCTGTTCATATTTTCCCTCACCTTCTGTTCATATTTGCCCTCACATTCTGTTCATATTTACCCTCATCTTCTGTTCACATCTGCCCTCACCTTCTGTTCATATGTGGCCTCACCCTCTGTTCATATTTGCCCTCGCTTTCTGTTCATATTTGCCCTCACCTTCTGTTCACATCTGCCCTCACCTTCTGTTCATATTTGCCCTCACCTTCTGTTCACATCTGCCCTCACCTTCTGTTCATATTTGCCCTGTGAAGAGTGGTGCTCCAACAGCCAGCTGGTTGAGCGCACTGCTTCAAACGGGGTGACAAGGCTGAAATCCGTCAGCAGGTGGCGCTCGTACCAGCTGTTGCTATGTCTCAGTGTGCCGTCCATGACAATCTCTTGGTCACCTGACCAGCCCAGGATCACGTGACTCGTCCTCTGGACGCCGCGTTCCCCATTTGCCATCTGCAATTGAACATCACTTTTGAGTGAATGACAGGTTGGGTCTTCCCCCCCCCTCCCCCCCCCCCTTTTTTTTTTTTTCTTTTTTCTTTTTGCGTTATATAACGCATCCAATGTTTGTGGCAGCTTGAAAATCCGACCCCAAATCTGTGCTGACAGAGTTAGAGACAATAGATATTGACAATGACAGTGGCTGAGGCTTTTAAAGAATGCAGCAGAGGGATGATGAGGTCGACGGAGATCTTGAAACTGGAAAGACCACAAAATCTCGGGCGCCTGGTCCGAATCTTGTCAAGAGATTTCTTGTCTCTTAGTTTTCACTACACCTAAAGCTGTAGTTTGGGAGCTAGTCCTACGAATGAGATGATAAATTGTCCTGTGTGCAACAGTCACTTATCGCACGTTGAACATCCCATGGAGACAACAGAGGTGTTGCTGGCAGAAAATGATACAGGTAATCCGCCCTTTAAGCGCCTGAAGAGGAAGATTCGAGTGGCACTGTACTTAAACGTTGTGGTGTGCATGGGGACTGGAGTCGGAATTTCACACACACAACCATCTGTTGTGATGAAGAAGTTACACAACATAACTCAATACTAAACAGTGCAATACAATATGAAAGAGCACAATACAACACAATACAAAACAGCACAACACAACAGAACACCACAGAACACCACACCACATAACACAACACAACACAAACACAACACAACACAACACAATGGCTTTTATTTTTGTTCTAAGCCAAAGAAAAGCGAATCTCCCGTGTATGTATCGTTATGTTTTCTTGCGTTTTCGGTATGTTGAATTGAGACTGGTAACTTCCCTTACCTCTATCTTCCAGTCCTTGACGCCATCAAAGGGTGTGTTCAGAGTGGCGGCTGCCGTCAGGTCGAACAAGGAGCTGTAGCGGGCACTGGCAGAGGCACTGACAGAATCCAGCAGAGGGGTGCTGAGGTAGGCGGAGCTCTTGAAGTTCTCCTGGCCTCCCTCCAAGCTGCCACGTGCCTCCAGTGTGGTCCAGTCGGCATGGGGTGTGGTCAGACGAGTACTGAAGGAAGTGGCAGCATCGTCAGCAGTACCGAGGGTAGAGTGGACGGTGTAGACAGAGCCCTGGCCAAGGTCCACCTTAGCAGACACCTGTCAGACAACACCGTGAGATGAGAACTGATTGTCAGTGCACTGGGAGAAGAGTGGACAGTGTAGCACTGGGCAAGGTCCACCTTTCTGAAGCTCCGACAGACAGCATTCCTTACAACTTTGGAATGTACATTCCTGCCCCTGCATTGATAATTAAGATGAAAAAGTCTTTTCATGCGAATTTCGCTTGTTTCAAAAGCTAAAAAGTTGTTGGTGTCTTGTTTATCCTCTGTAGTATCCAGGTCATTTTTTTCTGTGCTAGCTCAGTGGCGTTGCTTCCACGCCGCTCATTCCGACACCCCGTCCAAGACGCAGCCAGGCCCAGCCCACCGCACCGGTTATCCACAGGGAGAGGTCAATGTCGAGTCGCCAAGAGGCAACCCACCGGAGGAGACAATAGACTGCTGCCGAGTCACATCGGTGGTGTTCAGTGGCGCCTGTGCTGATCCAACATACACAGGCCACCACTTACTAAGCCCCCTACTTCGACAATAATTGCTTAGTCGCGGAGCCCTCTTTGCGGAGGGCGCCACACGTCTGTCCAACGGCAGCCCCCTACAAACCAAGGCTACAGACTTAGAGAGGGCATCGGAACTTAGGCCACCATGAGAGCAGGGCATAAAGGGCCACAGAATTTGAGACTTTTTTATGCTGATCGATGAAAATCAGAAATTGATGCTACGGATTTCCATTCCGGTGTGAGGCTGCATGACAGGGCTGTACTCTACGCTTATTTCATAACATATCCCGGTGTCAACCTGGCCACAGAAATACAGACACCTGCAGTGTAGGTCAGGAAGTTCGTGCAACACTCTCAGAGACGTATACATTAAGTAGATGAAACTTAACAGTAGGTCCCAGTCTTCCCAACTGATCCCGTAGCAAAATCAACTCTGGGTAGGAGCCCGTCAGGGCAGAAAAATCCCACATGATTCTGATGGGAAACGAACCCAAGACCTCCCAGCTAGGAGTCCGTGACGCTAACCACTTCGCCACGGCAGCTGGTATCCAGGTCATGTTGGTGTATCCCACTATTCAGAGTAGTTCTGGGGGTGTGCAATAGAGGAGCGCAAAAAATGACGGACTGGTTGATTATTACTTGTTTAGCGTGCTAGCCAGAGATAATTCTTTTCTGTGTAGAAGAAGGACAAACATAGTACAAGAATAGTGAAGATAAGTGCACAGAGCAGAGCCAATGAGAGCAAAGTCAGTGATGAAAACATGAGTGGAGGCAAAGAAAAGAAGAACACAGAGCACAGAGAATGGAGAGCAGAGCAGTGGCCCACCTCCCTGTTGCCCCAGCCATCGTTCTGGTAGGAGCCAGCGGCAGACAGCTGCTCCCAGCTGGACCAGGGAGTCGTCACGGCCACCGTCACCTCGGGGTGAGGAGATGACGTCACGCGCAGGTCACCAGTCACTCGTTGGTTGTCGAGGTACTCCACACCAGCGTAGCAAGTTATACCATCTGATAGTAACAGAACACGTCCGTCCATCTGTATAGTCACAGCACGTGAACTTTTGTGATAAGACTGATGTGAATCCATGTGCACCGTCACAGACTGTGTAAAGCATGTGAACACATTTAAAAAAGATAACTTGCAAGTACTGTAATGGCATCTAGTAAGTGCGCTGCTTCATACAGATAACCAATCTCTTGGTACACATTTATCACTAAATGAAATGTGGTTCCTAAGTTCCAGTGCACAAAGTAAGTAAAGCAGCAAAATGATACATCTTTTGCAAATTGATTTCTCAAAACTGTTATCAAAAAGCGAATGATAAGTACATTTAACAAATGTTGAACTCTAACTGATTTCTGGTGATAGATTCTATACCCAGTGACCTATTTCATCCATTAATATGCCACGTCTTATCTTGCTTAATTAAAAGTTAATTGCACTGTGAACAGTAAGATTTTCATGCTCTTGTCATTGTCAGTGTAACGTTTGTATGTGAAATGTGAAATGTACTTTATTTGATGCCATGACGGTCCTGTGGCCTGTGACATGTACTGTGACATATCTGTACTATCCTCAATGCCATGTCTGTACTGACTGAACACAGCCGGTGCACAGGCCTCACCATGGTCAGCTTGATGTCTGTACTGGGCCTGTGTCTGCGTCCAGTCTTCGAAGGGAGTGGTCAGCTCGGCAGTCACTTCCAGTCGTTGCCATGTGGAGCGCATGAAGTCCAGCTTGGCAGCCACTTCCTGTCCATCGGTGTACTCCACTCTGGCCTGCGTGCTGAAGGCGCTGCTCACTTCACCCACGTGCTGCAGGCTGGCTCCTACGTCACTGTCGGCACAACACATAAAGACGTCAGCATGTCCACAAAAACAGTGTGCAGAGGAGTGTGTGTGTGTGTGTGTGTGTGTGTGTGTGTGTGTGTGTGTGTGTGTGTGTGTGTGTGTGTGTGTGAATAAATCTCAGCTGTCCCGATCGTTTAGTTTGGCATGGTGCTTAACATTTGTTACAAATGTTTAGCGATGTAACTGCTGTCAAATGCTTCGGGTAACTGATTGAAAACTGTGAACACAAAATTGCCATTCTGAAAATTATGATGAAGGTAGTCAAGCTGTGTGTATATGTAATGATGGAGACAGCCAAAACATGTGCACATGTAATGGAAAAGGTCTCCATGACATGTGTACCCAATATACAAAGTCACCCCAAACATATATTCCTGTAGTGATGGCGTAGCCAAGATTTAATACCGAAGGTAGCTGAGACATTTAAACCTAAAATGAAAAACGTAGCCAAGACATGTGCACCTGAAATGATGAAGGCAGTCAGGGCGTGCACCTGAAATAATGAAGGTATTCGAGACATGCACCTGAAATAATGAAAGTAGCCAAGACATGTGCACTGGACATATGAAGGTAGCCAAGACGTGCACCTGAATATGATGAAGATCGCCAAGACTTGTGCACCTGAAATGATGAAGGTAGCGAAGACATGCACCTGAAATGATGAAGGTAGCCAAGACATGTGCACTCGACAAATGAAGGTATCCAAGATGACGTGCACCTGAAATGATGAAGGTATCTGAGACACGCACTTGAAGTGATGTTGGTTGCCAAGGCGTGCACCTGAAATGATGATCGTAGCCAATATATGTGCATTTGACTTGTTGAAGGTAGCCAAGACATATGTACCTGAAATGATGAAGGTAGCCAAAACGTGTACCTGAAATAGTCAAGGTAACCAAATATATGTGAATGTATTGGTGAAGATAGCCAAGTTACATATACCTGTAACCATCGAAAGGAGTATTGATCTTGACGTTGGCCTCAGTTCTGCCATATTCGTTCTTAAAGCTGACGTCCATGGCAACCTCCTCACTGTTCTGTTGTCCTTTAACCGTCAGTGTGACGTCATTCCAGGGCCCTTCGCGACGCAGATACACAGACTGCTTTGTGGTGACGTCATCATAGGTGTAGCTCAGCACCTCGTTCACCAGCAGAAGAGGACTGTCGTTGATCTGGAACTCCAGCTCGTCAGAAAGCTGCAGCTGGTTCCCGTACTGCACCGTCTGCACACATCAATGTGGGACACATTCCGTCAACACACATCAATTTGGGACACATTCCGTCACCACATATCAATGTGGGACACATTCCGTCAGCACAGATCAATGTGGGACACATTCCGTCAACACACATCAATGTGGGACACATTCTGTCAGCACATATCAATGTGGGACAAATTCCGTCAACGCGGATCAATGTGGGACACACAGTCCGTCAGCACATATCAATGTGGGACAAATTCCGTAAACACACATCAAGCACACATCAATGTGGGACACATTCCGTCAGCACACTCCAGTGTGGGACACTTTCCGTCAGCAAACCCCCAATGTAGGACACATTTTGTCAGTGCACATCAATGTGGAACACATCTTGTCTGTGTACATTAATGTGGTACACATTTTGTCAGTGCACATCAATGTGGGACATATGTTGTCTGTGTACATCAATGTGGGACACATTTTGTCAGTCCACATCGATGTGGGACACATTTTGTCAGAGTACATCGATGTGAGACACATTTTGTCAGTACACATCAATCTGGGACACGTTTTGTAAGTACACATCAATCTGGGACACATTTGTCAGTATACATCCATGTTGGAAACATTTTGTCAGTATACATCAATGTGGGACACATTTTGTCGATGTACATCGATGTGAGACATTTTGTCAGTGCACATTATGTGGGACACATTTTGTCAGCACATATTAAAGTGGGACACATTTTTATCAGCACATCAATATGAGACAAATTCCGCTAGCATACAGTAATGTGTGACATATTTCCTTAGTACACAACAATATTGGATACTTCCAGGCAGAACACATCAACATGGGCACATTATGCCAGTACACATGAATGTGGGAGATATTTTTTCAGCACAATCAATGTGGGACACCTATGTTCAAACTTTTAGCTGTGTAAAGTAAGTTGTTTTCATATGCATCACAGTGTTTCACTTTTTAAAGTTCAGAATCAGCTGTCCTTATCCTCTGGTATCAGCTGACATTCTGCCCTTTTCTTTTTCTAGCGTTTGGCATACATTCTTTCTCTTCTACCAGTATTTGACAGGTTGGTTTTATCTTGCACTAACCTTGTAATACACATTTCAAAGTAAACCCCGGTACCTGACACTTAACGATGACATACCATTTTCCTCGTGTGAGCAGACAGAACGCCCTGGAAGTCGAAAGTGGCGGTCAGGTCAGAGGTGAAGGGCGTCTGAAGGTCAAAGCGAGAGCTGAATCGGTCGTCAGGATAGGAGACAGTCAGCTGACTGGAGGCACGCTGCCCCTCCCCATACGTCATGGTTCCGGTCCACTGGACACTGCTGTCACTCTGGGACAGGCTATGAGTCACCTCGGTCATGCGGAATCCGTTGTATGGAGTCTTAACGGTCAGCTTCACGTCTTGGTCTTTTCTAAAGTCCACCTGGAGGACACAGTAAGGATCACTGAGATGTGATTGTTCCACAGTTCTTCAGGACAGTGACGTGGTAAGGACTGGTAAAGTGTGACTGTTCTAAAGTTCACCAAGACGATAACATGGTAAGGATCAGTGAAAGGTAACTGGTGTAAAGTACATCTGGACATTGATACATTAGTATACATTGGTCACAAACTTAAAGATTCAGTGTAACATTGCTGAGTAAATAGTGATGAAGAGTACATTAACTTTGAAGGACATATTTCTTTAAAATCTGAATTCATTTTACGCTCATCTGTTTTGCAAGGAATATGCATTCTTCATTTTATTCTATATTTTTCATTGTTATGCAAGAAAATGTGACTTACTTAACATATTCAAAATGTTATTTTGGAAGCCTCATTAAGCAAACAAAAACATAGTTAAGACGCGCGTATTCAAAATTTTGCTTTGACAATCTCCTTCAAGCAAACAAATACATACTTAAGACATACATATTCAAAATTTTACTTCGACATCTTCATTAAGCAAACAGAAACCATACAAAAGAATATATCTAGCGATCAAGACATGCAATAGCATGTATTTAGTATGCCGAGATATGTACAATAGATATAGTGTCTGTCCTTTGCCACGATCTCCAGTGTCTATGTGTACAACTGATAGAATGTCTACTAGGATATCCGGTGACTCTGTGTACGACTGCTAGAGTGTTTGGTCTCTACTAGGATATCCAGTGACTATGTGTACGACTGATAGAGTGTTTGTTCTCTATAGGATATCCGGTGACTATGTGTACAACTAACAGAATGTCATTTGCCAAGGTCTGCAGTGTCTGTGTACAACTGATAGAATGTCTGTCCTCGACTAATGTCTCTGGCGTCTGTGTGTACGACTGATCGAATGTCTGTCCTCGACCAAAGTACCTAGCGTCTGTGTGTACGACTGACAGAATCTCTGTCATCTGCCAAGGTCTCCAGTGTCTGTGTACAACTGATAGAATGCCTGTCCTCTGCCAAGGTCTCCAGTGTCTGTGTACAACTGATATAATGTCTGACCTTGACCAAAATCTCTAGAATCTACGTGTACAACTGATAGAATGTTTGGCCTCAATCAAGATATCCAGTATCTATGTGTACAACGGATAGAATCTCTGACCTCTGCCAAGACCTCCAGTGTCTGTATGTACAACTGATATCTGGGTCTACTTCTAATGTCTATGTGTACAACTGACCTTCAGGTCAGCAGTGTGTTTCTGACCACGGTGACACTCCAGCAAGGCGTTACATTCCAACTTGTTGGCATTCCCGACATGCTTGTAGCTCAGCTTGGTCATCTCCCAATTGGAGAAGGGTGTGGTCAGTTGGGCAGACGCCTCAATACGTCTCAAACGGTAGTTGTAGAAGTTGACCTATAGGATGACATCAGGCATAACAATTATAATGCTGCAATGCTCACTATGCACATAGTATGTGGTGTTTTCTACTTCTGAGGAACAAGGTATTTCTACCACAAATATTGACAAGCTTTTTCTACCAAGAATATTGGAACGTCGTGAAACAGACCTAAATTTGGTTTCTAAAATAAAGCAAATTAGTAGCTTAAACATGTTTCATTTATTATGCAAACAATTTCATGTTGTACGCTAATCATTTTTGTTTGGCTCACTTTTTGTCTTAGCAACACCTGTCATGTGAAAAAAAACTGGTCAGATGATAACACATTTTTCTAAAGCATTACCTTTCCTGAGACAGTCTGCCCATCCTTGTAGGTGACTTCGCCCTCGGTGTTGAAGTTGCTGGCGCTTCCTGTGTGTTTGAAGGTAGCACCCACCTGGTTGAATCCCTCAAAAGGTGTGGCCATGCTGACGGAGCCGGAGATAGACTCCTTGTTGGCAAAGGCAGCTCTAGCCTCCAGTTTGTCATCCATGAGGTGCGTGGTCATCAGGATGGTGAAGTCATTGAGGTCTCCAGCCTGTTGGAAGGACGCCCCCATGTGACGGAAGCTGGTGAAAGGGGTATTGACGCTGACACTACCAGACATCTCACGGCCGTTCTGGAAAGTGGTCTTGACCTCCACTCTTTCGTTCTGCAGGAAGGCATCGGTAGTGAAGGTGAGGTCATTCCAGTCCTTGGTCATGCCAAATGAGGAGCCCATGCTGCGGTACCCACTGAAGGGAGTGATGACGTTTACAGATCCTGATACATCTTGACGATTACTGAATTTGGCTGTCATCTCCATCCTGCTGCTATCAATGTTTCCACTGGAGATTATGGTGACATCACTCATGTCTCCAGAGTAGCGGAACTGACCTCCTAGCTGACTGTATCCACTGAAAGGTGTGGTTACTTCTACAGAACCGGTGATGTCATCAGAATTGTCATAGTTAGCAGTGGCCTCGATCTTGTCGTTCTGCAAGGCTGCAGTAGCCTTCATGCTGTTGCTGCCATAGCTGAAGGACGCTCCCATCTGTTTGTAGCCGTCAAATGGTGTCGAGATGTCAACGTTGCCTTCAGTGACATGATTACTGACAAATCTGCCAGTGGCTTCAATTCTGTCATTTTGCAGGTTTCCTGAGACCATGGCATTTTCATCACCATAGCTGAAAGATGCTCCCATCTGTCTGTAGCCAAAGAAGGGGGTAGTGACATCAACTGAGCCTCTGACTTCACTGTCACGGGTGTATTTGCTGACGACTTCAATCTTCTGACGCTCCAAGTTAGCAGCTGCTGTGACAGACATATCATTGAAGTCTCCCAGCCTGTGGAAGTTGACCCCCATCTGGCGGTACCCATCGAACGGCGACTCCACTTCCAGGGAGGCAGAAAGGCCACGGACATTGGAGAATTTACCAATCATCTTGGCCTGTTTGGAGTTGACGTTTCCGGAAAGCTGCAGTGTGACGTCATCGAGAGGTCCAGCCTTGGACAGGACGATGGTGGCTTGATGAGAGTTATCTTGAAGATCTGAGGTGATGGCTTGGGTGAGATCGATGTTGTCTCGCTCATCGACCACTGTGTTTCTGTAGACACTTTGTCTGCCCGAATGAAGCAGAGGCCTTGGTACTAAAACGGTTCATGTCCCCTTGATGATTGACGTCCACGTTCAGCTCTGGCAGCATAGAGGTCAGCACGTGAAGAGAAGACCTCAGTCGGTTGGAGGACAGTTTGTGGGCCAAGTTGGCGTCCAGAAGGGACTGACTATTGTAGCTGACGCGAGATTCAGCTTTCATGTTGTTCAGATGCCCAGTCTTCTGGTAGGACGCATCCAGAGTGCCGAAGTTGCCCATGGTGGTGTCGACATTGAAGGATCCTCGCCACATCCCGGGGCTCATGCTGTGAGAGAGGGACATCGTGCTGCGCTCCAGTCCACTGAAGGGGGAGGTGAGGGAACCACGGAAACTCACTTGATCCAGTTCTTGGACAGTAAGCTCTATCTTTCCATTGATGTTCCTGTCGGTCATGTATTCTACGTTGCTCTCTACTGTCATTCCGCTCAGATCGCCGTTCTTGTGGAAAGAGGCGCCCATGCTCTCAAAACGGCTGAAAGGTGTTCGCAGAGCCACGGCAGCCTTGATGTCCCGCAGTGTGTTCAGTTCCGCTGTCAGACTGATCTCCTGTTTGTCCAGACTGGTGGTAGCCGTGAGGGACAGGTCCTCAAGGGAGCCAACCTTGGCAAAAGAGGCGGTCACAAGGTGGCGAGGTCCTCCCAGACGATACTTGATGTTGGTGGAAGCGCGGAGTTCTCTGCTGTTGTAGAGGGCGCTGCTGGAAGTGTCCAGGCTGTACTGACGTCCATAGCTGAGGGAGGCATCGGTCTGCAGGTCAGCCGTCTGTTCAAAGCTGAGCTTCATGTCTTCAGTGTAGGGAGTGGAGGGGGAGGCCACCAGACGTGCCTTGCGGGAGCTCCACTTGTTCATCACACTGGCTTCCATCTTCTGGCCACTGTAGACCAAGATGGCTGTTCCGCGCAGGTTGGTCAGGTCTCCTTTACGGGAAAGAGCAGCCTCAATCTGCACAAACCCATAATCTCCCCGTTTACTCAAAGAATATTGAGCATTTTTGAATTGCTCACAAGTACTTATTCACTTTTATAAATGCAATACACGTAACAAAATCAGTTCGTTTAAGTTGTAACCAGGTGCACTAAACAAACATATGCACTCAATGAGCGTATTATTGTATATCATTCCGTTGTTGGTATGCAGTTTGAAAAGCTTTCCAAGTATTTGTGTTGTGGTCATCCGTGTAGCGGCCTTTACTTTTGCTCTGCAAATGCATTGACAATATCAGTGTCCTAAATGACGTTTACCTGTTCCCAGCCTGACCACGGAGTACTGATGGACAGTTGAGCATCAGTCTTCGTCTTGTGGAGGAACTTCAGACTGCCCGTCACTCCCTGTCCGCCCACGGTGACGTCAACAAGGCTGTTGAAGTCGTCCCAGTCTCCTTCATGGCGCAGGGTGGCCGAGCTCTGCTCCCATCCACCGAAAGGTGTAGTGACAGTGAGGCTGCCGTCCACACCACGTGACCAGTCCATCATGGCCGTCACCTTCACGGCCTGCTCATTTGTGTACGTCACCTGTGCAACATCAAAAATTCTCATGAAATCTGAACAGCTGACGGCCACAATCTATCTCCCCATTATAGCTGCCTATTCTCATCATTTGCAAGCAATACTTTCACTTTTCTACGCTTCCTAGATTTTCAGTTGGCCAAGCATCCTTTTGATTCGTATCTAAATGCAGTTAATAAGCCATCATGTCAAAATTACGGGTCAAATGTTTGTGCCAGAAAAGCATCAATAGTCGTGCGACATCAGACGTGCATGAAAAAGACGCTCAGGGCTTTATAACACGTCATATAACGTAGGACTTTAGACTTGCGCTGATGTTTACTTCTCGAAACCCCGCTGATTTTGAATGATGGAGGCACTCAAATCATTATTTTATTCACAAATTGCATAATGACGGCATACTGTTCATATATTAGCATTTCTTTTATATCTTTATACACACACACACACACACACACACACACACACACACACACACACACACACACACACACACATATATATATATATATATATATATATATATATATACGCATTATGCATGTAGCGTACGTGTTACTACTTAAACACACCTGGGCCGAAGCGTCCATGGCGGTGTCCCTCAGGTTGTGTCTGAAAGAGGCACTCAGGGATTCATAACCTCTCCAGGGAGTACCCACGTTCACGTCCAGTACCAGAGGGACGTCAAAGGAGTGGGTGGAGTCCAAGGAGTATGTCTGACGTGGGGAGTATTCCAGCTCCACCCTGGACTGACGGACACGGCGTTTTTCCTTGCTGGACGCCAGGATCTGAGGACAGTTGACACAGGATTTGACCACAGCCTGTGCCCAGGTCAAGGGATGGAGGATCAGGAAATGCAGGAGTCTACTAAAGCCATGGTTATTCTATGAGAACAGCTGAAAACAACTGATCAAAACCTGTGGCCAGTTCAAAGAAGGAATATCAGAAAACAGGACCCTTTTTAAATCAGTGATAATCTTAGGTCGACGGTTAAGAAAACTGATTAGAATCTGTGCCATCTCAAAGATCGAGCGACAAAAAATTATGACATTTGATAAGGGATGGCCAGTACATATAGATAGCTGGTAAAAGAATTGATCAGAACTTATAGAGTTCACACAGTTATGATCACGATCATCCCTAGAGGTACAGGGAGTCTAGGAATGATTATTGTCTCACCTAAAGAGGAGGAGGCAAATCAGATTTAAGACTAACTATAATCTCACCTGATGGTAAGAGTGGTCATAAACATCTCACCTGTAGACCATGGAATGAGGCGATAATTAGAAGTGATTTTATTCTCAGCACAAGGTGACCAAAGATAGGTCTAGCAGTGACTATATTCTCACCTCGAGGTGACTTAAGGTACGCCTACCAATATGATCATATTCTGATCGTACTATAAAAGAAATAAGGTCCGACAGTTACCATGGTTGTACCGTCGTCTCACCTGGAAGAAAGGGAAGTCATGTCTGAGAGTAACCATCGTCTCACCTGGAGGTGAGTTTCGCCTTGGCTGTGTCAGACCAACTGACATAGGCTAGACCACCAACGCTACATCAAACTGTTGTTATGCTCTGCATAGTTATGCGGGGATTGTCTTCAGTCGTGACAAGCTCCTAGCATAACACTATTAGTCTCCAAAATCCCTTGAAGTCGGAGTGTGGCTGCTCACGTGGCAGGGCAATCAAAAACGGTCACACACGTAATGTTCTCATCCCTAGCTAATGCATGTGCACCATAGTGTTCAAGTATTTCGGCTGTTCAGATGATCCCTGAAGTCTTTTAGCCAGGGTACAACAACAACAAAACAACAACAACAACAACAACAACAACCTGAAGGTAAGGGAAGTCAGGTCTGACAGTAACCATCGTCTCACCTGGAGGTAAGGGAAGTCGGGTCTGGGAGTATCCAAACGAAGTCTGGCACTGAGATCATCTTCAGCATCCCAACTGGCGCTGACTTCGTACTGACCAATCAGGGGCACGGCCTTGAAGTCAGCCTTGACCTTGCCCACAGCAGACCGGACGTCCATGTCCATGCCGGTGTCCACGACACGCAGCTCATCCCAAGGCGTGGTCAGCTTCACGCGGACTCCATTGATATCTTGTTGCAATCGCGTCGTCAGAATGACGTTCTTGCGCATGCCCAGGTCTACGTTGACTTGACCGACGATGGTGCTGCCTTCTACCTTGCTGCTCACCTCCGCTGCCAAAGTGCGCATGCCCCTGACAGGGGTCGTGACCCTCATGCTGATGTCGAGGTCATCCCAGTTGTTGACGATGACAGAGCCTTCTGCAGTCACCTTCTTTCGTGGTTCCCAGGAAAACTGAAACAGAAGCAAAGCTCTCTTGCACATTTTAATAATATACACACAAAACGCTATAAGCATTGACAGTAGTTTAGCAATCCACACAGAAATACACATGAAATCTTTCCAATAGTAAACAGTCTTGTGGTTCTGAAAAAAATCTACTTCGCATGTTTCTGCCTTTCTATTGCTTTTTGTTATTTCTTTTCAACTCCCTTCTCAGTCATCTAATTGTTCAACAATCACAATCACACTAACTTTATCATCACAATCCCAGAAGCCCGCGAAGGTGAGTTTAATATTAACACAGCATGACTAATGACCAACGAGTTTGACCTCAGCATTAACCCAGCACGACTGACCAATGAGTCTGACCTTGGCATCAATCCAGCATGATTAATGACCAGTTAATCTGACCTTGGCATTAAGACAACATAAGTGAAGACCAGTAACTCTTACCTCAGCATACTCATGACTGATGACCAGTGAATCTGACCTTGGCATTAGCACAGCATGACTAATGACCCCAGCATTGATACAGCGTAACTGACCGGTGAGTCTGACCTCGTCATTAGTACGGCAGTGAGTCTAACCTTCGCATCAGCACATCATTACTAATGACCAGTACCTTTATCCAGCACTAACAAAGTCTGACTAATGACCAGTTAGTCTGACCTTGGCGTTAACAATGCATGAGTAATGACCAATTGTTCTGACCTCAGCAGTAACAAAGCATGACTGACCAGTGAGTCTAACACTGAGTCTGAGCATTAACATAGTATGATTAATGACTATTGCGTTTATCTCAGAAATAACGCAGCATGACCAGTGATGACTGTCTCTCACCTCAGCATTGCCAGACATGGGGAAGCCTTCGTACTTGGCATTGACCTTGCTGCTGATTGGTTCAGTCCACGGTGAGGTCATGCTGAACTCCATGTCGGTCTTGCTGACGTCAGCAGTCAGGGTGAGACTGTGCATGAAGGTCTCAACATTCTCTTTCTGCACATGATAGTGGTGAGGATGGAGGAAAAGTAGTTAGCTGGGTTTTTTTAAAATCACATTAATTGTGGCAATACAAGTTTCAGGAACCGAAACAGAGTTTGAATTGATACTGAAAACGGTCCTGGTTCTGTTCGTGATGTCTGGTCTAGATTAAGGCAGCTGCTTAAATTAGACAAGATGTAATTTCCTTTGAATATATCGCCAGTTTAAGACCAAACCTAGTCTGTTTAGAGGAGAACTTAGAAGCGCTTACATTTCTTTAACTCAATTACGAAGAAAATTCTAATCATGTCTTAGCTTAGCAAGCCTTTTATAGCATCTCAAAAACGATAAGACAAGAGGGAAACCGGTTTGCTCGGTATTTGACAGAAATGTAAAGGAAATATTCAGAAAGCATTCTACCAAACTATACCGGTGGACTTGTTAATTTATTTATTCAAAAATCGAATTTTCGTGTACAATAACATAAGCCAACTCGCAGTGACTGCACGAACCTACTCATAGTCACTGTATGAACCAACTCACGCTGACTCACGAGCCTATGCACAGTGACTATGTAAACCTACTCAGAGTGACTGCGCGAACTTACTTATGGAGAGTGCTGAGCAGACAAAGAATGAGTCAAGTTATACTTTGATATTCGCCGACAGATCGAGCCCAGTTATCACTGATTTACTGCTGGCGCAGCTTGCAGCTGTCGTTTGGGGTGTAGGATCGAGTTCAACAGTCTGTTTCTCTCTTGATTTCATTCAATATTACACACACACACACACACACACACACACACACACACACACACACACACACACACACACACACACATATATATATATATATATATATACATTTTTTTTCATATTTCTTTTCATTTGTGAATTCCAATGGGGTACCGACAAGGTTCTAATCGACACCACAAATTTAAGTCAATGTTCGTATTCATTCCCATGATAGTTTGGCTAGCCTGAATATTCAAATAACTGAGAACAATATCAGTTTGAGGACGTCGTCAAATCATACGTACATATAAAGAATGGACAAAACAAAAGTAATGTTTGTAAAGGAGCCATTTTTATGAGGATGATGACGTAAATGGCTATGCATCAACATTTTTTCCTCACTGTGAATCTGTATGGATGGTTTTGTTCAAGTAGTGCTGATTTGATACACGAAAATCGCGAGGCTTTACTTTACAAATAACAATGTAAACAAGCCAAACCTTCTTCTAGAATAGAAACATCGAAATAATCCTACTGTATGTGTTACCTTCATGCAAGCAGGAGAAATAATCTTGTTAAAAACTGTAATTTGACCTACGGAGATGCAATACATTTGGTATAAAACGGTGGATAATTACTTAAAATATAAGAATAAACTGTACCTTCACCCAAGAAGATGAATAATCGTTGTTCAAATCGTACCGTCACTTAAGAAGAAGAAATGATCTTTGTTTAAATTGTACTTTCACATGAAATGCGAACATTCATTTTTTTTAATATAAAATGTACCTTCACACTGGAAGAGGACACGACCCTTCCAGCAGCATATCGCGTCCTCGTTTCAGCGCGCCAGTCACGTGCTTGTTGCCATGGAGACTGCAGTGCCACTGATCCACTCAAAAAGCCAGGCACGTGAGTACCTGTGACGTCAATCTGCACTCGCTTGTTGGATCCCCAGGTGGAAGTGAGAGCAGAGGTCAGGTCAGTAGAAGAATGACGATGAGTCCAGGTGGTCTTCATCTGAAATCAGATCCAGGACAGTCTGTGAGGCTTTGGGAATTTAGTCACATACTGCAAATAAGATCGCTTCAAATCTTCATAGCATGCAGTGAGTCTGTAACATATCTACATAGCGTGCAGTGAGTTTATAAGTTTATAAGGCAGTGACCGTCGGGTTAGTCCATCTACACTGGATCAAGACTCATCAGCTATAAAACCCATCACTGTGGGCTGGTTGGCCTATTAGTTAAGGCGTCAGACTCTCGTTCCAAGGTCTGTAGTTCGAGTGCCACCTGGGACAGCCAGGCTGAAAGATATTTTCTCTTCGAAGAAAGCGATGGTGCAAACACTAATCCCCTCGTGGTCTTTTGGATGTGCCTTTAAACAGAGGTCCCATGCGTGAACGCATGCATTAAAGAAAACCTTGCACGCATGTTAAACCCCATTCCATTTTTTAGGGCACCATGTGTCGGTGAGGTGGATAACATGAATATGAAATATATGCTCATTAGCGTCGTATACTTTACTGGTGGGGTAAATGTGATCACCTTCACCTTAATGGTTGCATACGTAAAAATCTCACAACATGGTGAACCTCGTGGTTTTAACCGAAGAACGGAGAAAGGAAAAAAAACGAACCAGTCATTCAATGAACTAAGCCATGTTTGCCTGAGCCCTATGACCCATCGTTCACTGAACTAAGCCATAGCAACCATGCCATGTTTGAGCATAGATCCCATCCTTCACCGACTCAAGCCGCAGACATTTGTCTGCCTTAGAACCCGTCATTCATCGAGCGACGCCACAGAGACCCATTA
This sequence comes from Conus canariensis, assembly GCA_033310375.1. Lineage (NCBI taxonomy): Eukaryota > Metazoa > Mollusca > Gastropoda > Neogastropoda > Conidae > Conus > Conus canariensis. Next base: position 69,450,431 of record CM065718.1, on the reverse strand, counting down.
TTTATCGCGCTAAGCCACAGAGTCCCATTATTTATCGCGCTAAGCCACATAGTCCCATTATTTATCGCGCTAAGCCACAGAGTCCCATTATTCATCGAACTAAACCATAGAGACCCATCTTTTATCGAACTAAGCCATAGAGACCCATCAGCATTGAGCTAATCCGTAAAGACCCACGTCTGTCTGGGATTTTGAACCTATCTTTACTGAGCCAAGTTATAAAGATCCACGCCTCGTCTGTCCAAGACTCAGCATTTATCATTCATTGAGCTAAGCTAACCAGTCCATGTCTTGTTGAGCCTTGAAATATGTCATTCATATGGATTAAACCGAAAAGAGCCACGCCATGTCCGACTGAGCCGTAGAACCCATCGTACATTAAGGTTAAGCCAGAGAGAGGCAGGTGATGTTTACCTGATCCTGAGGCCAGGTGACGGTGAGGTCTCCAGTGCAGCTGCCCGTGTCCAACTCCACGTTCATGGAGCCGGAGTACGCCTTGTCGTTGACCTTGATCTCCACCTTGTTGCGGAACTGACGTCCATCGTCCTGGTGCACGGCACTGACGCTCACTGACCGCAGCTTGCTCTGACGCAGGGTGGACTGGACGTCCAGCTGTGCCTCCAGGTCACGTGACACGTCTGTTCCGCGGTTCTTGGCCGTCAGACTGACCTCCACCTGCTCCTTCTGCAGGGTCAGAGTCATCTGGAGGACAGTTCGCAAAGTCATCAGTTGTGACATCGTTTGACACTTGCGTACAGTCATTGGCTTTAATATCTCACAGTGATACCGTCATTGAACCACATCACTCATCAAGTTTTCTTCCTTCAATCCACCCCGCCCCTTCCGAACTGACGTTAAAGAAATTGAATGGATATAATGATACCAAATCAAACACTGTCAATCACCTATCAATAGTAACTCGGCACTGCTGAAATTAGTCAGAGAAATGGCTTTACCAGCTTTGCACACACACACACACACACACACACACACACACACACACACACACACACACACACACACACACACACACCACAGAATAGAGACATATATGGCAGTGTTCCTCACCTTGCTGTTAAGACTTGTGTCCAGTTTATGATTCAACATCAATCCCATCGACCCGTAACCACGATAAGGAGTTTTGGCTGTGAGGGTCACGTCAATGTCACGCAGGGTCAAGGGCATGGCCACAGCGAGGCTGGAGGTGATGACGTCTTTCTTGTCTCCCATGACCAGTCGTGTGTTGACCTGGTGCTGAGACTGGCTGCTGTCCAATCCCACGCTGGCCTCCAGCTTACTATAACCCTCTATTGGCGAGGTCAGGCTGACCCGAGCTTTGTGCGAGGAGTAATCGGCCGAACTCTTGCTGCCCACCATGCCTTCAATCGCCACCTGTCACCAACGTATATATATATATATATATATATATATATATATGTGTGTGTGTGTGTGTTGTGTGTGTGTGTGTGTGTGTGTGTGTGTGTTGTACATACATACATACATACATAAACATATATATACAGAGAGAGAGAGAGAGGGTGTTTGAGATTCACTCTGTATGCGTACAGCTTGAAATGCAGTGGTTACAAAACAACAGGGATTTATTTGGAGAGTTTGTATTATAATCTGTCTGTAGAGAGTTTGATATTCACTCCATTTGCATATATTTTATCAGAGAGCAATTTAGGACAGACGCTGGGGTTCAGTGTTTCAGCACATGGGTTGGGATTCAATATATCTACTGGAGTTTGGGTTATGATGTTTAGGAAGGAGTTTGGGATGAACCCTGGCTCTCTCGACACTTGAGCAGAAACTCGGCAGCTGACCACGGGATAGAAATGAAATTAAAGACAATTTATCGACCAAGTTAAAAGGCTTAACATGCAATGCATTCGCAGAGGGTTTGCAACTCGAGGTACTTTTTAAAAAATTGCTAAAGTATCCCTTTTACTCTCCCAAAACACAAAAAAGATGGCTGCTGATGACGTCACTGACCTTGGCATTCTTGTCCTTGTCTGCGTCCCAGGCAGCCTCCACGGAGCCTTCATAGTTGCCCTTGACCTTGCCAGCGTTGGCGCTGAAGGTCATACGTCTGGTGGGCAAGGTGACCTCCACGTTCCACTTGCCGTTTTGGGACTTGGCCAGCTTCTGACTGCCGCTTACTCCGTAGGTGCTCTGTGCAACAAGACAGTCCTTCAATGCAGCAATGCAGACTTTTAATGCAACAAAACAGATCTTTTTTTTATGCATCAAGACAGACTTTAAATTCAACACGGCAGTCTGTTAATGCAGGAAAATACCCCTTTAGTGAAACAAGACAGTCCAATAATGCAACAAAACAACCCTCCCTTTGATACAACAAGACATTCTCTTTATTGTAACACTACAGATCTTTAATGCAACAAAGAAGTCCTTTACAGCCAAAAATCTAGCATAAATGTAACAGAAGAAGTCCTTTAATGTCACAAGACAGACTTTAAGGCAGCAGAACAGGTTTTTAACGCAACAAGACACCGCTTTAATGCAACAAGACTGTGCTTTAGTGCAACAAAACATGATCTTTAACGCAACGATGAAGCCCTGTAATGCAATAAGGGAGGAGTTTTAAATCAACAGGGGAACCTTTCAATGCCACAAGAAAACCTTTTAATGCGTCCAAGAAGCTCTTAAATGCCAAAAATACCCCCAAAAATCATATACACTCATATATAAGACACACATCTACGGTGACGTCGTTTCCAATCAACTAGACAGCGCTCTAATGGAAACAAAGAGCCTCTGAATATAAGAAAATGGTCATTTTAAGCAACAAGATAGTCTTTCTATGCAGCAAGGTAATTCTGTAAGTCGCTGTGAATTATGCATAGTACCTCGAGTTGACACGGCAGCCTTTAAAGTCATTACAATCTAGAAGGTGTGCATGGTCTGAACAGCAAGGCTTTCCCTTAAGCTGATCCTTAAACACACAGGAGTAAAAGGAAATCACACAAACATCTATAAATTAGTTAAAGTCAACGACGCAGCCTGTGAATTCCCATCGGTAGACTGGATCAAATGAATATGAGTTGTGAAAACTGGAAAATATCCAGCACGCAGGAGAAGACTTGAAGATTGCATGATGCCGCCAAACACTCATATATACCCGCTGAAATGCCGTGGTCCATTTTCAGACTCTAGAAACACTGTTGTTTAAAGGCCTGACCTAGTGACCCTACATACATGGGACTAAACAATACAACAAAACTCTACTCCGATTCAGAGTGTTGTGCGGACTACATGGTGATTGTACTCTTTCTATGAATATTATGATTTCGTGAGACTGGTATTTGCCCTGACACAACTCTCTACAGAGATTATATGACAGGCCTGTTCTACAGCAATGGAAACTGCAGTCTGATGACATATACTTCACATCGCTACAACACAGTATGTGACTGTGAGCCGTGTCCTTTACACCAGTACTACGCATGGAAAGAATTCTGTGACACATGTGCCTCCACTGGAAAAGAGTTAACTTTTCCAAATAAAGAACATACACAGTGTGTGCACACGTTGTAACCATGGCGTCTGTGAGCGAAAGAAGTGACAAACAAAGCATGGCCACAAAGCACGAGACGTAAAGCATGACCGTTGTAGGGACATGTTCCTGCTCTGACCTTGTCCTGTTGCACAGAGGCGGCCAGTTGCAGGTCCTTCCAGTCCAGGTCGACCTCTCCAGACAGGGTCATCGGGGTCATGCCAGCCACACCCAAGTTACTGGTCAGCTGATGGGACCTGCCACCCCGGGTCTGGTACACCGTGTTGAGGCTGTGTCTGTTGCCACCTGCCCTGAGATCAATGCTGTGCTCCCACTGCAAGACAATGGTCAGTGAGGGTCAATATGAAGACAGCGGTCAGTATAAAGACAGTGGTCGGTGTGAAGACAGTGGTCAGTGTGAAGACAATCTTCAATGAGAAGACGATGTTCAGTAAGAAGACAATGGCCATTATCAAAGGACAATGGTCAGTGTAAAGTCAATGGTCAGTGTAAAAGCATTGGTCAGTGAAAGTAAACCAGCGTGAACATAATGATGATTGAGAATCAGTGTGTAGATTATAATTAACCAGGACCATTATGAAGATTCTTATTGATAAGGAAAAGTGTGAAGCTTGTTATGAACGGATCAGAGAGAAAGTTAAAATCATCAAGGATCAATGTGAAGATTATTATCAACCAGGATCAGTGTAAAAAAATATTAGCGCGGATCAGTTGGAAGATTATTGTCAAAGAGCGTCAGTGTGATGATGATTGTTAGTCAGAGTCAGTGTGGGTGGATCTGAAAACATAAAATGGTATCTGATCAGTTTCATTTAATTCACACGTGGTATCTGTTCAATCATTTATCAAAAATGATTTTTATGCTTCTTACATCCTAGTTGAAGACCATTCTGGTTAGGAACATCACCACTAGATATTCAGTGTCTGTCTGTCTGTCTGTCTCCGTTTGTCTGTCTGTCTGTCTGTCTGTCTGTCTCTCTCTCTCTCTCTCTCTGACACGAAGAAAAGATCTTGATTACCTGTTTCTTGGAGACTTGGTTGAGGGCTGACTTGAGGGTGAGGCCAGTGCCTGGTGTGGACACACTCAATTCACCATTCAGCTTCTTCAGCTTGCTGCTGTCGTCCTTCAGGGTCAACGCCGCGCTCATGTCCTTGCCCTTGGCAAGGCTCATGGCCACACTGGATTCCAAGCTGCGTGGGTCGTGACGGTGGGTACCTTTGAGTTTGTAGTTAATGTTCTGCATGAAAAAGAGAAACAAATCCAATAAACTACCCAACTAGGTATAAAATCAAAGGCAATAATATATGTCGCTCAGGATAGCAACAACATTAAGACATGAAATTAATGGGATAGGGACTTTTGTTCAGACTGTAAACACTGTTATGCGACTCAAGTTCGTTTCATAGTTTACAGAAAACTGAAATTTTGATTTGAGTATTTTCTGGTTGTAGTTGCGGTGGATAAATCCTCTTCATTTCATGCAGCAGTTTCTTTTAGTCTTTACTGTGGTTTTGTATTTTCCCCTCCAAATGAAGAAGATCGATTTCTTGTATTTTACCCAGTCCTTTGCCAGACAAAGGTCATCTATTTATAATTATGCAGTTTCATGAAAAGACATGTTCATCATCAGTTTCTAATATATACAAGTGTATCAATGAAGAGCTTATTAATAAATCAAGTGATATGTAAGCCACGAAGTTTGCATGTAATTTTGGAGAGAAAAGACGAAGAATAGGCATTTCAGCTTCTGAAGTTCAGACACACTACCTGCTGAGGAGCCTCTGCGGACATCTTGTAGCTGAGGTCGACGTTCTGGAAGTTCTTGATCTTCCTGGCCAGAGTAGCAGACAGCAGGACACGCCTGGTCCTGTCTTTGAGGTTCCTGCCATACTTCACCTCTAGTTCTCCAGAGGACACCTTCTTCTTGTGGTCCACGTCCAGGTTGACAGCCATGTTGTAGTCAGGGAAACTCTTTGACTCCAGGGTCCTGCGCGATAACATGGTCCACACCACAGGTAATAGAGAATCGAGTGTAGAAGACTTGTCAGCCAAGGAAGCCACCAAGGAGTAACATAAAGGATTTGCAATTAAATTTTTAACAAAGCTGTACATGCACCTCTGCGTGTAGAACAGAAATACACATTCCCCCCAAAATAACGATGTGCTAAATAACGTACAAAGAGAACAGGGAAAGTACAAAGAGTACATATAAATTACATAAGATTAACACAACAGCATCAACTAAAGTAAGTGTGTATGTGTGTGTGTGTGTGTGTGTGTGTGTGTGTGTGTGTGTGTGTGTGCGTGCGTGCGTGCGTGCGTGCGTGCGTGTGTGTGTGTGTGTGTGTGTGTGTGTGTGTGTGTGTGTGTGTGTGTGTGTGTGTGTGTGTGTGTGTGTGTTGTGCTCGCGCACACGTATGTATACTTGTAATCTGGTATTATGCTTGTTGCAGACCTTAAAGCATAAACATTGTCTGGGAGGGTACTGGTTAAAATTCTTGAATGCACGTGCTCTGACGATCTGACTGTGAACCATGGTGCACATGTACTTTACATCTTGTATCTTGTGTCACTGTTGTAAGCGTGGGCACACCTGTCATGGTTGTGTCCATGTACTTACGATGTGGCGCTGTACTTGTTGTAGAATTTGGTGGAGCGATCCGACAGTTTGGCCACCAGCTCCAGTTTGTCTTTGACCACACGTGGCACGCTGTACGACACAGTGCACCGACCACTCATTAGCCGTCCTTTCCTCACGCTGACCATGCTGGACATGCTCCCACTGACCACAGCAGACTTCAGACTGGCCTTGCTTGTGTAGCGGGCAGACGATTTTCTCTCTGACTTGGTGGCAGTGACTGCAACAGGCAGTGAAGAGCAATCGACGATCAGTGATTACAACACAAATTACAAACCAATCAACAATCAGTGACTACAATACAAATTACAAACCAATCAACAATCAGTAATTACAATGGAAAATACAAACCAACGAACGGTCAGTGATTACAATGGAAAGTACAAACCAACTCACAATCGGTGATTAGAACACAGAGTACAAGCCAACTAACAATCAGTGACGATAAAACACAATACAACTAGCTAACAAGAAGGAAACAATCAGTGAATGCAACACACGGAGTGGAAACGACCAAACAATGAGTGACTGTTTAGACATGATATAACCTAGCTGCTGATAGGTTACTTCAAGATTATGTCAGACATGCTTTTTTATGCCACTTCGTATCAGCATGTTGTTGGTGACACAGTGTATAGACATGACATGTGCCTGTATATCAGAGTACGGACAAGCTGTGCGTCTGCGTGTCGGTGTACACACGTGCTTTTTGTCTGTATGGCAGTGTTCAGACATGCTGTGTCTGTGTGTCCGTGTACAGACATTGACTCACACTGAGCAGTGAGTGGTCTGTAGTTGAGCAAGGTGAAGGTGAGGTCAGACTGGATGACCTTGCCCTGGTTGTACAGAGCAGAGCCACTGAGGGACACCAGCTCTCGTCTGGGCGTCTTCAGAGACAGGAAGGGGTCCACCTGCAACACACACACACACACACACACACACACACACACACACACACACACACACACACACACACACACAAACACACATACACGTGTTGTGTGTATATGAATATACACAAAATCCTTGCACGTGTGTAGCTAAAAGTTCATTGAAACTGTCACTAAGTATTCAGGCATGAAAATCCCGTTTACAGTATTTCCCACAACACAGTTTCTTTCAACTAAATAATGCTGTGCTTATTTTGCCCCATCTTCAATATCGTCTTAGTGGCCTAGCGTCACCTATATTCCTCTCATCCCAGCTTGCTACATATACAGCCACACCCACGTTGGATCTCTGGCACTGAAACCGACAACCTCTTTTTGGGAGCTACTAGTCAGGCTGCAAGAACGCAGAAGGCCAAGGGACACTCCTCTGCTTTGTGGCTTCGTCTTTCCAAGTGTGGCTTGCAGGAGCCGGTCTTGAATGTTAACAGTGTAACCTACAGCTTTCTAGTTTCTTGTGGCGCCATGTTATCAACAGCTTCCATGGTGACTCTGGTAAACAATTTTAACCATAGGCTCATGGTGTCTGGTGAATAATTCAAACCAAAGGCCCATGGTGGCTGATCAGCAATGCACACCACAGGCCTATGGTGACTGGTAAATAAGTCTAATCACAGGCATATGGTGACTGGTAGACAATTCCAGCCGTGGGCTAATGGTGACTGGTAAATAATTGTAACAACAGGCCAACAATGATTGTAAACAATTGCAACCAAAAGTCAATAGTGACTGGTAAGGATTCAAAACGACAGGCTCCTGATGACTGGTAAATGATGAAAGCCCTCCCCCCTCCCCATTATCATTCCATGTGAAGGGTAAACAGCGTTATCAACATGCCCACATAGCACGATAGGCGGACAAGTTGTCTGCCTGTATGTGTGTACAGGCAATGATGCTAGATCGTGAGCAGATAAAAACTGTGGCACAATGATGCGTACACAGATAGATGACAATGTTTGGAGTATCAAGGTATAATCGCTGGACCTGCTCAAACTATGATCTGTGTCTTTTCTTCTTGTGTGGATGTCATGGTTTCCTGCCATCTTGATGTTTTTCTTCATGTTGGCGACATGCAGATGACGCTATTGAAATTGCCAGTTACCTGCATCTTGGTATTTTTCTTGTTGCTGGCGATGCTCATCTTGGTGCCCACGCGCACGGAGTACTGTTGTTTGTCGCCATTGGCAACAGACCCTGTGAGGCTGATCTCCTTCTCTGTGTTTGTCAGGGCAGCTGTTGAATACAAGATGAGAGATGTGAAGTGGAACAATAATGAGGAAACAAAATTACAGAAAGCAATATCATGAAAAGACGTAACTGATTATAAACGAAAACAACTGGCAAATGAAAGTGAAAGCCAATCATAAAAAGAAATGATCAAGTTCTTCAAATGTTTTCACCTATTTAATGTACAAGAATACTTTAAGAAAGGATCACGTCCAGCGCAGTTGGAAACAGTGTACTGTACTACAACAATGATGAGAGAATATGAACACATGGGCAGACAAAAGCAACTCACATTTCAAGCTCCATGGCCGGTCAGTCACACCAGTCAAGGTCAGGTCAACACTGGCAGATTTCGTTTCCAAGGAAACCATGCCGGTCAGAGCAACGTCATCACTGCCAGGTCGCTTAATCTCCACACGGGGGGTGTAGCTCATCCTGTTCTTGGACTCGTCCACTGTCACTTCCGTTGTCAGGGCGTATACATTGACATTATCCGTAATGAAACTTCCGCTGACACCCATCAATTTTTTGGTGGCAGTAATGGCTCCTGTGGATAATATCAGAGAGAATTTGAAAGAGCCTGAATCACTGATGTCTATACATTGTGATAAATTTCAAACACAGTTATCCTACCCTCACCACACTCCTATACTACACTGGGGAAAAACTGGTTGTGATGTTAGATAAAAAAAAAAAAGAAGAAGTCATAGTATATGAATCAATTCTTTGTATCTGCACTCTTTTGGAGAAAAGAAAGGTTTGTGATGGTGATAATTACACATGTATATCGACACTACAACCTTACAAAGTAAGACACAGTTGTTTTCAACATTAACTCTGTGTACCTTTGAATTCTGCCGTTTTCCAAGGTGATGCCGCGCTGATCTCCAGCTGTTTGTCTTCACGGTTGATGACCAGGTCCAAGGCCAGAGCACGGTCCACTTTGGATCCAGGTGTGTTGAACGATAGCTGACCCATGATTTTCTTCTTGTTCTGCAAAGAAACAAAATACTAAAACGTTTTCTTTTGTCTTCTTACCTGGGTGAGTTAAGATTTTGCTGTGAGGACGTATATGACAAATGTTAATGAGAACGCAGAACATGTTTTATTGACAAAATCGTGTCTTTTTTTGCACAGTCAGTCAGTCTTCTTTATTACAGCAATGTGCTCTGTGCCTACCTCCACTCTCTTGGCCAGCAGTTTGTAGCTGGTGTGAGTGTCCCGCTTGTTGAGGGTGACGCTGAAGGAGGTGGGGCCAGTGAAGGGGAAGTAGGGACCGGAGTCACGGGTGGATGCATTGGGATACTGCAGCTCTCCACACAGCTCCAAACCAGTGATGCGTGCTGCCAGGTCTCCGGTGCACATCTTCACGGTCCGGCGGTTGTCGGTGATCATCTTCTGCTTCTTCTCCACCGTGTTGTGCACGATGCTGAACTCGGAACTGAAAAAGTTTTATCCAACAGCTCTACGATTCACCTGTTTAACATCAAACAGCTCCATGAATGCCCAGTCTAATCTGGAATAGCTCCATTGTTCAACTGTCTAATGTCAAACAGTTCAATGATTCACCTGCCTTATATCAAACAGCTCCGTGATTCACTTGTCTTATATCAAACAGTTCCATAATTACCAGCCGCCTTGGCGAAGTGGTTAGCGTCGCGGACTCCCGGCTGGGAGGTCGTGGGCTCGAATCCCATCAGAGTCATGTGGGTGTTTCTGCCCCGACCGGCTCCTACCCAGAGTTGAGTTTGCTGCGGACTCAGTTGGGAAGACTGGGACCACACAGTCGAGTTTCATCCACTCAGTGGATGCGTTTCTGAGAGTGTTGCTCAAATTTCCTGACCAACACTGCAGGTGCCTGTATCTCTCGGGCCTGGTTGATGCCGGGATATATAATGAAAGGAAGCGTAGAGTACAGCCCTGTCATGTGGTCTCAGACCGAAATGGAAATCCGTAGCATCATCTTAATCATCCTCATCCTCGATCAGCATTAAAAAGAAAAAAAAATAATGTCTCAAATTCTGTGGCCCTTCATGCCCTGCTCTCATGGTGACCTTAGTTTCGATGTCCTTTCCACGTCTGTGGCCTTGGTTTGGTTCCGTCGGGGTCACGCCGGCTCCGCGACTAAGCAGTTATTGTCGTCAGTAGGGGGCTTAGTAGGTGGTGTCCTGCGTATGTTAGATCAGAACAGGCGCCACTGAACACCACCGAAGTCACTCGGCAGCAGTGCAGTGTCTCCTCCGGTGGGTTGTCTTTTGACGACTTGACATTGACTGCTCCCTGTGGATTGTCGGTGCCGGGGCTGCAGCGGGACCGACCGGGCTGTGGCTGTGGACGGGGTGTCGGAATGAGCGGCATGTGTGCACTGCCTCTGAGGTGGCGCAGAGGTTGGGACAGCAAAAACAACAACAACAACAACAACAAAAAAAGCAGTTCCATAATTCACTTGTTTTATATCAAACAGCTCCGTGATTCACCTGTCTTATATCAAACAGCTCCATAATTCACTTGTTTTATATCAAGACAGCTCTGTGATTCACCTGTCTTATATCAAACAGCTCCATAATTCACTTGTTTTATATCAAACAGTTCCGTGATTCACCAGTCTTATATCAAAAAGCTCCATGATTCACCTGTCTTATATCAAACAGCTCCATAATTCACTTGTTTTATATCAAACCGATTCATGGTTCATCTAATATCAAACAGGTCCATGGTTCACCTGTCTTATATAAACAGCTTTGTAACTTACATGTCTAATTCAAAACAGCTCTATGATTCACCTGTCTAATATCAAACAACTCCATGATTCGCCTGTCTAGTATCCAAACAATTCCTTAAATCGTACATCTGATATCAAGCAGCTCCATATATCATCCATCTCAGATAACCACTCCATAACCACCCAAATGATATGTTAAAAGAAACAAACTTTAGGAGTGACACACCTAAACTTAAACGGCTTTAAGATTTAGTCAGGGAATATCAGAGAGCTCCATAAATAATCATTCTGATAACAAACAGCTCCAGAAACTAATTCAAACAGCTATATGTTTTAGCTTCCTGATATCAAATTCTCCATAAATCCCCCATCTGATATCAAACTGCTCCATTGATTTCCATCTATTTCAAGCTCTATAAATCACCTTTCTGATATCAAAGAGCTTCACTAATCACCCATTTGGTACCAAAATACCAAACAGCTGTAAGAATCA
>CM065718.1:69418865-69436365 GCA_033310375.1 Conus canariensis | reverse complement strand
CATGGCTTGAATTCTAGAGATATTAATGATCAGCTAGTTTGTTTTTTTTACCATGATCCGAGTCATCAAGACATTAAGGGTCAGCTGGTGTCTTACCATGGCATCATTTCAAGCATTGTTTACCGTAGCGTAAGAGATGGAAATATTGAGGACCATGCCAGGAGTCCTGTAAATGTTAAGCAAGAGGTAATATCTTACTACATTTTGAACCGTGGACATACATGTCAATGCCTTGCCATGCCATGTCATGAGTCACGGACACACAGGTCAGTGCCTTACCGTGCTGTGAGTCATGGAGACATCGTGCTTCCTGCCCAGCTTCATGAGGAAGTCCAGCATGTTGAAGGAGGTGGCCGAGGTGAAGGAGTCCAGGCCCTGGAAGCGCTGGAAGGACATCTCATTGCCCAACATCCTGAGGTACAGTGACCCCTTCAGTTCATCCAGCTGACTGTCACCCTGCAAGCGCACACATCATAGGTGAAGAAGCTGGTCATGGGGAGTGGTCCGTTCAGTGTGTACGGTCTGAAGTGCACACATCATGGGTAATAGGACCTGTCATGGTGGATTCTATTCTGATAGCTGTGCAGTATGTTTTGTTTGTTGCCACCATGTGATGCACTCATATCATTGTAAATTTGCTTCGTGGTTAGCGCGTAGTTTTCAGTCTATTTTGTTATGTGAAAGATGGGGATAGGCCTAAATGTACTGTTCTATGTTTTCAAATTATTGTCACTTTTTGGTGCCAATGGCAGATGTGACTCTTCTCGGCAACTTTTGGGATAGTCTAGTTTGTCTAGACTTGAAAAAAAGAAAAAACATTTGTCTAAACTTTCCCCTCAGAGATGAATGTTTAGTACGCTGTTGTTTAGAAGGGTGTCTTTCACAAGTGTTTTTTCCTACATTCATGGAGAATGATTACCAGAACGCGTGGCTAGTGTTGCTACAATTACTGAGACTGCTGCTGCTGCTACTATCACCACTGCTTTTAGTACTACACATACCCTTGTGCTGCTATTGCTGTGCTACTATTACTGTTGCTGATCCTTCTTTTGCAGTTACTGGTACTGCTGCTGCTATTATTCTTACTGCCACAACATTTACTACTGCTATTACTTCTGTTCCTCCTATTACGACTACTACTGCTAGTGATACCATCACTACTACTACCATCCCCATTCCTATCCTAGCCAAAATCATCTTCACACGCAAACACTTGTGCTCAAAACTGAATGGTTTACAAACGTTTCCAAGGTTAGTTTCATAATTGTGACGACAAACAAATTTGAAACGAAACTTGCAAACCACTATTGAAGCTGTCTGTAAAAATGCATAAAACCTGAGGCCGAATGGAGCGTTTTCTATGTATACAAAGAGATCCCCATGAGATGAAGCGGAGTCTGTCTCACCTTCTGACCCTTGCCGGTCTGTCCGAAATAGCCGTAAGGTCCCAGCATGGTCTCCAGAAGGTACTCTAGACCCTCCAGCCTCAGGCCAAAGTCCAACAGATTCAGGGAACGTCCGAAGAGATCCACAGTCAGATTGGCAGACAGGGAGCGGGGCAGAGAGGAGGAGGAGGACCACACCAGGTTGCTCTCGGCAGAACCTCCACTGTGAGTCGTTTGAGGAAAGCGGAGCCCTCGTAGTTCCTGGAGAACTGAAGACGTCCCAGGTCGAACTTGGCAGGCAGCTGGACGTTCTTCAGCAGCTCTCTCACGGCCTGTTTGTGGGGACTGGACGTTTCCTGCAGGTTGCTCAGGTGACTCCACACAAAGGATCCCACCTGTACATGGCACCACTGAGATTGTTCATGTGACTCTACACAAAAGACCCCACCTATATATATCATCGTTCAGATTGTTCTGGTGACCACACACAAGGAATCCGACCAGTATGTAGATCATTCAGATTGTTTACGTGACTCAGTACAAGCCATCAACATGTATAAAGTTCCAAAGTCTAAGGCATTTCGATACGAGTGTCCAAACTGGTATAACATGTAAATTTCCTTGTGCAATAGGCAATTGCCTGACTCAGTACAAAGCCGCCAATGTGTCCAAAGTTCCAAGTCCACGGCATTTTGATACGAGTGTCCAAATGGTACAACATGTAAATTTTCTTGCGCAATAGGCAATTGTGTGATTACGCTTTAATTTTGACATTTTCACAGAAATAGCCTTTCACTAATTAAATTGTAAAATAATGCCATAAGAATTAGTTGCTAATGCAGGAATAAAACCCAAAACAAACTGTTCAGCAGTACACGTTACAAAGAGAAAACAAACACAGTTCTCACCTGCTGATCCGTTTCTGATTCTAGGAGAAGCTGTATCCGCTTCAGGGTGACGTCATCAGAACACGTCATCACGGCCAGGTACGCGGCGATACGTAACTCGGAGTCCTCTTGGTTGTCCTCCATAACAGAGGTCATGGTACTGCGCTGTAACCCAGATCCTCCATAAGATATTGAACTGTAATATAACATCAAACTGTAATGGATAATTTATTGGAAATATTGAAATACAAACATGTAACAACAAACTGTCATACTGACTTTCTGTGTTACATTGAAATACAACACCATCATAATATCAAGCTGTAGAATAGAAAGTTTGTGATATACTGAGATAAAACATCATAATATAAAGTTATAACAAAATATGATATGTGGAAATATAGTACCCTTACACTACCCTAAAATGCAGATCCTCCATTATATATTGAACCACATTATAACATTACGCCGTAAACAGATTCTGTGGCACATACTGAGATACAACGTCGTAACATTATGTTATGAACAGTTCCTCTGTGATGTACTGATATGCAACGTTGTACATGTAACATTACCCTGTAAGCAGATCCTTTGTTATATAGTGACTCACAACATTGGGATATTACGCTGTAAACAGATCCTGTGTGGTATACTGAGATACAATTTGGTTACATTACCATTTAGACAGATCCTCAATCGTATACTAAGGTATAATAGATCGTCTGAGATTGTAAAGGAGCATGATAAAAAAAAAGTATCGAAATAATTTTTCACGAGACAGCCAGACAGCCAGCCGGTTGCCGACCATCCCGCCAGCAGAGACACTGCCAGCCATTCAGACAGCCAGCCAGAGGGACAGCCAGTCAGCCAGACGGGTGAAGGACTCACGTCAGCATCACAGGGCAGACGTCTGAAGGCCTGGGCAGCAGACACACGGACCTCCATGGGATTCCTGGTCCTCTTCACACACTCGTTCACCACAGACACCACGCTGCTCACGTGACCCGCGTTGCCGATGGCGCGCAGTCCCAAAAGAACCTGCAACCGTCACACCGCTCCTTATGAACCTTTTGTTGTTTGTCAGTCGTACAAATGTCAGTCTCAATGCAACCCAAACGGGTACTGTAGGTTTTATTTTTGTTGTTTCCCCGAAAAGGCAGTCTGACTGTTAAACTTTACCCAGCTGTTACTGATTTTTCAAAGGCTGGCGATAAGAGAAATGAGAGTGAGAGGGCGAGGGAGTAGGACGGAGGAGAGAGAGAGAGAGAGAGAGAGAGAGAGAGAGAGAGAGAGAGCTGGCAGAATAGGCTGAAGTAGATGATAAATGAGAATCGGGAAAAGTGGTGTGTGGTGGGGAGGGTAAATGTTTAAGAAGATTGTATCTTTTGTTTCACAAGTTGATGTCGACAATGAGTTATCTACAAAAAGATTTACTGTGAAGAAATGACTACATTATTGTTGATTTTTCTATTCTGGCTCCTCCTCTTTTTCTTATGTTTTTTTTTCCTTGGATAGAATACTTTTCATTTTTACAGCCTCTCCAGCGATTTAGGCTTCATCATTCAGGACATAGCCAGAGATAATTTACTGATGAAAAGTAAACAAGCTGCATTAATAACGTAATATCCCCATCTATTTAGGGTTTGTAAGCGTAAAGATTGAAATAACCAGAGCTACTACTTACCGTCAAAACATAGGACACGATTATATGTTGATATAACAGTGCACTGAGACAGTTACTACTCATTTTTACAGGTAAATAACCGAGAGTTTGTTTGTTTACTGAGCAACTAAATGACGACATATATATCACTAATGGTGATAGAAATTTCTTGTTGTCGGATGTAACTGCAGAAAAACGATATAAAAGAAAAGCAAAGTGGCATAATTGTGAATAAAACAGTCAGAAACAGAACTTTGAACATGGATGGGAAAAGATAGATGGAAAGTAAGTAGATTACGCAGCAGCCTTCAAACACAATGAGGAGTATATACGACACAACTAGATTGATTCTACAGCTGTATGGATTTGTTTGTCAAAAGGTCTGGTATATAATAAGTGACACTGAAAACTGACCTGGCCTATATTCTTCTTTTTGACGTAACACGAGCTGCCGACGACGTCCTCAAATGACGTCATAATGCTCTGCACGGAGGGCTCCATGCTGCATTGAGGTCGGTGTTGACAGAAGTTGTTGACCATGGTGGACACTGGCAGCGTGGCCTTTTCTCTCAGTGTAGGTGACGTCAGCAGTGACTTCACCCGCTCCAGCATGACAGAGCTAGGCTCCTGGATCAGGGCCAGTGATGTCATCCACATGTCAGCTTCAATGCCAGTGACGTCATTGTTCATCAACATCTGCGTCATCATGGCGACGGTGGCTTCAGTGCCCGCCATGGGCAGTGCATCCACAAAGAACTTCCTGTTGGCAGAGCAATGTCGGTGGTGAAATTCAGAATTGATACATCGATCAAAAGACCAAATGAAATCCGCCGAGTAAGACATCAATTACAAGTTGATTAAATCCACTGAATAATGCATCAATCATGAGACCTGACATTCCAGCTGATCAATATAACTAGCAAGATGCTTCATGAAATTAAGTGATTAATGCATCAATCAAGAAGCCTAATGAAACTCATGATTAACACGCCAGTCAGACGGCTTCAATGAAATTTACGAATGAATGCATCAGTCAAAACTGGTGAAGAAAGTACTGATTAATGCTTCAGTCGTGGGACTTGATGAAATTCAGTGAAAAAATGCATTAATCGTGATACCTCGATAATATACATGGATCAAATCATCAGTCTTCAGACTTTCATTGAAATTAATTGATCAGTGCATGAATTATGAGACTTGATAAAATGCAATGACTGAAGCATTTATCATGAGACCTGATGTTCTTCGCTAATCAAAATACCGATCACTGTCCTGGAGTAGGTCATTTGGAACAAAAGTTGTTACATTCTGTGAACTTCTGGAATCAGCTCAGTTATTTTGTGATCAAACAGGTAATTGTAATATTTACCAAATATAAAGGACAAGTCAAACATTTTGTTCAGAGCGTGACTACTAACAGATAAATGTTTGCTTTCCGATGTCCAGTATGATGCCTTTGTACTTCTTGTCCATCGATCTTTTAAAATTCTTCTAATCTATGCGTGCAAATAAGGGGTTAACAGTGGATTTCGTGAAAGGAAGGGAAGTATGTTGCTTACAGCCCAGCCGACCGAAATTCCGGAAGAAACAGACCAGTGTTGGTGAAGCCAACTCACTTTGTACGGACGTTGTTGGCACACACCGAGCCTTGCTCCACTCTTGAGTACAGAGCCTGAAGACTGCGAGAGTCCACTTTGCGCAGGGCCGACACGAGGGAGGAGAAGAGGCGGGGGGTGTCCGGACGGATATCCTTCTGAGTGTCACGACACAGCTGACGAAGCACTTCCTCTGTGTGTTGCTGGGCCTGGCGGGTGACCTGCTCTTTGTCGCCGTGGTCGTACATCAGGCTGACTCTGCGGGTCACAGCTGAACACAGCAGAAAGTATGGCACGTCTATAAGACACGGAAGAGAAGTTCACATTTACAGCTTCACATAGCAAAAAGGCTGACTTTACAGCTACATATACAGAACAAAGGCTGTATTTACAACTATAATACACAGAAGACAAATTCACATTCACAGCTGTACACAGTACAAAGGCTGACGTTTACAGCTGTAATACACAATTACAGCTGTACACAGCAGGAAGCTGACAGTTACAATTATACACAGCAAAATCCTGACAATCAGAGCTATACACATCAAGACCTAACAATTAAAGCTGTACACAGCAGAGAACTGACAATTACAGCTATACACAGAAGAGAGCTGACAATTACATCTTTTCACAACAGAAACTGACAATCACAGCTATGCACAGCAGAGAACTGACAATTACAGCTATACACAGCACAGAACTGACAATTACAGCTATACACAGAAGAGAACTGACAATTACAGCTGTACACAACAGAGGACTGACCATTACAGCTATACACAGCAGAGAGATCTGACAATTACAGCTATATACAGCAAAGAACTGACAATTACAGCTATACACAGCAAAGAACTGACAGTTACATATATACACAGCAGAGAACTAACATTCAAATATTACACGAAACACAGAGGCTCACATTCACCGCTATATGCCTGAGACATGTACTGAGATATCGCTGAAGAGGAAAGCTATAAGTGAGGCATGTCCCGTTTAAGGGCAGAAAAGAAAAGCTCTCTGTAGGACAAGTCATGGGTAAAGATAGACAAGTGAAGCTATCAGTGGGACAAGGGAAGACAAAAGAACATGTCAGACATTTCCTGAATGAGGGAAGACAAAAGAAGCTATGAATGGGACATGTCCTGGGCAAGGGCAGACAAGCCAAGGATCACAAGACGCCTTTAATATGACTTACGCTGCGCTGGAATACGGAGACGACTCTGTGTCTTGTACTGCAGACTCTGGGACACTTTGGTCACAGCCCCGCTGGCCTCCCTTGAGAAGGGACGGAACTGGTGTTTCTCAGTGCAGGTAGCGCTACTCAAGATGCCATACTGACTCATGGTCTGCTGACAATGGTGAGTGCTCTTCATCAGGGGCAGGGACTGCACAGACTGAAAACACATACACACACTTCAGTCTGGAAGAAAATCACATACTTCAGACACGAAAGACGTGAAGGAAAGACATGAAGGAAAGGTGATGGGCACAGTCAGTCATAAAGAGGGCAATAGGCACAGATGAACATATAGGGAGGATGACAAGTACTAGTGCACATGCAGGGGAGATATTGGGCACAGATGGAGCACTGCTGGACATGCAGAGAGGATGACAGGCACAGGTGGACATGAAGGGAGGGTGATGGGCACATCTGGACATGACGAGAAGATGACAGGCACAGGTGGAATGAAGAGGAAGATGGCGGGTAAAGTGGACATGAAGGGAAGATGATGGATACAAGACAGGTGACGGCCGGGCACTCACAGAGGGCACGTGGTAGGGAGAGGCCTGCAGAGCAGTCTGGTAGCCATGGCGATCAGTGCAGGCCAGCAGATCCTTGCTTCTCTCCACTGTGGTGGAGTACCAGCCCTTGTTCTGCACGTGGTACTCGGCGGGACAGCGGCCTGCCACGTCCACCTGTGTACACAGCAGCGGTGTCAGTGGGACAGACATTGCTGGTAATAAAGAATGATATTGGGAAGAGGTGAGGAGTAAAAGGAGCATCATCCGCTTCATTATTATCAGGAACGGGAGAAGAACATTGATTTTTATGGTCCACAACAGGACGTACATGTACCTGCATTCACAGATGATACAAAGCCATGTACAGAGGAAAACACCAAATAGAAGTATTAGTTAAAGTCACGTCTGTATATGCCCCTCCCCCTTCTCTCTCAGGTACGCACACGCCACATACCACACCAACACACACACACACACACACACACACAACACACACACACACACACACACACACACACACCAACACACACACACACACACACACACACACACACACACACACACACACACACACACACACACACACACACACACACCTCAGTCACAGTCTGGTCAGAGTCCAGGCGACTCATGCTGTTCTGGAAGGCAGAGAGAACACCACGTTTCACATTCAGGGCCCACAACTCCTCCTCTTCTGAAGGACACAGCTCTTCTACGACGCCATCTTGGAAGGAGAAGCGGAGAGGTCTTCTTTCCAGGAGAGTTGCAGCACGTGCTGATTCAGGAGCAGTGCGCATGCTCTGTGAACTGGGGTCAGATTCCTTGACAATAACGTCACGAAGCTGAAAGGAAAAGTAATTCAAGTGAAAAGAAAGTTCTCTCTTGAAAAACAGGGGTAAATAAGGATGACAATCAGAAGATAAGCATGAATGTCAGAGGTTGGATAAGTAACCATGACAATCACAAAGCTAAATGAAATTGTGTTAGCTAAATAATGACGATAATCACAGACAAGATAGGATGTTAATTGCGGGTTTGTTAAAGATGGCAATCATAGGCTAATTAAGGTTGGTAATTGTGGGCTAATTAAGGATGACAATTGTGGCTAAATAAAGACTGTATTGATAAGTTAAATAAGGCAGGTAATGCTGACATCTGACAGGAACACAACTTTTTAATAAAGGAGCTTGGTAGGCTCGATTTTACTGTTTGCTTGGTGTTTGCTTTAGCTATCCGCACTTCACGTGCTAACTTTCTTACTTAAATATTACTTTCTGGCTTCAATATTCAACCACTCTGCATTTGTCCCCCTCCCCCACCAATCCCTTCCCATCTGCTCTTTCTTTTTTTTATCTTCTTACCTTCCCCCACGGAAAGGTAGCTTTATGATTTCAAGCAATGTAGGTATCGGACCCTAGTACTTATTTAATGCCTAAAAATGGCAGAATATCAAAGACGTCATCTGACCTGAAGCACCATGTCACAGTCACTGATGACGTGTACCAGGGCGGTGGCGGAAACAGACAGGCGTGCAGTGTCCTCACTGGCATCCTCCATGGAGGTGGCGGTTTCTGCCAGGTAATCGAACTCGTAGGTCGTGTGGCGGGCGTACTGGAACTTCTGGGAAGCTGTTGGCACAGTATCAGGAGACTGTCAGATTCCTTCTCCACAGATGATCATACATTGTTACTATATCATCAGGTAAAGCAAACAATAAAACACACAGAGAAACAAGCGTCAACAGAAAGATCATGAACATGATCTTGATCATCATTATCATCACCATCATCAATTATGACATCATTTATTATAGTTTTAACCGTCGTCATCGTTGTCGCCGTCGTCTTCGTCGCCGCCATCGTCGTCGTCGTCGTCGTCGTCGCCGTCGTCGTCATTATCTTCATTATCATCATCATCATCATCCTCATCATCATCAGCATCATTATTATCATTATAACTATTATCATAAGTAGTAGTCGTAGTAGTAGTCGTAGTCGTAGACGTGAACGTTGTAGCAGTAGTATAGTAGTAGTAGTAGTAGTAGTAGTAGTAGTAGTAGTAGTAGTAGTTGTAGTAGTAGTAGTAGTGATAGGAGATGTCCAACTTACCGATACATTTTGTGGCGCATTGTGAACCGTTATCATCCCACACAGAGCTGACCGGGCCTGAAAATGGAAGGACATTTACCATTTGTTTTTATTAAAAGACAGTCACAAGTCATTTCTTAATGTAATGAAAGAAAAATCAACATTTAAAACGCCTATCTTCTAGACACATACATTAATTACACTGAACGTGTACATCAGAAGACTTTGAAAGCTAGTTCACATGCTTTTCAACTATTATAAAAGTACAGCAGTGTGTATACTATACAAGCTACACACATGTGGCTTTACAAATGTAAGAATATCAAATTGAATGGGCAGCTGAATGTTTTGATGAAATCCTCTAAAACACAGGTCTACCACCCAAACATACTGACAACGAAATTCAGGAAGAAGAATTTAATTGCAGAGTCCTCTAGACTAAATCTCAGCCAACATATTGAATTAATGTCTCCAGTTTGCCGTTATTACCTACACACAACTTTAAGGGGTAAGACGGAAACTAAAGGGAACAAATACAATTGCTATGAACTTAATTTTTTTCTATTTCAGGAGCAGTGGCTTAGTGGTTTTGATGTGGTGATTCAAAAGTGTTTTAAATGCACCGATCTTCACATTTATCAGGACAACGCACTAAAGAACAGAAACGCAAACATATTTAGCCAAATATCGAGCCAAGTGAAATACTTGAAAAATTCTCTCTCTCCCTCCCTCCACCACCCCTCTCTCTTCTCTGTCCCCCCCCTATCTTACAAGCTTATTACACCTTTAGCTATATACCTAGGTAGTTGAAAAAACATATAAATCATTCATACAGACACGCATTCTCAGTGTTTT
Source organism: Conus canariensis (assembly GCA_033310375.1). Lineage (NCBI taxonomy): Eukaryota > Metazoa > Mollusca > Gastropoda > Neogastropoda > Conidae > Conus > Conus canariensis. Next base: position 69,426,147 of record CM065718.1, on the reverse strand, counting down.
TGTTTTCGTTGGCTGAAATATGCACATATCTCTCATGAATTTGATCTGAAGAATCTGACGACCGACCTTCACAGACTGTTTAAATTCACGATTTTTGTCGTTGAATTCTTCAAGGACATGTCTGTAAAGCGAAAGTGAATAAAATCAAGCAAACTAATTTAATGAGCAATTTAGACTTTACACTAGTCTGGTCTAGCTTAATACACATGAATGCCATGGTCTGTTTTAATGTTCAACGTATAAAACACTGTTATTTGTAAATTTATGTAAGTGTGTACTCATGTCTTAATTTTGTTTACGATATGGCTGATTCATTCACAATGATGACATTTATTCATTGCTGTCTTCCATACTCCAAATACTGAGATCAAGAAAACACACACTGTTCCTTGTACAAATGATTAGCCTGCTCAGGCCAAGGCCTGACAAGGAACACAGGCACTTATACGTCAACCCATACCATGATTCAGTCTACACAATGCCGCAAACTGTCTCTCTCTCTTCACGAAGGATCAACTTGCCTTGGCTAGTCTCAGGATAACTCACAGAAGACCTGGAAGAACCCAGACTCAGAACAACTAGGTCTATGACAGACAAAATCGTCCTCCAACAGACCTCACCTGTCTTGACAAGGTCCAAGGTAACTCACACAACACATGGAAGAACGCAGACACCAAGCAGCCAGCTCCATGACATGATCGACATGCTACTGTCGTCTGGCCAGCAGAACTCACCTGTCCTGGCGGGGGCAAGGGTAACTCACAAAACACCTGAAAGAACACAGACACCTAGCAGCCAGCTCTACGACAGGCTACTGTCCTCCAGCAGAACTCACCTGTCCTGGCGGGGGCCAGGAGTGCCAGGAAGGTGACCACAACGGGGAGTCCCCTCATGTTGCTGGTCACAGGAAGAACGGTGCAGGGTATGTCCTCTCCACGGCACCCAGCCTCTTTTATACCCAGGCCCCTGGCCGACTTGCTGCGGTCCACGGCTTGGGAGGAAAGTCCACCACGTGAACAGTTGATATCGCTGACGTTACGGTCAGAGAGCAGCTTCATCGCCTGAGGCCCGGTACAAGACCTGACCTACTGCTCTCTTTCTATGCGAGTAAACTTCCAGACCTCGCCATCCGTTATCACACTGGATATGTACCATGCACATTCTGATTCAGGTCACCAGGCCATGATTGCATGCCCTCTACTCTACAGTCCACAGCTTGTTGACACCAACCCGCTCATTGCAGCTGACCCGTATACATAGATTTACAATATTTGTATAATCCATATTTTATTCAGAAAAGAATTATGCACAACATTTTTAAAAATGAATGCTATGTTTGGAAAAGTACTGAATTTCTGTGGTCCATAGAGTTTTTACACAAATATATGTAACTTAAGTCCATGAGATCTTAAGAGGGAGACCCCCACACATTTCTGTAGTCTTTACTGCTGCTGAAATAAAGACCAAACTTATTGTGTTCAGAAAAATATCCTTCCTTCATCAGAACAAATTCAGACAGTATTGTATTTGTATAATACATATGGCATTCAGGCATATATTTGTGTAATGTATACCGTATCGTATTCAAACAATACTATATTTGTGTAATCTATACTTTATTCAGATGATACTACATTTCCGTAATCTATACTGTATCCAGACAACACTACATCTGTGTCTTCTGTACTGTATGCTGCCAGTACTACATTAGAATATCCATAATGTACGAGGATACATTTCTGTCATATTGTGATAATGATGGATTCCCCGTCATGTCCGACGTATGAGTAGGCAGGCAGGTCATCTGTTGATGTGGGTCCTTGTGTGGGAATGAAGACCAATTCTTGAGGCACCAAGTCTTCCTCAAATGCTGCATGTAATGGAGTCCTGCAAGGATGGGCCCGACTCCTCCTTTTCTGGATGGCAGCTGCTCTTTTGTGCTCAAATGTCTTTATGCCCTGGATACACTGTTTTGCTTCCACTGTGTTCTGTCAAGGGCGACATCTTCCCAGGAACAGAGAGAACACTGACATGCTGACTGCAGATAGAACACAGACACACTGAACTGTAGACAGAACACAGATATGTTGACCACAGAGAGAACTCATATGTTAAACTGCAAATTAAACACGGACATGGTGATCAAACAGGGCGCAGGTATATGCTGACGGCAGACAGAACACAGATCTGAGGAAGAAGCAAACTGATCTGTTACTCTACATAAAAGAATAATTTAACCAACACGGCTGAACACGCAAGCATTGAGAAGAAGAGTTGGATATCAACAGAGCAATAAGGACAAAGACCTACAAATAATTTAGCAGAGCAATAGAGTGCTCTAAAAGCTAAAAGCTATGGAATTTCGTGCGTTAAGAACATAGAGTTGTTTCATGTTATATGTGCAAACATAGAGCGATGGGATATTGTTTGGTAAGAGTTGAGTTCCAGGAACATAAAGGTGGGAAATTACAGGTGTGTAGAAACAATGAGATATGTGATTCTTAGCCTGTTAGAATAAAAAGTGATCGAAAAGTCTAAACGAAGAATCAACAGACCTACAGCAGTATTAAACTACATAGATACAGGTGTTAGGTATGACCCACTGGTTCACACCAACAGAAATGCTTGGCGATGGAAACATGGGGGTGCTTTGTTTTTGCCTTCAGGTTAAAACCGATAGGAATGTTCATCCGTGGAAACATGGGGTTGCAGTTCTGGACCCTTGGTTAAGCCCTACAGGAATATTTATCCGTGAAGACATAGGGTGCAGTTTTGGCCTGGTGGTTACAACCTCTTGGAATGTTCATCCATAAAGACACAAGAGCGCAGCTCTGGCCCAGGGGCTGATACCCAAGGAATGTTCATCTATAGGGACATAGCGGAGCAGTGGCTACGACCTTTACAAGTGTGCTTTTCATTGAGACGTTGGTGTGGTAGTAGTGGTCTTGTGACTAAGATCTGTAAATATGAACATGGGGGGTGGAGTAGTGGCCTAGTTGTTAGTTGTTACTCTACTGCTACCGCACAGCTGCCGCTCTTACTACTGCTGTTGTAATGACACTGCCAGTGCTACTACTGCCACTCCTCATCCTCATCCTATTAGTACTACTACTACTATTACTTCTTCGTCTGCTTCAGCTACTGTTACTGGTACCACTACTATTACTACTTCCACGATTAATGATAACAATAATCTCAATAATAATGATAATAGTCATACTCTAGTTTTAAACAATTTGACTGATGATACTACAACTGACACAAACATACAAAGTTGAAGACAGACGGTACACACACTGACACAAACATATACAGTTGGAGACACACACACACTCAAACTCACACACACACACACACACACACACACACACACACACACACACACACACACACACACACACACACACACACACCACGCACATACACACGCGCGCTGCGCGCGCCCACACACACACACACACACACACACACACACACACACACACACACACAACACGACACAGCGCGCGCGGCCGCGCGCGCGCAGGCGCAGCGCAACTCAACAAACGAGGCGAACAAAACTCAACAAATGTAACGTAACCAAAACACAACCAAAACTATTACACAAAGCACAACACGAACACAACTTACATGCAAAAAACACTAATTATTTACCCGTATTCAAATGCTTGATCTTACCACAGAACACTCAATATTTACGAAAACACGTTACGATAGATATGTGCGGCAAACTGTCGATAATGACAAACAAACAAACAAAAAAACCAGACAAACTAATAATTAGCAATAAAACCCAGCTGCACAAACAACAACAACACACGCATTATAAAATTCGGTTATCGTTGGTGATACTTTGACACGTTGTGGAGAAGGCTATTGGGCAGCACATGGTTAACCCGTTCCACGTGCTGCTGGCTGGACTCTGTCCCAGACATTGATAGTACTGACACACTGCCACACTTATGAAGATGAAGCAGACAGACACTGTCTGCAGTGTGCCTCAGCTTGCTCGCTAGTCTGCCTAAGGGCGCCCTGCACTGATCACTTTATCAGTGCACTGAGCACTGATAACTCATTTCAGTACTACACCGAGGAATGCTCGCTTGTGCGTTCAGAGATGGATCGCTGCACTGGAGCTTGGGGAAGGAGGGGTGAGGAGTGGGAATGGGGGAAAGAGAGGCTGATGTCGTAGATCCTTAGAGTTTGTTTGCATTGAATATACGTGTAAGGAGTTTTGGATTTTTTTTTCTTTAGAACTGAGTCATTAAAGCAAAAAGAGGGTAATGTGTGTGTGTGTGTGTATGTGTGTGTGTGTGTGTGTGCGTGCGTGCGTGTGTGCGTGCGTGCGTGCGTGCGTGCGTGCGTGCGTGCGTGTGTGTGTGTGTGTGTGTGTGTGTGTGTGTGTGTGTGTGTGTGTGTGTGAAGTTGATTCAAGAATCACTCTACGCCCCTCACCAATCCACCCTGTGGTGGCGGTACGTGGACAATAGCATTGGCTTGAGGGAAAAGGTCAGACGGAAAATAAACAAACAAATCACAACCTTTCTCCTAACATATATAAAACGTGCGTTACATCTCTCTGTCCTCAATTCTATTTTTCCCAACTGAACTTTGCTTCATTTATCAGGAAAATTGCAGGTGCCCAGAATCAGAAAACAGGCAGTCGGTCAGCCAGCAAGCCAGCCATCAGAGAGTGATAAACAGATAAAGTGCTTTGTGGCCTTCGTTTCATGTGGTACATTTGATTGGTCTGTTTGTTTCTGCCCACTGAAGTACAATAGACAACAAAGAAAAAGCGATTAGTGATTTCAGTTTGTCGGAGAATGGGCACTGGGAAAGTGGGGCACTAGATCCGAGGCGGGGTCTAATCAGAGCAGAAAATTTGCGACAGCGGGGACCACTTCTGAGGATGATTGGAGGTTAACTGTCGACAGAAGACATTTCCAGTAATTTGCCCATTCTATATGGACAGCAGGAAAGACGGCGATACAAACAGACACAGAACCAAGAAGACAGTACCGTCAATGTCATGCTGACTTTGATTTATGGAAATAGGGTAAAAAGTATTGTTATTAATTGAGTCAATCGTTTACAAGCTGAAAGATTACATCCCCACCCTCACCACCCAAACCCCACCACTTTTTTAATCCTCCCAATACCATACCAAATGTGTACTGACTATGACTGAATTGTTGATGATTCTGCTGCTTAATCGGAATACATGCAGGGAAACAAACGTCTGGTGCATATGAACTCATTGAACATCTGGATATATTTAGCATCATTTTTGTCTTTGATCATGCTTTTTGTGTTTTTGGGGTGAAGACCTTCCTCTCTCCCAACATACCTCTTCCTCCTGGCACCTCAGCAACAGTTCCTGACATCGCCACCTGACCCTGTTTTCCGTACCAGCATAACACCAGATTGATTCCCAATCTTGAAGACATCGTCAGCTTTCCTTTTGCTTCTGCGTTACTTACTCTATTGTCAATACCAGATGGGTGTGCCAGCTGAATATGTTTGTTTCTTTTTTACATTTCACATCTCCCACCATTTTTCGCACCTTGGTAATCAAAATTTCCATTCCTCACCTTTCAAACAATAGCAAACAAACAAACGAACACACACACACACACACACACACACACACACACACACACACACACACAACACACACACACTCACACGCACACACACACACACACACACACACACACACACACACACACACACACACACACACACGCACGAACGCGCGCGTCCCGGTGCAAACTCACATATCAACACGCCTGAGCAAACGTGCGTCCACGTGCAAACCTACAGACACACATACGCATCTCAATATGCCTCAGCACACATGGTTGTTCAAGCACACACACACACACACACACACACACACACACACACACACACACACACACACACACACACACACACACACACACACACACACACACACACACACTCATTTCCTCTATGTTTGTCTCTCTGTCTCACTCATGTACTCAGATAAATGAAGGGAGAGAGAGAGAGAGAGAGAGAGAGAGAGAGAGAGAGAGAGAGAGAGAGAGAGAGAGAGAGAGAGAGAGAGAGAAGGGGTGTTGTAGCGACAGAGAAAGATTACCAACACTCTTTACTGGCGTTATTTTTTTACAGTACCATGCCACTTGAGTAGCCTATACTGAATTCCGTATTAACATACAAAATCAACCAATGTCTAATTGTTCTCAACAGCGTGGAGAACTGAAAGAGACAGACATATAGACAAACAGAGAACTAGAGCGATCAAAGGAGAGCATACAGACTAAAGAGGCAGACATATTTTTGTCACAATATCAACCTCGTATTTTTTCTTGCATGATTAATTAAGAAAATGGTAGTGGAAAAAAGATGTATTGATTGTTGGTGTATGTGCGTGTATTTGGGGAGTGTAAGGGAAAAAGAAGCTTGCATTTTTGGAGGGTGGGAGGAAGGGTAAGGGACGGGTCACGTTCATCTGTAACTATGAAACTTGGTGAGAAAGTGAATTTTTGTGCTTTGGGGGTCACGACCGTTTAACCACGATCCGTTTAAAAATGTGGAAAAAAAAGTCTGCTTCACGCGCAACTGAAATGTTGCTAATGGGCAATCACGTTTGAGACCCATTATAATTGTCCAGAAACGTAGTTTATCATACTAGGTTTCCCCCACTACTAAATTGTATCAAACACACACACACACACACACACACACACACACACACACACACACACACACACACGCACGCATGCACGCACGCACGCACGCACGCACACACACACACACACACACACACACACACACACACACACACACACACACACACACACACACTTATAGAAATATAGGCAGTGTTAAATGAAGGGGTAAATCTTCGTGCCTGTGCTTGAGGATCCATTTCAAGACACAAGGGAGGTCAGAAGGTGTCAACACTCTGAATGGTCAGTTCCACTGTGTAACAACCCAAACAACCCAAGCTTTGTCAATCACGTAAGTGCTTACAGCACCTCAAATTGTGCAGAACAGCCTTTACTTGGATCTCCAAAGAGATGCAGTCTCCCACTGGCTGACCAAACAATAATATGTTGAGCAATTTAGTAGTGGGAGAAAACAAGTGCACGCCGACGATTGCTCCGTTATTACGCTAATGATCTGGCTAATAAAAAAAAAAGAACAAAGAGAAAGGGTTGGGGTTGTGAGAGAAAGAAAATAGGAATGAAAAATCAGGGGCTTTTATCTTCTCTCTCTCTCTCTCTCTCTCTCT
>CM065718.1:69351365-69411365 GCA_033310375.1 Conus canariensis | reverse complement strand
AAATGTCATCTTGACCATTTATCAGTTGTTATCAGAGACATGCAGGCGTGCTTACAGCACTCTACCAATATGTGTTTCACATGTTTAAAGTTACATCATTGTATGCATCTACTCAAACATTATACATGTACTCTTACACTGAGCAGGCAAATCATTCATCACAATTTCTTTCTTGTCAGAGATGGTATGCTGCTGGTGCTCTCATACAACAGAGAGAGAGAGAGAGAGAGAGAGAGAGAGAGGGAGAGGAGAGGAGAGAGAGAGACATTGTTGCTGTGTTCAACATAGCTGATAACAACTCACATTCTGGTCTGTGTTGTTGGACCACCAGCTGCTCTGAGGCACGTACTGTGTGACACACAAACAACACTGCATCAACTTCTATAACCCTCTGCATGTATTAGCATCAGACATAAGTGATAGAAACGTATGGACCAACGAATCAGAGGTTCTGTTATTAAACACAGCTGATACCTTCATGTTATCACTCTCTCTCTCAATGCTAAATACTAATCTTCACAAAGACTGTTTCGTGAAAGTAGTAAGCCCCTGATTATTCTCTGACACCACTCTCTCTCTCTTAAGAAGGTTGATACCTATATGTCAAAAAATGCGGGGGTTTCCGTCTGCTTGCAAGAGCTCATGCCAGCTGTGCCCCTCCCCTTCCTAATCTCTCCCTCCCCTCTCCCAAAGTTGTTGTAAAGAAATCTGTTCTATCAACGCAGAACAATTCATGTCTTTGTTTACACTTACATCTGGTGCTTTGGTTGAAACTTCTGAACCTGGTCGTTAATGTACACCAATAAAAAACAACAACAATACACTAGTGAATTTCTGCCTATTTTCTACGAGCCATACACATAATTAAACTGTGATTGGTACATACAATATCAGTCCTCCGTGATAACAAACTTCAAGATGGTTGTGTGGCCGTAAACGAAGGTTTCTCATTTCAGGTTGAGAACTAAGATCATTTGACATGTCTGAATGGATGAAACGATACTACTTGAGACGTCTGCCAGCAAAGTGTAGAGTGAAGGGACCACAAGACTCACATTTTCGTAAAAGTACTGGACAGTATCCATGTCAGGGACTGCCTCCATGACCTCATTGTACTGTGTCACCAACGGCGTCACATCCGGCATAGAGTCCAGCGTTTCCATGGCAACGGGTAGATGGACCTCGGCCTGAATCTCTCCATGGTCTGGTTGCCACACGGTGACGTGACTTTCTTGCAGGAAGCGGAAATGATGAGCATAAACGTCCAGCTCTTCCTGGATGATCTCCTTGAGGAGGATGGCGATGCTGTGCAGGTGTTTCTTCAGGTTGTCTTCCACCTGCCAGTACTTGTAGGCCCACACACCCTGCACAAACAAACCCACCACACAGTCTGTAGGCCCACACACCCTGCACAAACAAACCCACCACACAGTCTGTAGGCCCACACACCCTGCACAAACAAACCCACCACACAGTCTGTAGGCCCACACACCCTGCACAAACAAACCCACCACACAGTCTGTAGGCCCACACACCCTGCTCAAACAACCCACCACACAGTCTGTAGGCCCACACACCCTGCACAAATAAACCCACCATACAATCTGTAGAACTAAGGTTTCCGTGATTCTCTAGACACTGAGTAAAACTCTATCCTGCTCAATCACATAAAGTAATTACAAATGACAAATCTTTGGAAAGCCATTACAATAATTTCACTGGTATCCTGACTGTGAAAATGCAATACGAGTGATCAGTTTTGGAATCAGATCTCCTTTCTAGCTTGCTGCCTCAACAATTTTGAAAGAATTAAGATTTCCATTGAGAGAGTTCATCTTAAATTAAAGCTATCCTTTTGTGCTAAAATGAATGACAGTTACAGATGCATGTTTAAATGGGTGACTAAAGTTTGCATGTTTAGACATTTAATGAAATGGTGAAAAGCTCCTACGTCAAGACTTTTTTCATGTTGATGGTCATATCAGCATTCAAACATTATCTCATTCAATAAATAAAGCTAACATACTAGTAAATCCATTCACTGACCTCTCGGTAACTTTATAAACTAACTTATCGATAAACGTTACCAACTGACCAGTATACAGAGTCATTTGTAGTAAAACTTCGTTTACTGACCTATCTGTTATCTATTTACTAACGTTTGGTAAATCTCATCAACTATTGGTAGAAATCGTAGTACTAACAAGCTTTAAACTCGGTAACTTGAGTAACTTGGCATTTAATCCAATCAACGGGCCTGTTAATAAAGGTGAACAGCTGACCTGTTGGTAAACATCATTATCTGATCTGTTGGTATCATTAGCTGACTTGTCGGTTTACCTAATAAACTGACCTGTTGGTAAACTTTATTCTGACTTGTTGGTTTACCTAATAAACTGACCTGTAGGTAAAATTTATTAGTTGGCCTGTTGGTAACCTCATAAACCGATCTGTTATCGAGTTTCGTTTACTAACCTGTTGGTAAATCTCGTTGGAGGCCTCTCTGATGTGTTTCATCTCCTCCATGTTGAGCACGTCAGACATGACGTTATTAACACGACTGGACGCACCGTAGATGGCAGCAGTGTACTCCTCAGGCATGCGCACTTCACTCAGCTTGTGGCTGACAGTGTGGAGGTAGGGTGTGAGGTCTAGTGAATTCCTCAGATTCTGAAGGCGTGGGTGTGCGCTGATATTGTACACAGCATCTGCAAGAAACATTGTTCAGTTCAGTGAGTGTCTATAAATATAATTAGCCATTTAGTGGATGTGTGTTAACACTGAGCACTGCATTTGCAACTGCAAAAAAGGGTTATCAGTCACATGAGTATGGGCTGACACTGTACAGTGCCAAAGTCCCTTGCCTCTTTGAAAATGTGTTTAAGTCATCAGTGGTGTGCTGCAATGGCTTGGTCACCTCGGGGGTTGTTATCTTCACAGAACACAGCACAGGACCAGTTATTCTCCTTGAAGACAACATTACGATTATTGATGACAAAAATTCAAGGAAGCTGTGAAATGCTCTGAAAGACAAGAACGAATTACAGCTGGTGTTTTTTGAAAGTGCAATACTCATATGTTAAACATTCATTACCTCATGAGGTTAAAATAAACTGTGTTTGAAATTGAGCTTGCTGCATTGAATAAAGTATGTCAATAAAAGTCTTCAACTTTCTTTGCCACCGATAAAATTTTAAATTTTCTCCTTCAGTTGACTGTGAAGGATTAAAAAAAAACTTTATTATACTTTTCCATTTAGCAACTGGTGTTAAAAATGTATGGTCAATTGCTTTTTGGGAAGCAAACATATAATTGTGATTCACAGCTAATAGAACACATCTGAAGCACCTCCACTAAGTTTGACTTATACAATATCTGTATAGTATAACGGAACAGTTGACATACTTGTCACTATGTTGGAGAGATGGACACGACACACCTGACACATTATACGAAAGACAGACATACCTGACATGATGTGAAAAAGACAGACATACCTGACATGATGTGAAAAAGACAGAGACACCTGACATGATGTGAAAAAGACAGACATACCTGACATGATGTGAGAAGAACAGACATACCTGACACAGTGTTGGAAAGAAGGACACTCTGCTGCCTCACAGCCAGAAGATAATTGTCCAGAGACATCACAGTCTGTGTTAGCTGCTCCACCCCACTGTCAATCAGTTCCTGAAAAACACAACCAGCCAGTCAATAACTCAGTACATCAGTTAATCAGTGAGTTCACCCACCAGTCATTACTGTCTCCGTCACCTACTCCATTTCACCATCATCCAGTCCCTGCTAATCATTTCGTGTAAAACTTCAGCAAACAACCCTTTATTAACAGCAACCTACAAGAGCACTGACATCAGTAACCCCACTCAATAGCAAGGTGTGAACAGACTGTTGGTAGTTTAACAGACTAGTCACCTCTACAGCTTGCAGCAAAGTGTTGACAGACCGTTGGTAGTTTAACAGACTAGTCACTTCAACAGCTTGCAGCAAAGTGTTGACAGTTGGTAGTTTAACAGATTAGTCACCTCTACAGCTTGCATCAAAGTGTTGACAGACTATTGGTAGTTTAACAGACTAGTCACCTCTACAGCTTGCAGCAAAGTGTTGACAGACCGTTGGTAGTTTAACAGACTAATCACTTTAACAGCTTGCAGCAAAGTGTTGACAGTTGGTAGTTTAACAGATTAGTCACCTCTACAGCTTGCAGCAAAGAGTTGACAGACTGTTGGTAGTTTAACAGACTAGTCACCTCTACAGCTTGCAGCAAAGTGTTGACAGACTGTTGGTAGTTTAACAGACTAGTCACCTCTACAGCTTGCAGCAAAGTGTTGACAGACTGTTGGTAGTAGAGGTCAGCACGGTACTGTCTCATGGCCTGTACAGCGTCCTTCATCTGTTGGCTGAGGGCCTCTGTTCTCTGCTGGTAGCTGTCTGACAGGTCGCCAATGTATTGCCTGCACACACACACACACACACAACACACACACACACACACACACACACACACACACACACACACACACACACACACAACTGGGTGATCATAGTTCCTGTCAATTTATGTTTTCCATTTGACCAGTACACACCTACCGCATTCTCCTGACTCACTGAAACATTTACGAAAATTACATTTACTTTGATACTTTTCTCTCTTTGAATTTGAATTTCATTGCCATACTCAAAAAATTCTTTCACCCTGTTTTGTTTCTGAACCAGTCGAATGACATCATACTTTAGCTGCAAGCAGCACATCAAATGTGTTCAAGGATATTTGTATTCTGTTATAAACCATGATTTTTTTTCTCAAGCATAATAATTCTGATTGTTGAAATGAAAGCAAGCAGAACTCCTACTTAGCACTAAAGCAACGCCATTCACACGCTTAGAAGCATTCCCAAGGGGATGTTGGGGTCTCTTTTCGTACAAATTGCTTGCCTGCCTTCTGGAAGTGCTGAACCGGCGACTTTTCCTACACTGTCTTTGACTCCCCCCCCCCCCTCCCCCTCTTTTTTGTTTTAAATGTATTTCAGTCTCTTTCAACTGTTTGTTAGTTTTTTGCATTTGTGGACCATTATCATGATCATGAAATTCTTATACATTTTTGTTACTTGACAGCAGTTTTTGCCACGTCAGTTTTTTGTTGTTTTTTTTTGTTGTAATCTGGCAAATAGGTAATCCAAATTGTGCACAGTCTCCAGAGTAGACACAGCGGTGCCTGTATGCCCATATTGCTTTTGGACGTGCATTTTTACGCAGTTCATTGTCATTATTGTTTATTTCATTATTTCTTTCATCATTTTATCTGGAAGAGAAAAACTACTGGAAATGCCTGGCTCTCACATCACAGCCAAATTTGATATGCCGAAAGATGTCGCAAGTTTAGCTACTTTTTCATAGACTGTTTCTTTTCGCTTTTCAGGATATACTTTTATTCTGATGAACTGACTTTTTTTGTGATGTGACATTTTGTTGTTACCAGTTTGAGTTTGACTTTCCTTGAAAGGCTCTCTGAGGTCGGCTGGACTATAAAAATTAAAACTTGAACTTTGAAATGCGTAGAATTCCATAGAGTTGAGGTGAAAATATCAGAAGTCTGCTGTGTGGGCTGTTGAGCTACAGAACTCACTGCAAGGCCTGGAAGCGTTCAGACACGGCAATGCCTGCGTTCTGCAGGAAAGGACTCCGGCGGTAGAAGCGGTTCAGCTGACGTCTGAGGGTCTGCAGCTGGGAGGCCACCTCGCTCATCTCGCTGTTCAGCAGGTCCATCAAGGGGGTCAGGTCCTCGGCCAGAGCGGCAGCACTACGGGAATACCTGGCCGCCAGCTCATCACGTATCGCATCACTGACGCTCTTCACGCTCTCCTTGCTGCGTGCTGCGAACTCACCGAGCTTGACCAGGGTGTAGTCCTGCAGGACAAAGACCACCTTGTCAGTACATGGGGTGTACATCTGATGAATTCTGGAATTGGGATGATAACAGGAATGTGAACAAGATTTATTCATCTTACGGCCTGGAAGATACAATGTAGTGAACTAGTTTAACAGGCTCCTCATGTGACAAAACTCAAGCAGCATACAGCAAGAAACAATTATTGTAAAAAGGAAAAAGAAATATTTGTGATGATTTGCTTTTACCTACTTTCTCTGTTTGATAAATTAAGCAGTATTGTCTAAAATATATGTCATAATCTGCGCAGACTTTGTGATTCCTTTTACTGACGATCAATGAGAATGGTGGAGTTGATGCTAAAGAGTTCCATTTTCGTTTGACTCTACATGACAGGGCTATACTCTACACTTGTTTTTATGAAATGTCTTGGTATCATCCGGGTCGGAGAGATATAGACAGCCTCAGTAATGATCTGAAACTCTGTATGTTGTCTTCCTGGCTTCCTGTTTGATCACATTATATACATAAGTCTGAATAGGAGCCAGCCTGACACAGACCTTTGGCGGGACTTGAACCAACAACCTCCGAGCCTGCAACCCGCTAAAGTAAAGACTACACCAAACGGATGGTAAAAAAATATCTGAACTTTCGTTCTGTTTTAGAACAACAATAATAGGTCAAATGTGAACAAACATTTCATTATTGATAATGAAACGCATGATTTTACAAGAGTATCACCGTCTTGGTCTTCTTCGGCTTTTTCTTTCCATATGCACACACCTGTCAGGTGGTATATCCGTCACACGCTGCTCTCCCTTACCTGCAGTTCGGGGAGGGAGGAGGGACGCCAGTGCAGACGGGAGTGGAGGAGGGTGGAGGTGTTCAGACGTAAGGCTAGCAGAGCGTCAGTGATGACCTCAGTCACGTGATCACGGTACACTTCCGCCTTGATGGCCGTGTCGTTGACGTAGAAAGCTTTCACGATCAAGTTGCGTTCTGGGTGGTCTGTAACAGTCATGTAATAAATCCTGGGTAATGATCATACCATGGATATTGAGTATTAGTCATACTGTGGATACTGAGCCACTGTCATAGAATGAGCTCTGTGAAAAAGAGAATGAGTTCTGTGAGAAGACATCAAATGGGTGCTCTGTAACAGTCTAAAAATGGGTACTGAACGTAACTATAGAAGGGACACTGCAAAACCCATCTGTCGTTTAAACTACACGTGAGATCGGATTTCTCTGACATGAAAATCCTCTCCATCACCCAGCAGTAAATGGGTACCTGATTCAGTTCAAGAAAGGATAATGGTGGCGGAAAGCAAGAGATGGCTCTGCTTTCATCATGCCGTGCCTAGACACAGTAAATCCCCGACAGTTCACTGCTATGTAAATCATAGAACGGGTACCCTGTTACAGTAGTAAACTGGGTACTGCGTAATTCACAGAAAGTGGTTATGTACAATAGTGACAGACTGTGTACTGTGTGAGTCACAGACTGAGTATTGTGTAATACTGATGAACTGCATACCGTGTGAGTCAGAAAGTAGGTTCTATATAACTGTAATGAAATATGAGCTGTTTAACAGTCAAAGAATGGGTGTTGTTTAACCATCATACAACGGGTTATTATAGGAATTAAAATGATAATTATGGATGAGTGACAATGGGTAGCCTGCAGTTATCGTGAATGGGAACGCTGTAGAAGTCACAGAAATGGTGCCACATTCAGCTAGAACGTGTCAGCGACAGTGACATGGATTAACGAATTCAGATGGAAGCTACTGTACATGAGGAAGACAGCACAGTGACAATGGCACGGTTTAAGGAATTCAGATGGTAGCTGCTCTATATGTGTTAAGACAGCACAGTGACAATGGCACGGATTAAGGAATTCAGATGGTAGCTGCTCTATATGTGTTAAGACAGCACAGTGACAGTGGCACGGATTAAGGAATTCAGATGGTAGCTGCTCTATATGTGTTAAGACAGCACAGTGACAGTGGCACGGTTTAAGGAATTCAGATGGTAGCTGCTCTATATGTGTTAAGACAGCACAGTGACAGTGGCACGGTTTAAGGAATTCAGATGGTAGCTGCTCTATATGTGTTAAGACAGCACAGTGACAGTGGCACGGTTTAAGGAATTCAGATGGTAGCTGCTCTATATGTGTTAAGACAGCACAGTGACAGTGGCATGGTTTAAAGGATTTCGGAGGATCGGTGTGCTACATGAAGCTAAGGTGCTGGCGGAAGTTAAACCACAAGTAACAACTGCTGACTCACCCAGATCGTAATTGGTTTTGAAGCTGAAAGATCGTTTGTTAGTGTCCAGTGTGACGTCAGCCTGGATGACTGCGTCATCGTCGTAGCGGTTGGTAAGGCTGAGAGAGTAAGGCTCCACACTCCTCACCTGCCCCTTCATCATCACCTTCTTCACTGGACTCACCATCTGTCAGCAAAACATCATTTTTGTGCGTACTGTGCATAATACATTAACCTTCAAATTGATGTAGGAGACTATACAGCCATGAGGACAACAGTTACAAGGCCGCAGGCAAATAGTAATACGCAAGCAACGCGTTTTGACATCTAAGGCATTCTCCAGACAAGCAAACACGAAAATCAACACATGACTTCCTGCCCTGCAGCTGAACACTCCCTCCTAGCCATAGTCGACTGCTTTTTCGTCTTGTTTGTCATGATTACTCTTCACTGTATAGCACCACTTTGTCGAAATGTGCCGTTTTTGAATACGCATTTGTTTGTTCCATAGACCTGTGGGTATTCATCCTCAGTAAACATCATTCCTTTTCATAAATCTTCAGCTATGCCAAAATGTTCTGAGACATGCTATAAGTATTCACTCTATGTAAACACCACCATAACTATTCATGACGTAGAGATGTCAACATTTAAAGCCAGACACGGGTACTCATTCTAAGCAAATACTGCCAGAGTTACTGTATGTTTCAGAGATGTCAACATCACAGATCTGACACAGGATTCATCCCCTGTAACTTTCCATAGGCAGTTGATTTAGTGACGTCGTTTTAGGCCTGCTACATATACGCACCTCCATTGTGAGCTGTTGCTTCAGCTGGTCGATCTCTCCACGCAGAGCCATATTCTTGCGCTGGCGGCGTGACGTCAGGTACCACGTGTCAATGGCCGCGGAGTAGCGGTCTTCAGAGGCCCCAAGGTGAGAGGTCATGGACACGTCGAGGTCAGTGTGGGGATGGGTCAAGGTCACCTGCAGGGTGTAGTTGCTGCCAGTGTCCCAGGCCCCTGTAGTGTCTTGCAGTTTGGAGCTGAAGGTCAGCACCTTGCTGGAGTCCTCGGAGTAGGAGAGGGCGGTGGTGGTGTCCAGCAGTGTCTTCCCCTGGTTCACTGCCACCTCGCTCTGCACGCGCACCTCCTGCACACCACGTGACCACACTATTTATAGAATGATTTGAGATAGACATTTTGAACATGTCGTTTACGTTTGTCGCTTCAATTCATTTTAATTCAAGTTACTTTTAGTCCAGCCGACCTAAAGGGCTATATCATGGCTGTCACCTCGTCGAGCTCTCTACCTTTCTCTTTAAATGATATGTGATTTATAACTGTCAAACGGTTTTTACACAACAGTCACAACAAATCTTAGTAATAACAACAGCATATACAAAGTTCATGGCACACTGCTTCATAACTGAGAATTACACCTAAAGAGATATGTGAAAACAGGGACGAACTGAAAAGTGTTAAGGGCATGTGGGTTTATCACTAAGTGATGTCAAGACAGATACAAATTAAGAACAGGTAGTGACATATGGATTTATCACTTGGCGGTACAGTGAGGTGAAGACAGTGATGAGCTGAAAAGTGCTGGGGTAGATGGGCTCACCATTCGATGTTGTTGGGACGTAATGACAGACACATACTGATGATAGTTGGTGGAAGATAAATTTACCACTCAGTGTTGACGAGAGGTAATGACAGAGACAAACTAAACTCAATTGGAGACAGGTCAGTTCCTCTCTTAGCGTTATAGGGATGCAAAGGCATAAACGACCTGAAAACACCCAGTCACCTGACTGATGGCAGGAAGGCTAAGGATGACGTCAGCCTTGTTCTTTTCGCCGGACGTCCACCTGGTCTTGAGGGCCACCTGTTTGTTCAGGTCTCGGTCAGCATCCCAGTGAACCGTGGCGTCCATCTGACGAGACACAGGGCTTTGGGACACCGCTCCACTCAGCTGAACTGCACGTGAAAACACTCCGACCTTCACCTTGCCCTCGTAGCTCGTGCTGGAGCGACGGCTGATGTCAGTGAGATCCAGCGTGTAGAACGCTCTGCGGTTACTTCCCCTGCCCCAGTACAGCTCTCCTTGGCTGGAAGTCTTGTGTGAAGAGGACATCAGAGTGTACTTGGCCCCAATAGTGCGTGATGGCTGAATGGCCTGCACAGTGACACCAACAATGACATACACACATACACATATATGCTATCAACAATGACGCAAGTAGTAGGTTCAACAACAAATTTGTAGTTTTCCCATGGAGAAAAGAGGGTCTTGGGAAGGTGGGGTCGGGGTGGTGATGGTGTGGCGGGAAGGAGAAGCAATGGAGGGGGCAGGTTATTCTTTGGCATCATAACAGAGAGTAATGGATACAGTTCCATACTAGTTGTGTGTAGCATACGCTATACTTAAGTCCCACAGAATCGATTGGAGAAATGTGTGGTAAGCGAGTGATCACAAAGGCTTTCATATGTGTATATCGTCATGTATTTTTCATATGTCAACTGACATACTGGACTGACGGCAAGTGATGATAAATACCTCTGTAAATGATTTTTTTTAATCTGAGCTTCAAGACATCTTCATTATTGTTATAGTGGTATTCCTGGAAATGTTAATATCCCCATAGAGTACACTCGTA
Organism: Conus canariensis; assembly: GCA_033310375.1. Taxonomy (NCBI): domain Eukaryota; kingdom Metazoa; phylum Mollusca; class Gastropoda; order Neogastropoda; family Conidae; genus Conus; species Conus canariensis. The sequence goes on along the minus strand of CM065718.1, from coordinate 69,400,528 downwards.
CCAACGACTAATCAGTTACTATAGTTTGAATGAAAAGACATGCTCTTCTCTCAAAATCGTAATAAGAATCCAAACCAGGCAACTGCAGGGGGTCAGCCGTCTTGCTAGCATAGTACTCTAACCAATTTCAGCGTATAGACAAAGACAGAGAGCGCGCTATATATATATATATATATATATATATATATATATATATATATATATATATATATACGTAAACGAAGCGTATCACAAGTGTTGCTTGACTGGAAGTGTTTAAAAAAGATGGGTCTTAGTATACAGATATACTTTTGTATGTAGGCTGAAATAATTTTGTAACAAAAACAGATACTTTTAAGAAAGCATTTATCACTAAGAAATAGCTGACAAATAAATGTACAAAAGATTTATACCAAAGCACAGGTTACAACACTATCTTCCAGAAGCAGTGGTTACAACACTGTCTTCCAGCAACACAGGGTACAACGTTCTATCTCCAGGAGCACAGGGCTACAACACTATCTTTTAGAAGCACACGGTTACAACACTATCTTCCAGAAGAACAGCGTTACAACACTATCTTCCAGAAGCACAGAGTTACAACACTCAATCTTCCAGACTCACAGAACAGCAGCCCCATACCTTCAGTTCCAAGTCATGCTGGAGCATGGCAGAGTCGCTGGAGGCAGTGAGGTGCCAGATGAGGCGCAGGTTGCTGTCGGGGTCGTTGCGGTTCCAGTCCAGGCTGAGTTCCGCGCCCTCACTGGTGCGTGCTGCAGAGTACTGCATGACGTAGGGCTCGTTAAGGGTCAGGGTCACCTGAGGGAGGTCAGCCACGGTGGCAAGGTCAAGGTCCACCAGCTTGTCGCCGTTCAGACTGCCAGTCATCTGCATGAGGAACAGTGCATTGTACTGACGTCATCAATGTGTAGACACAAAGGTTTGTCTGTAAACGTGTTGTCATGGACTCGAATACTGAATCTAAAACGTTCTCAATGCCTTTATCCGATTGAGACCATGCTCATTTCAAATAGTTGTCACCATATATTTGTTCAGTGGGGGCAAATGAAAAAATGAGATCACCGTGCTAGTGAAGGAAAGAAATGTAGGCCCAATTTATGACTCCTTGGTTCAGAATAATTTCTACCGATGTTCTACACAGCGTACAGATAACGCCTATTTATCCGTTAAGGTCATTATATTTTACTTTTAGCACTTGTGTAATGAAAGCGTTTGCCATACACTGCGCTTTCTCGTAACTGTCATCACTTTCTGTTCATATTTGCCGTATGTATTTGTCGGTATCTGTCATCACACTTCCGTTGACATTGGCTCTTACCTTGGTTCATATTTGCCTTCATTTTCTTTACATATTTGTCCTCGCTTTCAGTTGTTATTTGCTCTCACTGTGTTCACAGTTACCTCTTACATCCTATCACTATTTGCCCTCACTTTCTGTTCATATTTGCCACCACCTTCTGTTTATGCTTTGCCCTCACCTTCTGTTCATATGTGGCCTCACCCTCTGTTCATATTTGCCCTCGCTTTCTGTTCATATTTGCCCTCACCTTCTGTTCACATCTGCCCTCACCTTCTGTTCACATCTGCCCTCACCTTCTGTTCATATTTGCCCTCACTTTCTGTTCATATTTACCCTCACCTTCTGTTCACATCTGCCCTCACCTTCTGTTCATATTTGCCCTCACATTCTGTTCACATCTGCCCTCACCTTCTGTTCATATTTGCCCTCACCTTCTGTTCACATCTGCCCTCACCTTCTGTTCATATTTACCCTCATCTTCTGTTCACATCTGCCCTCACTTTCTGTTCATATTTACCCTCACCTTCTGTTCACATCTGCCCTCACTTTCTGTTCATATTTACCCTCACCTTCTGTTCACATCTGCCCTCACCTTCTGTTCATATTTGCCCTGTGAAGAGTGGTGCTCCAACAGCCAGCTGGTTGAGCGCACTGCTTCAAACGGGGTGACAAGGCTGAAATCAGTCAGCAGGTGGCGTTCGTACCGGCCGTTGTTATATCTCAGCGTGCCGTCCATGACAATCTCTTGGTCACCTGACCAGCCCAGGGTCACGTGACTAGTCTTCTGTTCTCCGCGTTCCCCATTCACCATCTGCAATCGAACATCTCTTTTGAGTGAACGGCAATTGGTGTTTTTCTTTCCCTTTTTCCTAAAACAGCACATCCAGGTGCTTTTTCTGGCAGCTGGATATCCTTTTCACTTACAATGAGAGCTTGTCTTACTTGTCCCCAGGTCTGTGCTGACCGTGTCAGTGACGATGGACAACGACAATGACATTGGCCTAGGCACTGACAGCAGGGGGGTAATGAGGTCGGCTGAGCTCTTGACAGTTGGAAGCTGAAAGAATATCGTGTCCGTGGTTCGAATCTCACCACGATAGCTCCTTTTTGTTCTCTTACATTTCACAGCACCTCATGGAGTGGTCTGAGAGCTGGTTGTTTGGATGAGATGATGATGGTTAATAGAAATATGCACAGACAGAGAAGACCTGGGTGACACTGTACTATAGCGACCTGGTGTGCCCGGGAATAGCAGTTGGAATTTTAAACACAGTAGTCCGTTGTGACGATGAAGCTATGCAATACAATTCCACAGAAAACAGTACAGTACAATGCAATAAAAAAAAGTATAATACCACACAATACAAATCAGTATAATACACTGCAATAGAAAACATTGCAATACAACACGATGCAAAATAGTACAACAGTACAGTCGATATAATACAACACAATACTGTATACAATACAATATTGAACTAAATAGTGCAACACAATACAAAATAGTACAACACAACACAATACAAAATAGTGCTATATAACACAATACGAAATAGTACAATACAACACAATACAAAATAGTACTATACATCACAATACGAAATAGTACAATGCGACACAATCGAAAATAGTACAACACAATACGAAATAGTACTACACAACACAATACGAAATAGTACAATACGATACAATACAAAATAGTACTATGTATCACAATACAAAACAGTACAAACAATGCCATTCAACGTCCTTTAAGTTTGATCTAAGACAAAAATGAAAGCAGTATTGTCAGTTTTTGTTACCACTTTACTTACATTTTCTTGCATTTTAGGTTGGTTTAATCACTATGTCTTTCGGTCGCATTGAAACAGGTAAGCTCCCCTTACCTCAATCTTCCAGTCCTTGACGCCATCAAAGGGTGTGTTCAGAGTGGCGGCTGCCGTCAGGTCGAACAAGGAGCTGTAGCGGGCACTGGCAGAGGCACTGACAGAATCCAGCAGAGGAGTGCTGAGGTAGGCGGAGCTCTTGAAGTTCTCCAGGCCTCCCTCCAAGCTGCCACGTGCCTCCAGTGTGGTCCAGTCGGCATGGGGTGTGGTCAGACGAGTACTGAAGGAAATGCCAGCATCGTCAGCAGTACCGAGGGTAGAGTGGACGGTGTAGACCGAGCCCTGGCCAAGGTCCACCTTTGTAGACACCTGTCAGACAATACAACTTGGTTAGAACTCATCGTCAGCAGCACCGAGGGCAGAGTGGATGGTGAAGACAGAGCCCTGGCCAAAGTCCACCTCTGTAGACACCTGTCAGGTAACACCACCGGATTAGAAATCGTCAGCGGTTCTGAGGTCAGAATGGCTGGAGTAAACAGTATCCTGGCCAAATTCCACTTTACTGAACATTTAACAGACAGCTCCCTTCACATCACCTTGGCATGTAGGTTGTTGCCAACCACCCGTATTGATAATTACAAATAGAAAATCTTAACAAGTGCATTTAATTATTTTCAGTAGTCATTATGCTTTGGGGGCCATTTCTAATCCTTCCGTTATCCATTAAGTCCAGTCTACAAATCCTGACCATGTGGTTGTATCATAGTATTCGGACTACTTCTGAATGTCTGCATTACAGAGTGGTAGACAGACAAAATGATTTTTCATTGTCTGGCATATGGATTACTTCTGAAAGTCTGAATTACATAGTAGTAGATAGTATGACTGATTTATCTGTCGTCCAGCGTGCTTGCCAGCTATCAGTCCTTCCTGTACACAAGAGCAAAACTCAGAGCATAGCTAACGGGAAGAAGTGCACTGAACACAGCCAGTGAAAAGACTACAGAGCAAAGCCAGAGATAAAGAGAATACAGTGCAGTGACAATCAACAGAAAAAACAAATCAGAGAAAATGATGAGAGGAACAGACACCAATAGGAACAGATCATAAACAATGAAAAGGAGAACAGATCAGAGACACCGATGAGAACAGATCATAAACAATGAAAAGGAGAACAGATCAGAGACAAAGATGCGAAAAACAGATCAGAGACTACGAAGCGCCGAGAAGAGTCAACGAAGTGAAGAACAGAGCAGGCACAGCAAGAAGAACATAGCAGAGAAACGAGGGAAAAACAGATCAGAGACAACGAGAATAGCAGAACAGACACAACGAAGAGGAGAACATAGCAGAAACAACAAAGAGAAGAACAGAGCAGTGACAGAAATGAAGAACCCCAAGCAGAGAATGGAGGGAAGAGACCAGAGCGACGGCCCACCTCGCTGTTGCCCCAGCCATCATTCTGGTAGGAGCCAGCGGCAGACAGCTGCTCCCAGCTGGACCAGGGAGTCGTCACGGCCACCGTCACCTCGGGGTGAGGAGATGACGTCACGCGCAGGTCACCAGTCACTCGTTGGTTGTCGAGGTACTCCACTCCAGCGTGACAAGTGAATCCATCTGCACAGTCACATAATAATTAAATCCATCTGCATAGTCACAGGACACATGAATCCATGCGTACAATACTGAGAGTGTTAGTCTTTTAATATAATCAAAGAGCACGTGAATCCATCTGGTTAAACTGCTCATAGCCCGTGAATCCATCTGCATGGTCACAGACTGATCATAGTACTTGAATACACTTGCGCAAGACACCTACCAATACATTGTGACTGTATCTAATATGTAATCTGATTCGTACATAAATCAGATCTCTCATAATAACAACGTGCGCACTCATGTGCAAATAAAACATGGTTCCAAAATGTACCATGCATAACCATAAAATGGTTAATGGAGGCAGGGGACGGGGTATATCTTTTGAAATGCTTTCACAAAAGTATTTTAAAAAGAAGCGAATGGTAAACGTATTTAACGAACTATGAACTAGACAAAACTAGATTCTAGTTTGGAATTCATACTAAATGATCATTTTGATAGAATCAATACATGTACATGCATGTTCGCAATGTTCTCATGTCATCCCCAAATATGACTTTGACTGCACTCTGAACATTCAGAAATATGCATTCTCAACATTCCCAATGTCATATCTGCATTGGGACCACTGACATGTCCTGTGGTTTGTGATATACCTGTGCTGTGGTCAATGTCATGTCTGTGCTGTGGCCAGTGACATGTACTGTGGTTAGTGATATACCTGTGCTGTGGTCAGTGTCATGTCTGCGCTGTGGCCAGTGACACGTATTGTGACTTATCTGCGCTGTGCTCAATGTCATGTCTGTACTGACTGAACACAGCCAGTGCACAGGCCTCACCATGGTCAGCTTGATGTCTGTACTGGGCCTGCGTCTGTGTCCAGGCTTCGAAGGGGGTGGTCAGCTCGGCGGTGACTTCCAGTCGTTGCCAGGAGGAGCGCATGAAGTCCAGCTTGGCGGCCACTTCCTGTCCATCGGTGTACTCCACTCTGGCCTGCGTGCTGAAGGCGCTGCTCACTTCACCCACGTGCTGAAAGGTGGCTCCAACGTCACTGTCGGCACAACACATAGTGACGTCAGCATGTCCACAAAAACAGTGTGCAGAGGAGTGTGTGTGTGTGTGTGTGTGTGTGTGTGTGTGTGTGTGGCGCGCATGCGCGTGCGTGTGTCTCTCTGTCTCGTCTCTGTGTGTGCGTGTGTGTCCGTCACTGTGTGTGCGTGTGTGTGTGTGTTGTGTGTGTGTGTGTGTGTGTGTGTGTGTGTGTGTGTGCTAAATTGTCACGATTATTTTGCTGCGCATTATGCTGAGGCAGTGTTATAGATCTCCCGTAATGTGGCCTCGAACAACTGAGTTCCACATGTGCTTACAAATTTGCTTCTTTTGTTAGAATTACGATGAAGGCGTTCAAGGTATGAACATTAGTAGTGATGAAGACACCCGAGACACATGTACATGCACTGATGAAGATAATCAGTGCATATGTATATGCAAATATGGAGGTAGGAGAGACGTGTACATGTAAATTGAAGGCAGCGAAGACGTGTGCACCTGTAATAATGAGAACAGGCAAGACGTGTACCTGTAATAATGAAGACAGGCAAAGACGCACGTATTGAAATAACAGATTTGCAAGATATGTATGCATGTAATGAGGCAGGTACCCATGACACGTGTACAAAAAATTACGAAGATAGCCAAGACAAATGTAATAAAGAGGATAACGAAGAGATATATACATTAAAAGATTAAGATAGCAAAGACGTATACAAATTTAATATGGATAATAGCAGAGTCATATGTACCTGTAACCATCGAAAGGAGTATTGATCTTGACGTTGGCCTCAGTTCTGCCATATTCGTTCTTAAAGCTGACGTCCATGGCAACCTCCTCACTGTTCTGTTGTCCTTTAACCGTCAGGGTGACATCATTCCAGGGCCCTTCGCGACGCAGATACACAGACTGCTTTGTGTTGACGTCATCATAGGTGTAGCTCAGCACCTCGTTCACCAGCAGAAGAGGACTGTCGTTGATCTGGAACTCCAGCTCGTCAGAAAGCTGCAGCTGGTTCCCGTACTGCACCGTCTGCACACATCAATGTGGGACACCTTCCGTCAACACACATCAATGTGGGACACATTCCGTAAACACACAGCAATGTGGGACACATTCCGTCAACACACAGCAATGTGGGACATATTCCCTCAACACACAGCAATGTAGGGCACATTCTGTCAAAACACAGCAATGTGGGGCACATTCCGTCAACACACAGCAATGTGGGACATATTCCGTCAATACACAGCAATGTAGGGCACATTCCGTCAACACACAGCAATGTGGGACATATTCTGTAAACACACAGCAATGTAGGGCACATTCCGTCAACACACAGTAATGTGGGACATATTCCGTCAACACACAGCAATGTAGGGCACATTCCGTCAGCACATATCAACGTGGAACACATTCCGTCAACACACATCATTGTGGGACACATTCCGTAAGCACACAGCAATGTGAGACACATTCCGTAAGCACACATCAATGTGGACGCATTCTGTCGCCAAATATCAAAGTAGAATACATACTGTCAGAACACATCGATGTAGGACATATTCTGTCAGGATACTCCAATGTAGGACATATTCTGTCAGGATACTCTAACGTGGGACATATTCTGTCAGGATACTCCAATGTGGGACATATTCTCTTGGGACACTCCAATGTGGGACACATTCTCTTAGGACACTCCAATGTGGGACATATTCTGTCAGGATATTCCAATGTGGGACATATTCTGTCAGGATATTCCAATGTGGGACATATTCTGTCAGATACTCCAAAGTGGGACATATTCTCTTGGGACACTCCAAAGTGGGACATATTCTCTTGGGACACTCCAAAGTGGGACATATTCTCTTGGGACACTCCAATATGGAACACATTTGTAAACTTTTAGCTGCGGAGAGCACACAAGACTCAGTTTTACTCGTTTTACTTATATTTCCCGTTTTGAAAGTTCAAAATCAGCTGTCTTTAGCTTCTTTTAACGGTTGACAATCTGCCTTTTTCTTTGTCTAGCATTTGACATACATTCTGTACCTTCTATCAGTATTCGCCATGCAGGTTTTGCCTTACACAGCTCTTTAATATCTATCTATCTATCTATCTATCTATCTATCTATCTATCTATCTATTATCTATCTATCTATATATATTATATATATATGACCAACATCCTGTACTTATCACATCACAGTGACATACCATTTTCCTTGTGTGAGCAGACAGAACGCCCTGGAAGTCGAAAGTGGCGGTCAGGTCAGAGGTGAAGGGCGTCTGAAGGTCAAAGCGAGAGCTGAATCGGTCGTCAGGATAGGAGACAGTCAGCTGACTGGAGGCACGCTGCCCCTCCCCATACGTCATGGTTCCGGTCCACTGGACACTGCTATCACTCTGGGACAGGCTATGAGTCACCTCGGTCATGTGGAATCCGTTGTATGGAGTCTTAACGGTCAGCTTCACGTCCTGGTCTTTTCCAAAGTCCACCTGGAGAAGGACACAGTAAGTATTACTGAGATGTGATTGTTCAAAAGTCTGGAAGGACAACGACATGGTAAGAATCGGTGAAATGTGACTCTTCCAAAGTTCAGAAGGACAACGGCATATTAAGGATCGGCGTATTGTGACTGTTCCGAAATCCAGGGCAATGACATGGAATGATCGGTAAACTTTGCATGTTCTAGAGTGTACAAGGACAATGATGGAAAGGATCTGTGAGTTTTTACTGTTATATAAAATCCACCTGATCAATATCACGTCTTATTATGTTTGACATCCATAAATTATTCTCATTGCCATAACAAACCTTGTTTGGTTTTCTGTGCTTATCGAACAGAACATAAAGTTTGAACAATAGATTTCTTTCGAATGCACTGAGTTCTTCGTTTTGCTCGGTAATTTTAAGTCGACTTGTTCAAGCTTGCAAACTTATCTGTTTTGTTAACATATCCCCTATACAAAAACATTCAATAGTTTTTTTTTAATAATGACGACATTGTTATTTCTTGTCTCCGCTAAGAGTTCCCAGAATATGTCTGTGTGTAAACCTGACATATTGTCTGTCCCCTGCCAAGATCTGCAGTGTCTATGTGTACAACTGGCTGTGCATGTCCTCTGCCAAGACCTCCAACGTCTATGCATATAACTGACATAGTGTCTCTTCTCTACCCAGACTTTCCAGTATCTGTATTCACAACTGGCATAATGTTTATCGTCTGCCACAAAATTCAGTGTCTATGTATACAACATGTAGAATGTCTGTCCTATGCCAAAGCCTCCAATGTCCATGTGCACAACTGATACAAAGTCTGACCTCTGCCAAGACCTCCAGTGTCTGTATGTACAACTCATATCTGGTTCTACTTCTAATGTCTATGTGTACAACTGACCTTCAGGTCAGCAGTGTGTTTCTGACCATGGTGACACTCCAGCACCGCGTTACATTCCAACTTGTTGGCATTCCCGACATGCTTGTAGCTCAGCTTGGTCATCTCCCAATTGGGGTAGGGCGTGGTCAGCTGGGCGGACGCCTCAATACGTCTCAAACGGTAGTTGTAGAAGTTGACCTGTGGGATAGAACCATGGCAAAGCAATTTAGAATGGTGCGATCTTCAATTTGTACAAAGTATGTAGTATTTTCTCCTAGTCAGTTACAAGCTATTTCTTCCACAGCCACAAACGTTGAACACGCCATGAAAGAGACTCTATTTTTTTGTAAAAGACGAAGCAAATTAGTTACTAATGCCGTTTTATTTCATATGCAAACAATTTCATGTGGTATACAAGTTATGTTTTTGTTTTTAATCACTTTTTTTAGAAACACATGTAATGTGAGAAAGATGACCAAATTATAACACATTTCTCTAAAGCTTTACCTTTCCTGAGACAGTTTGCCCATCCTTGTAGGTGACTTCGCCCTCGGTGTTGAAGCTGCTGGCGCTACCTGTGTGTTTGAAGGTAGCACCCACCTGGTTGAATCCCTCAAAAGGTGTGGCCATGCTGACAGAGCCAGAGAGAGACTCCTTGTTGGCAAAGGCAGCTCTAGCCTCCAGTTTGTCATCCATGAGGTGCGTGGTCATCAGGATGGTGAAGTCATTGAGGTCTCCAGTCTGTTGGAAGGACGCCCCCATGTGACGGAAGCTGGTGAAAGGGGTATTGACGCTGACACTACCAGACATCTCACGGCCGTTCTGGAAAGTGGTCTTGATCTCCACTCTTTCGTCCTGCAGGAAGGCATCAGTGGTGAAGGTGAGGTCATTCCAGTCCTTGGTCATGCCAAATGAGGAGCCCATGTTGCGGTACCCACTGAAGGGAGTGATGACGTTTACAGAGCCTGATACATCTTGACCATTCCTGAATGTGGCTGTCATCTCCATCTTGCTGCTGTCAATGTTTCCACTGGAGATTATGGTGACATCACTCATGTCTCCAGAATAGCGGAACTGACCTCCTAGCTGACTGTATCCACTGAAAGGTGTGGTTACTTCTACAGAGCCGGTGATGTCATCAGAATTGTCATAGTTGGCAGTGGCCTCGATCTTGTCGTCCTGCAAGGCTGCAGTAGCCTTCATGCTGTTGCTGCCATAGCTGAAGGACGCTCCCATCTGCTTGTAGCCGTCAAAGGGTGTCACGATGTCAACGTTACCCTCAAAGACATCACCATTGACAGTTCTCCCAGTAGCTTCAATTTTGTCATTTTGTACATTTCCAGAAATCATGGCCTTCTCGCCACCATAACTGAAGGAAGCCCCCATCTGTTTGTAGCCGTCAAAGGTGTCGAGATGTCAACGTTCCTTCAGTGACATGATTACTGATAAATCTGCCAGTGGCTTCAATTCTGTCATTTTGCAGGTTTCCTGAGACCATGGCATTTTCATCACCATAGCTGAAAGATGCTCCCATCTGTCTGTAGCCAAAGAAGGGGGTAGTGACATCAACTGAGCCTCTGACTTCACTGTCACGGGTGTATTTGCTGACGACTTCAATCTTCTGACGCTCCAAGTTAGCAGCTGCTGTGACAGACATATCATTGAAGTCTCCCAGCCTGTGGAAGTTGACCCCATCTGGCGGTACCCATCGAACGGCGACTCCACTTCCAGGGCGGCAGAAAGGCCACGGACATGGAGAATTTACCAATCATCTTGGCCTGTTTGGAGTTGACGTTTCCGGAAAGCTGCAGTGTGACGTCATCGAGAGGTCCAGCCTTGGACAGGACGATGGTGGCTTGATGAGAGTTATCTTGAAGATCTGAGGTGATGGCTTGGGTGAGATCGACGTTGTCCTCGCTCATCGACCACTGTGTTTCTGTAGACACTTTGTCCGCCCCGAATGAAGCAGAGGCCTTGGTACTAAAACGGCTCATGTCCCCTTGATGATTGACGTCCACGTTCAGCTCTGGCAGCATAGAGGTCAGCACGTGAAGAGAAGATCTCAGTCGGTCGGAGGTCAATTTGTGAGCCAAGTTGGCGTCCAGCAGAGACTGACTGTTGTAGCTGACGCGAGATTCAGCTTTCATGTTGTTCAGATGCCCAGTCTTCTGGTAGGATGCATCCAGAGTGCCGAAATTGCCCATGGTGGTGTCGACATTGAAGGATCCTCGCCACATCCCGGGGCTCATGCTGTGAGAGAGGGACATCGTGCTGCGCTCCAGTCCACTGAAAGGGGAGGTTAGGGAACCACGGAAACTCACTTGATCCAGTTCTTGCACAGTAAGCTCTATCTTTCCATTGATGTTTCTGTCAGTCATGTATTCTACGTTGCTCTCTACTGTCATTCCGCTCAGATCGCCGTTCTTGTGGAAAGAGGCGCCCATGCTCTCAAAATGGCTGAAAGGTGTTCGCAGAGCCACTGCAGCCTTGATGTCCTGTAGTGTGTTCAGTTCCGCTGTCAGACTGATCTCCTGTTTGTCCAGACTGGTGGTAGCCGTGAGAGACAGGTCCTCAAGGGAGCCAACCTTGGCAAAAGAGGCGGTCACAAGGTGGCGAGGTCCTCCCAGACGATACTTGATGTTGGTGGAAGCGCTGAGTTCTCTGCTGTTGTAGAGGGCGCTGCTGGAAGTGTCCAGGCTGTACTGACGTCCATAGCTGAGGGAGGCATCGGTCTGCAGGTCAGCCGTCTGTTCAAAGCTGAGCTTCATGTCTTCAGTGTAGGGAGTGGAGAGGGAGGCCACCAGACGTGCCTTGCGGGAGCTCCACTTGTTCATCACACTGGCTTCCATCTTCTGGCCACTGTAGACCAAGGTGGCTGTTCCGCGCAGGTTGGTCAGGTCTCCTTTACGGGAAAGAGCAGCCTCAATCTGCACAAACCCATAATCTCCCTGTTTACTCAAAGTATATTGAGCAATTTCGTATCGCTTACAAGTAAGTTTATTTCAATGTGTTACTTACACACTATAAATGCAGTTATGTAATAAGATCGGTTTGTTTTGGTTTGTAATCAGGTGCACTAAACGCACATAGACACTCTATTAGCAGTCATTGTCTATCATTCTGTTGTTGGCATGCACTATGAACATATTTTCAAGCATTTGTGTCGTGTTCATCAGCGTAGTGGCCTTTACCTTTGCCCTTTGTGACAAATCTACTGATGCATTGATAATATCATAGTTTTGGTCAATTTCATTACTGATATTCACCTTTTCCCACCCTGACCACGGAGTACTGATGGACAGTTGAGCGTCGGTCTTCATCTTGTGGAGGAACTTCAGACTGCCCGTCACTCCCTGTCCACCAACGGTGACGTCAGCAAGGCTGTTGAAGTCGTCCCAGTCTCCTTCATGGCGCAGGGTGGCCGAGCTCTGCTCCCAGCCACTGAAAGGTGTGGTGACAGTGAGGCTGCCGTCCAAACCACGTGACCAGTCCATCATGGCCGTCACCTTCACGGCCTGTTCATTCGTGTACGTCACCTGTGCAACATCAAAAATGCTCATGAAATCTGAACAGCCTATTGCCACAAACTATCTCCCAGTTACCGCTGCCTATGTTTGTCATTTGCTAGCAATTCTATATTTCTGTGCCTACTTTTCAGCTGGCCAGACCTCCTTCTGATTTGTACTTAAATGCCATTAAAAGCCATAACTTCAGTGTTATGGATCAAATGATTTTGCTAGAAAAGTGTAGTCTGAGGTCAGATGCGCATGAAAAAGGCACTCAGGGCTTTATTACACGCCATATAATGTATGAACTTTACTTCTCGAAATACCGCTGATTGTGATGATGGAGCACTGAAATCATTATTTGGTTTACAAACTGCATAATGACTGAATATATGTTTACATATCAGCACTTGTTATACATATGAATACATGCATTATGTATATAGTAAATGTATTACTCCTTAAACAGACCTGGGCCGAAGCGTCCATGGCGGTGTCCCTCAGGTTGTGTCTGAAAGAGGCACTCAGGGATTCATAACCTCTCCAGGGAGTACCCACGTTGACGTCCAGTACCAGAGGGACGTCAAAGGAGTGGGTGGAGTCCAGGGAGTATGTCTGACGTGGGGAGTATTCCAGCTCCACCCTGGACTGACGGACACGGCGTTTTTCCTTGCTGGACGCCAGGATCTGAGGACAGTTGACACAGGATTTGACCACAGTCTGTGCTCAGGTCAAGGGATGGAGGATCAGGAATAGCAGGAGTCTACTAAAGCCATGGCTATTCTATGAAGAAAATCACACAACTGAATAAAATCTGCATCAAGTTCGAATGAAGGAATTTGAAAACGGAAACACTTGTGAAAGGTGATTATGAACAGATGATTATTCCATGTTGACAGTGAAAAGTAGTTATTTGGAATCTATACCTATCTCATAGAAGAAGTGATAAGAAAAGGAATACATTTAAAATTTATACATGGTCGGCATAGTTGGACGATATTTGATACATAGCTTGGTCAGAATGTGTACTGTGTTCACACGAGTATGATCATTATCACATCTGAAATTAACCGACCTCAGACCTAAGAATGTTTATCTTCTCACAGAAAACAAGACAAATCAGATTTAGGAGTGACTATTATCTCACGTAATGGTAAAGAAAGTCATAATGTCTCACCTAAAGGTAACGGAATGAGTTCTAGGAGCGACCACTATTATACCTTCAGGTTAAAGAAGTTAGCAGCGTCTTATCTGGCGGTAAAGTAAGTCAGGTCTTGGATCGATCACTGTCTCATCCGCAGGTAAAAACTTGGAGTAAGAGTAGTCAAGTCTAGGAATGACCATGTTCTGGGGTAAGAGAATGTATGTGTCGGGGTGACAATATTCTCACCTAGAAGTAAGAAAAAGTAGATCTAAGAGTGACCAAAGTAAAACAAAAAGAGTAAGTCTAGGGGAAACCATATTCTCACCCTGAGAGAACAAAATATAGGTCTACCGGCGAGCATATTCTGACCTTGAGGTGACAAAAGGTAGATCAGCAAATGAGCACATTCTCATCTTGAGGTGACAAACTGTAGGTCTGTAAGTGAGCACTCTCACCTTCAGTTGACAAAAGGTAGGTCTAAGAGTGATCTGATTTTCACCGTGACGTCAAGGTAATCAAATCTGGGAGTAACCGTCGTCTCACGTGGAGGCAAGGGAATTCGGGTCTGAGAGTAGTCACTGTCTCACCTGGAGGTAAGGGAAGTCAGGTTTGAGTGTAATTACCGTCTTACCTGGAGGTAAGGGAAGTCAGGTCTGACAGTAACCATCGTCTCACCTGGAGGTAAGGGAAGTCGGGTCTGGGAGTATCCAAACGAAGTCTGGCACTGAGATCATCTTCAGCATCCCAGCTGGCGCTGACTTCGTACTGACCAATCAGGGGCACGGCCTTGAAGTCAGCCTTGACCTTGCCCACAGCAGACCGGACGTCCATGTCCATGCCGGTGTCCACGACACGCAGCTCATCCCAAGGCGTGGTCAGCTTCACGCGGACTCCACTGATATCTTGTTGCACTCGCGTCGTCAGAATGACGTTCTTGCGCATGCCCAGGTCTACGCTGACTTGACCAACGATGGTGCTGCCTTCTACCTTGCTGCTCACCTCCGCTGCCAAAATGCGCATGCCCCTGACAGGGGTCGTGACCCTCATACTGATGTCGAGGTCATCCCAGTTGTTGATGATGACAGAACCTTCTGCGGTCACCTTCTTCCGTGGTTCCCAGGAAAACTGAAATGGTAGCAAAGCTCCCTTGCACATTTCATCAAGATACATGAAAAACGTTATAAACAATGAGTGTACTGTAGCAACCCGCACAGAAATACACATGGAATCTTTACAGTAGTAAACACTTTTCATGCTTCTAAAAAATTACTTCACATGTTTCTACTTTTCTACTGCTTTATTGGTTTTATTCTTGTGCCTTCTCTGTTATCCCTCCATGCTTAATCTGTTAAACTAGCAGGATCAAATCAGATCTATTATCTCCTTGCAAACTTGCGTTGATATCGTTAACACATCATGACTAATGACCAATGAATCCGACGTCGGCATTAACACAGCCTGATACTGACTAATGAGTCTGATCTCAACGTTAATGCAAGAACGCTAATGACCGTGATTCTGACATCGTATTACCACGTTATGCATAATGACAAATGAATCTATCTCGGCATTTCTACAGCATGACTAATGACCAGTGAGTCTGACTTGGCATTAATACAGCATGAGTGACCAATGATCTGACTTCGCATTAACATGACTAATGACCAGTGATCTGACCTGGCATTAATACAGCATGAGTGACCAATGAGTCGACTTCGTCATTAACATGACTAATGACCAGTGAGTCTGACCTTGGCATTAATACAGCATGAGTGACCAATGAGTCTGACTTCGTCATTAACATGACAATGACCATGAGTCTGACCTTGGCATTAATACAGCATGAGTGACCAATGAGTCTGACTTCGTCATTAAATGACTAATGACCAGTGAGTCTGACCTTGGCATTAATACAGCATGAGTGACCAATGAGTCTGACTTCGTCATTAACATGACTAATGAACAGTGAGTCTAACATCAGCATTAACACAGCATTACTAATAACCAGCAAGTTTATCTCTGCATTAACACATCATTACTGATAACCAATAAGCTTACCTCGTCATTAACACAGCCTGACTAATGACCAGTCAGTCTGACCTCAGCATTAACACAGTGTGACTGACCAGTGAGTCTAACTTCGGAATCAACGCTGCATGACCTATGAACAGTGAGTTTATCTCGGCTTTAACACAGCATCACAAATGACGACTGACTCTTACCTCAGCACTGCCAGACATAGGGAAGCCTTCGTACTTGGCATTGACCTTGCTGCTGATTGGTTCAGTCCATGGTGAGGTCATGCTGAACTCCATGTCGGTCTTGCTGACGTCAGCAGTCAGGGTGAGACTGTGCGTGAAGGTCTCGATATTCTCTTTCTGCACATGATACAGGAAAAGATGGGAGAAATGTGGTTAGCTGCTTTGAAAAGATCATAATGATAATCATAACATTACATGTTTAGGGAACGGAAACATACTTGCCATTGACATTGAAAATGGTCCTGATTCCGCTCATGACATGTGATCTAGATTAAGATCATTACCCAACAGTCTTTTTGTCTGTAGACCTCATTTATTATAACATATTTCATTTGTATTTGTTCCATGATATTTGTAAATTCAATGGCGGTACCAAAACATTTCTACTCCAGACCGCAAATTTACGTCAATGTTCGTTTTCGTTCACAAGATAATTTGGTTAACCTGAAACTTTAAACGATTAAGAACTAGTTGCAAAGCGAGAGGACTGCAGGCGGAAATCTAAACAAATCTTAAATAAATGTTAGCGAACCGCCCAGAGAACGTGGACAAACGAGTCACAAGACGAAACACAACGCGTTTCGACCTCTTAGGTCTTCATCAGGTGAGACATTTGCTAAGTGAATTTTCGTTGTTTTATTCGTTTATGTCTCACCTGATGAAGACCTAAGAGGTCGAAACGCGTTGTGTTTCGTCTTGTGACTCGTTTGTCCACGTTCTCTGGGCGGTTCGCTAACATTTATTTAAGATTTGATTAAGAACTAAGTTTGCAGTTGTTCATCAAGTTATACGTACATATAAGAATGGACGAAAACAAAAGTAATGTTTCTAAAAGCGCCATTACTATGATGACAATGACAATGCATCAAAATTTTCATATCAGCTGGAAGTCTGCATAGAAAAATTGAATTGATCAAAAACTGTAATCTGGCTTACGAAGTTGCAATGATCTTGCTATAAAACGGATGAATATTTCTGTAAAATATAACTATAGATTGTACCTTCACATGAAAAGAGGAAATAAATCTTTGTTCAAATTGTTCCTATACGTAAGGCGAGGGAATGATCTTCATTAAGAGCTCTCCTTCACATTAAATGCGGAAAAGATCATTTTTTAACATGAAATATACCTTCACATAGGAAGACGACATAACGCTTCCAGCGGCATAGTGCGTCTTCATTTCAGCGCGCCAGTCACGCGCTTGTTTCCATGGAGACTGAAGAGCCACTGATCCACTCAAAGAGCCAGGCACGTGAGTACCTGTGACGTCAATTTGCACCCGCTTGTTGGATCCCCAGGTAGAAGTGAGAGCAGAGGTCAGGTCAGTAGAAGAACGACGATGAGTCCAGGTGGTCTTCATCTGAAATCAGATCAAGGACAAGTTCTGTGAGGCTTTGGGAGTTCATTCACATCTTTGAAAAGCGGTCATTTCAAATCTTCATAATATGCAGTGAATCTATTCCTTCAAGTATGCAGTGATTCTGTAACAGTAGGCATCTACCATCAAATTAGTGGATCTGTACTGGATCAAAGCTCATCATCCATAAACCCATCACTGGGAGCTGGTTGGCCTAGTGTTGATGACGTCAAACTCTCGTTCCAAGGTCTATGGTTCGAGTGCCAGCCGGGAGAGCCACAGTGAAAGTGAACGAATGCAAGAAAAAAATCTTGCATACATGTTAAACCCCATTCCATCTTTTGGACAAGATAGGACACCATGCATCGGTGGGGGTAAATGACATGAACACAGAACATATGCACATTAGTGTCTTTATGTCAACATCATCCAAGAGGTTGGAATGTGGTTTTCTAAGAAGTGGGATAAAAAAGTGGTCGCATACGCAAAATTCACACCAAAGGTAAACCCCGGAGTTTTAGCCAAGGAACAACAACAACAAAAGAAAAAAAGACCATCAAAACGAACACGTCATTCTAAGCCTTGGAACCTCGTTCATTGAGATAAGCCGTAGAGACCCACACTATGTCTTTTTGAAACTACAAACAATCACACCTTGAGCTAAGCTCGCCAGTCCATGTCTTGCATAGTCGCACAATCTTCTATTCATCTGGGTGAATTAATCGAAGGAGAGCCCCGCCATGTCCATCTGAGCTGTTAACCTCATCATTCATTTGAGCTAAGCCAGACAGAACTAGGTGATGTTTACCTGATCCTGAGGCCAGGTGACGGTGAGGTCTCCAGTGCAGCTGCCCGTGTCCACGTCCACGTTCATGGAGCCGGAGTACGCCTTGTCGTTGACCTTGACCTCCACCTTGTTGCGGAACTGACGTCCATCGTCCTGGTGCACGGCACTGACGCTCACTGACCGCAGCTTGCTCTGACGCAGGGTAGACTGGACGTCCAACTGTGCCTCCAGGTCACGTGACACGTCTGTTCCGCGGTTCTTGGCGGTCAGACTGACCTCCACCTGCTCCTTCTGCAGGGTCAGAGTCATCTGGAGGACAGTTCGCAAAGTCATCAGTTGTGACATCGTTTGACGCATAGCGTACATAGTCATTGGCTTTGATATCTCACAGTGATACCGACATTAACACTCACCTATATGTGCAGGGCATGAAAACAGTGAACCGAATCACCTGCCTACATTTTACTACCCAAAATTTCAGACCTTAAACTATTGAAAAACTAACCTGAAAGACGAGAACTGATATGACATGAGATAAATTATCGTCAGGATTAAGCAACATTTGATAAAATAACTTCACAATATCTTGTATCTTTAAAATTCCTCCTAGACTGTCTAAAAACTGACTTAAAAGAAACGAATGATAGATTATGACAGCAGATGAAATGTGCTTGATAACCAGCCAACAGTCACTCAGAGCTCTATAAAAAAAAGTAACATGAAAGGGTTATCATTTTTGTTAAAAACATCAAAGAAAAGGGCACAAAAACAATGCTCCCATGACAGTAGTCCGCGTGAGTTTTAATATGCCGCCCTTAGATATGATCTGTTTTGCAGAACAGAAAGATAAAAACGAGACAAGCGCTCATACGTTGGTGTCTTTGACACAAGATCCAGTTTTCGGGACGGTTCACATACATCGGTGTACTTCACACAAGTACAGAGAAAAAGGACACGGTCACATAGTTCAGTTCATTTGACACAAAACATAAAGCAAAAGTCATTCATAGACATCAATCCATTTCACACCAAAACAAGATTAGAAGCAATGGTGTCCTCATTTCATCAGAAAAGGAAACAAGAGGCGCGTATACATTTTGATTTCTTTCACAAAGACAAAAAACAGAAAACGTGCATAGCCTATACATTGATTCTTTTTGATAAGACTAGAGATAATAAACGATCATACATACATCAATCTCACACACACACACACACACACACACACACACACACACACACACACACACACAACACATGAGAGAGAGAGAAGAGAGAGAGAGAGAGAGAGAGAGAGAGAGGAACATGGCATTGTCCCCCACCTTGCTGCTAAGACCTGTATCCAACTTATGGGTCAAGGCAAATCCCATTGAACCGTAACCGCGGTAAGGAGTCTTGGCTTTGAAGGTCAGGTCAATGTCACTCAGGGTCAGGGGCGTGGCCACAGCGAGGCTGGAGGTGATGACGCGTTTCTTGTCTCCCATGACCAGTCGTGTGTTGACCTGGTGCTGAGACTGGCTGCTGTCCAGTCCCACGCTGGCTTCCAGCTGACTGTAACCCTCCATTGGCGAGGTCAGGCTGACCCGAGCTTTGTGCGAGGAGTAATCGGCCGTGCTCTTGCTGCCCACCATGCCTTCAATCGCCACCTGTCGCCAACATATATAGAGATACACACAAGCGTGTTTGTGTGAGTGTGTGTGTGTGTGTGTGTGTGTGTGTGTGTGTGTGTGTGTTTTACTGAGCATGAACAGGTAAGCTGAAAGCTTGTTTTCTCCATGAGACAGTAAAAGGAAAGAGAGAGAGAGAGAGAGAGAGAGAGAGAGAGAGAGAGAGAGAGAGAGAGAGAGAGAGAGAGAGAGAGAGCAATATGATCAACTTGCCGACTTGGAAGGTAGTCTTCTTCAGAAAGTTTGAAACTTGAACGTACCTTTGAATCTTGCTCAATCTATTTGAGGAAAGTTTGGAATATTAAATTTTGCACAGAGTGTCAGATGAAATTTATAGACAAAGAATTCTCAATCCAATCTAAATGCAGAAATGTTGATAAGTGGGCTATAATCAAACAGAAGCTATACATGGTATAGGATACAATGTTCTTGCAAAGGATTTAGGACAGGTTGCTTTTCCAAAAGAGTTGGGATGCAACGCATTAGCAGAGGGTTTGGTACACGATGCATTTTCAAATATGTGGATTACGACGTATTTACAGAGGATTTGGGACACTGCACTTTCAAAGAGATTGGTATTTAAAGATAACTCTCCAGACACAATAGGTACAAGATGGCTGCTGATGACATCACAGACCTTGGCATTCTTGTCCTTGTCTGCGTCCCAGGCAGCCTCCGCGGAGCCTTCATAGTTGCCCTTGACCTTGCCAGCGTTGGCGCTGAATGTCATACGTCTGGTGGGCAAGGTGACCTCCACGTTCCACTTGCCGTTTTGCGACTTGGCCAGCTTCTGACTGCCGCTCACGCCGTACGTGCTCTGTGCAACAAGACAGTCCTTCAATGCAGCAATGCAGACATTTTATGCAACAATACAATCTTTTGATTCAACTAAACAGCCCTTTGAAACAACAGGACAGTCATTTAATGCAACTAAACAGCCCTTCCCTTCTACACAACAAGACAATCCTTAAAAGCATCGCTAGGGGCCTTTTTAATGCAGCAAGACAGCCCAGACAAGACAGCCCTTTAATGAAACAAGACACGCCTACAATAAACCAAGACAGCCGTTTAATCCAGCGAGAAAGATCTTAAGTGCAGCAAGACAGATCTTTAATGAAACAAGAAGACCTTGAGTACAACCAGATAGCCTTTTACTGCAGCATAAAAGGGCTTTTATGACAGGAAACAGGTATTTAATTCAAGCTGGCAACCTTTTCATGCTGCAAAATACCCTTAATACGACAAGACCTTCCTTTAATGCAAGCAGACCGGTCTTTAATGCAACATAGTAGTAGTTCAATACGACAAGATTTTGTAATGCAACAAGAGAAATCGTGAATGCAGCGAGGAAGTCCTTAAATACAAAAAGGTAAAAGGTAGCCCTTTGATAGAAGACATACCTTAATATGACAGCAGTTTCAAACAAGACAACCAATTAGTGCAGCAAGAGAACCTTTAGACGCAAAAAGGTGCCCTTCAACACATACATGATAGCCTTTTCATACAAGGCGTATCTTTAATGTAAAACTTCATCCCTTCAAACGAGCTGTCAAATAAAACGGCATTCATTTTGATGCAGGGATATAGCCCTTTAACGCAACAAAATAGCTCCTGAAGTCGCCCAAGAATTATTCGATTTATCTATAGCTAACCGGGCAGTCTGTACAATCACCATAAACCAAACAAAACATTCGAATTAAATAATCGTAAACGACTCCAAACGTGAAAACCTAATCCCACAATCATTTGAAAACAGTCTAAAACTAACAAGACAACCCTGTGAGTCCCCACAATTAGACTGGGTTAGAAATATCCGTTTTGGAGACACGAAAATAACTCGAAGGCTTATAAACTTTTGGAGACGTAATAGGCACCATCAATCATTTACATGTGCCGTGGTGCACTCATAAACGGTAGAAATACTGTTGCTCATCGATCTGTTACGGTTACATTGAACAAAATGAGTACAATATAATTCCACCTCGATTCCAACATAATGTGGTAATTATACTCCTGCAGTGAACAATTCTGTGCTTTTGTAGCTTCCTACTTCTCTTCTTCTGCCACAACTATAGAGACAAGTCTGTCGCCCCTCAGATAGGTCAGTGGAGGGGGGGGGGGGAGGGAAGCGCAATGACGTCCTTACATTGTCCGCTGAAAGGAGAGGTCTGGAAATAGCTTGCTAATTAGCTCCCTTAAGAACATACACGCTGTGCGCACATGTTTTGATCCATGTGCCTCCAAAGTATGAGAAGGAAAGCACCAGACATAAAGCATGACCGTTGTAGCGGACATGTTCCTGCTCTGACCTTGTCCTGTTGCACAGAGGCGGCCAGTTGCAGGTCCTTCCAATCCAGGTTGACATCTCCAGACAGGGTCACCGGGGTCATGCCAGCCACACCCAAATTACTGGTCAGCTGATGGGAGCTGCCACCCCGGGTCTGATACACCGTGTTGAGGCTGTGTCTGTTGCCACCTGCCCTGAGATCAATGTTGTGCTCCCACTGCAAAACAATGGTCAGAGAGGATGAAGACAATGGTCAGAGATGACAGTGGCCAGTGTGAGTACAATGGTCGGTACGAAGTCAATGGTCAGTATAAGGACAGTGGTCAGTGAGAGTCAGTCAAAACACAATTGTCAGTGTGAAGACAATGGTTAGTATGTGCAGTCTGAAGACAATGGTCAGTGTGAAGACAATAGTCAGTGTGAAGACAATGATCAGTAAGGGTGACTGTGATGATACTAGTTAATGAGTGTCAGGGTCAATAAGATTGGTATTAAGTATCTGTCTGAATACAATTGCTAATGAGAATCGGCATTAAGATAATTGTAAATGAGAATTGGTGTGAAAATTACTGCAGATGAGGATAAGTAAGAAGATAATTGTTGATGGGGATTGGTATGAAGATAATGAATTGTTGATATGAATCAGTGTGCGGAAAATCGTTAATAGGATCAATGTGGAGATGATTGTTAATGTGGATGAATGCGGAGATCATTGTTAAAGCGGATCAGTGTGAAATTAATTGTTGATTGGTCAGTGTGAAAATAAATGTTTAAGTGGATCAGTGTGAAGATAATTCCTGATGGGGATAAATGTGAAAAGTATTGTTACTTATCACTGGTGTACAGAATTGTTAATGAGGACCAGAGTCTGAACAGGAATAGTTCGAAAGCAATAAATGCTAAACATCAATTTCATGTAATTCTCCTCTCATTTGTGTCTGTTCTTTTTACGTTCGTTTATTTTTACATTTTTTGTGTCCTTGTTGAATATCATATCTGATCATGAACGTCATAACGTTTCTGTCTGTCTGTCTGTCTGTCTCTGCCAACCTGCCTGCCTGCCTGTCTGTCTGTCTGTCTGTCTGTCTGTCTCTGTCCCTGTCTCTCTCTCTCTCTGTCTGTGCATTTTTGCACTTAAAGAAAAGGTCAGGGATCAGGCCTACCTGTTTCTTGGAGACTTGGTTGAGGGCCGACTTGAGGGTGAGGCCAGTGCCTGGTGTGGACACACTCAATTCACCATTCAGCTTCTTCAGTTTGCTGCTGTCATCCTTCAGGGTCAAGGCTGCACTGATGTCCTTGCCCTTGGCAAGGCTCATGGCCACACTGGATTCCAAGCTGCGTGGGTCGTGACGGTGAGTGCCTTTGAGTTTGTAGTCAATGTTCTGAAGAGAACAGAGAAAGAAGCAGACAGACGTTCGATTTCTGTCAGAAACACTATATACTGTAATGGAAATTAATGGATTCTCTTTTTCTATCGTACACACTATCTGTTATGGAGAAAACGAAATGGCTGTTTTTCTTCCGTACACACTTTCTGATGCAAAGAAAACAAAAGGAGTGTTTTTTGCTATCGTATGCACTATCAGCTGTGGAGCAAAATAAAGCGTTCTACGTCTGTCGGCCACACAGGTACGTTCTACTTCTTTCGGACACACTAACAACTGTGGAGAAAACTGAGGTTGAGTTCTGTTTCTATCAAACACACTCACTACTGCGGAGAAAACTGGAGTGTTCCACCTCTATCAGACGTACTACCTGCTGAGGAGCCTCTGCGGACATCTTGTAGCTGAGCAAATTAAAGCAGAGGTCTATTTCTATCCAACACTTTTGCTTAGGAGGAAACTGGAAGAGTGTCCTGCTTCTATCCGACATACTACCACCCATGGAGAAAACTGGAGTATTCAACTTAATAAATATGTCGAATACACAATCTTATGTTGAGAAAACTGGAGTGTTCTACTTCTTCTAGACACACTACCTGTTGAGGAACCTCTGCAGACATCTTGTAGCTGAGGTCGACGTTCCGGAAGTTCTTGATCTTCCTGGCCAGAGTGGCGGACATCAGGACACGCTTGGTCCTGTCTTTGTGGTTCCTGCCATACTTCACCTCCACTTCTCCAGATGATAGCTTCCTCTTGTGATCTACGTTCAGCCTGACTGCTGTGTTGTAGTCAGGGAAACTCCTTGACTCCAGGCTCCTGCGAGGCAAAATGTTCGACGTCACAGATCATAGATTTTTGAAAAACAGGGATCAATGATGTAGATCACCAACGGAATGCATAATAAAATTATCAATGCAAAATGAAACTTGGGCAAAAGCTGTTAAGGGTTTTACGATTAAACAAAAATATTCAGTCAACAAGGCAATGCATGAAACAGCATAGTACGTTTAGTATGCGTATGCGTGCATATACATGTGTGTGTGTGTGTGTGTGTGTGTGTGTGTGTGTGTGTGTGTGTGTGTGTGTGTGTGTGTGCATGGTACATGTGTAACTTCTTTATGTACTTGTTTTGGGCGTTGATGTAGTCAGGACCTGGCACTGTATTTAATAGTCTTGGAGCATGCGTGCTTACCATCTGACATTACGCTTGCTGTACAGGCCCTGCGGTGGTATACTAAAGATCATTCGCAGGGTGGTTGCAAGGCTTGGTGCTTGTGTTGACTTTGTGAGCCATGGTGCACAAGTAGGCTACTTAATGTCTTGCATATTTTGTTACTCTTGCAAGCGTGGGCGCACCTGTCATGCTTGTGCACTTGTAGGCCTACTTACGATCTGATGCTGTACTTGTTGTAGGCTTTGGTGGATCGATCCGACAGTTTGGCCACCAGCTCCAGTTTGTCTTTGACCACACGTGGCACGCTGTACGACACAGTGCACCGACCACTCATTAGCCGTCCCTTCCTCACGCTGACCATGCTGGACATGCTTCCACTGACCACAGCTGACTTCAGACTGGCCTTGCTCATGTAGCGGACAGACGATTTCCGCTCTGACTTGGTGGCAGTGACTGTAACACGCAGTGAAGAGCAGCTGAACACAGAGTACAAAATAACTAACAATAAGTAATTACAATACGGAGCACGAACCAACAAACTACCAGAGTCGGTAACACACAGTAGAGCCAGCTGACAATCAGTGATTACAGCACAGTGTTCTAACCAACAATCAGTGATTATGAAAAAACAATGTAACCCTCTTACACTCGGTCACAACTCACAGTGAATAAACATACTGTGTAGCAGTGTGCAAACATGTTGTGCATCTATGTGGCAATGTACAGACAGATTGCGTGCTTTAGTATCAATATACGGATATGCTCTGTGTCTTTGTGGTTGTGTACGGAAATGGTGTGTGTTTGTGTGGCAGTGTACAGACATGTTGTGTGTTGTGCGTTTGTGTGGCAATGTACAGACGTGCTGTGTGTCTGCATGATGGTATACAGATACGCTATGTGTCTGTCTGTCTGTGTGTAAGCTTGCTGTTTGTCTGTGTCATTGTTCTGACATGCTGTGCGTCCGAGTATTAAAGAATAGGCATTGTGTCTGTCTGAGTATCAGTGCACAGACGTACTGTGTGTTTGTGTGCAGTGTACAGACATGCTATGTCTGTATGAAGTGTACAGACGTGCTACGTGTTTGTGTGGCAGTGTACAGATATGCTGTATGTGGTGTGGCAGTGTACAGACATGTTGTGTCTGTGTGGCAGTATACAGAGACGTTGCGTATCTGTGTGTCCGTGTACAGACATTGACTCACACTGAGCACTGAGAGGTCTGTATTTGAGCAAGGTGAAGGTGAGGTCAGACTGGATGACCTTGCCCTGGTTGTACAGGGCAGAGCCACTGAGGGACACCAGCTCTCGTCTGGGTGTCTTCAGCGACAGGAAGGGGTCCACCTGCCACACACACACACACACACACACACACACACACACACACACACACACACACACACACATACACACACACGCATGACGTTTATAACAAAACTTCAGTGGCAGTGACACTGAATATTAAGGCAAGAACCCCCCGTGTAAAGCAATTTATTCCGCACGATTCTTCAAATCGACCCACTCTGTCCTTACTGCCCCATTTTCAGTACCGTCTTGGTGCCTACCATCACCCCACTCCTCTCATTTCAGCTCTCTTCATGCACAGCTACACCCAGACCGGAGGCAACCTGCTAAGGAACATGCTACACTGCTTCTGGCTCTGTGGTCCTCATTGTGACCTGCAAGAGACATTGTTGGGCTTTCAAAGTGATGGTAAACTGTTCAGGAGATATTCGCCCATCCCTTTCTGGTTTCTTTTCTACCACGTTATACACTGTGCCCATGGTGACCAGTACGCTAACCACAGCCTGTGGTGAGTGGTAAACAAAGTTAATCATATGTCTATGGTAACTGGTAAACAATTTCAACCACAGGCCAATGGTGACTGGTAAATCATAATCACAGGCCCATAAATTAATTTAACCGCAGGTCCATGTCTGGTAAACAATTCCTGCTACAGGGCTATGATGACTGGTGCAAATAATTCTAGCTATAGGTCCATGGTAACTAATAAACAATTATCACCATAGACCCATGGTGACTGGTAAATAGTTGTAACTACAGGCCCATGATGACTTAGTTATGTAAGAGTAATGACATTAGATTATGAGTAGATAACCAAATTGTGTCCACATGACTTGCATTTGAGTAGAAGACAGTGATAATCTTAATTGTTCTTGCAACTGACAAGGTCACATTTTAATAGTTGGAACTATCGCAGTCTTGATGTGTATATTACTTCTTGTCAGCCAAGTGTTGATATTGACACAACCATGACTGGAATTACCAAAAGCGTTTTCTTGTTGTTGGTAATGCGTAGACAACGATAACTGGAATGGCCAAACTTATCTGTATCTTGATATTGCTCTTGTAGGTAATGACGTTCAAAGGGCAATGACTGGAATTATCAGAGTTACCTGGATCTTGGTCGTTTTCTTGTTGCTGGCGATGTTCATCTTGGTGCCCACACGCATGGAATACTCGTGTTTGCCGCCATTGGCAACAGAGCCCACCAGGCTGATCTCCTTCTGTGTGTTGGTCAGGGCAGCTGTTGGATAAAGAAGGAGAATGCAAAGTGGAACAACAGAAGAAAACAACACTCGATACAGCAAATCATCAATAAGACTTCATTGATTAAAAACAGTTTAAACTTTGAAATATAAAGTGGAAGCCAGTAACAGGAATGCGTCTTTGATTTCATTGAATGTTTTCAAGTTCTTACCTTGGTCACAGACAAAACCCCCACAGAGAATGATAGAATGTAGGATCAGATTAGATCAAGAACAGAACAACTCACATTTCAAGCTCCATGGCCGGTCAGTCAGACCAGTCAAGGTCAGGTCAATAGTGGCAGATTTCTTTTCCATGGAAACGATGCCAGTCAGAGCCACGTCATCACTGCCCGGACGCCGAATTTCCACACGAGGTGTGTAGCTTACGCCGTTCTTGGACTCGTCCACTTTCACTTCCGTTGTCAGGGCGTATATATTGACGTCATCGGTGATGAAACTTCCACTGATACCCATTAACTTTTTGGTGGCGCTAATGGCTCCTGTGGTGAGTGACACAGAGGGATCCAAACATTGTCAACATATACACGTCACAGCAAGTTTTTTTTTTATATAATTGTTTGGTTGTGAACATAATTTATTGTGATGAACTTTACATATACACAATTATAATACACTTTGGAGGAAAAAAATCACTTGGTGTGACGTTGAACATTAAATGCATGTATCTCGCCTATTTTAAAGGAAAGAAAAGATAAGGATCGTAAATCATTTTTACACTATACATAAGAAAGGAACAAACAAATGTTGAGCATCAAATCTATATATCTCCACTCGTGATGGTGTCGAACATTAAATTTGTGTATGTGCACTACTCTTTCAAAATTCAAGGGAGTGATGCTCAACATATATATTATATCTACACTACACTGGTTAAAAGAAAGATGGTGATGCTGAACATTTATTTTGTATATCTCCACTAAAACTCTAAAAAGCATAAGCTCGTGATAACTGACATTAAAACTGTGGACCTACCTTTGAATTCTGCCGTTTTCCAAGGTGATGCCGCGCTGATCTCCAGCTGTTTGTCTTCAAGGTTGATGACCAGGTCCAAGGCCAGAGCACGGTCCACTTTGGATCCAGGTGTGTTGAACGATAACTGAGCCATGATTTTCTTCTTGTTCTGGAAACAATCAAAACACAAAAACGTTTTGTTTAGTTTTCTTCCTTGGAAGACTTGATATTTTGCTTTCAAAATGTGTAACAAATCTTCATGACTTATGTAACATGTCTTCTTGACAAAGCTGCATCATCTATTACACAAGTCAGTCAGTTTCATGATCACAGGGAGAACGTGCTCTGTGCCTACCTCCACTCTCTTGGCCAGCAGTTTGTAGCTGGTGTGAGTGTCCCGCTTGTTGAGGGTGACGCTGAAGGAGGTGGGGCCAGTGAAGGGGAAGTAGGGACCGGAGTCACGGGTGGATGCATTGGGATACTGCAGCTCTCCACACAGCTCCAAACCAGTGATGCGTGCTGCCAGGTCTCCCGTGCACATCTTCACGGTCCGGCGGTTGTCGGTGATCATCTTTTGCTTCTTCTCCACTGTATTGTGCACGATGCTGAACTCGGAACTGAAAGGATGGTTGCAGATAATGAGTTAAGACTATAAAGCCATATCGTAACAATATTGTCATATCAATCCCTGTTCACTTTCATTTAAAAAAAATGTGTAGTACATTATATGAATATGTCTTTTACCTGCTTTATGATATATGCTCATGTTGTACAGTTTCAACGAATTGAATGTGAAACGAAAGCACTATACCCACAGAGTTCCATTCAATATAAACTGACATGCAAATTAACTGAATTATGACAATGAATCACAAATCTGATTTCGAACAGTTCTGTCTGTATAATCACGAATTAACAAAATGGTACGAAACAGCGCCTTGAATCTCCCACCTGTTGTAAAAGGTATGATATATCCACCTTATATCAAACAGTGAGAAAACGAGCCTAAATTTGAACAGGACCATGATTCACCCACCTGATGTCAAACAGCTCCACAAATTGTCAGTTCAATCTTAATCAGCTCCATGATTCACCTACCTGATATCAAATATCTCTATAAATCACCTAGCACCTATCTGAGTTCAGACAGCTCCAGAAACTGTCAATTCAGCCTCAGCCAGATCCATAATTTACCCATCTAATAACAAATATCTTCATAAATCACCCAGCACCTATCTGAGATCAGACAGCTCCGGAAATTGTCAATTCAATCTTAACCGAATCCACGATTCATCTACCTAATGACAAATGCCTCCATAAATCATCTATCTGATATCAAACAGCTCTACATATTGTCCACTTAATTTCGAATGGCTGCTTGATCTGTCTACAAAATATTAAACAGTTTCACAACATAACACATAACAAAGAGCTCCATGAATCATCCATCTAATATCAGACAGCTCTTTGAATTACCAAACTGATATAACAAAGGTATTATGGAAACACTCACCTGATTTCAAACAGCTCCATCTTTTCTTCAGGCACATCCAGCTCCACACTCAACACACGGCCACGGTCAAGGTCAACACGTGCCTTCAGGGCACTGCTGGAGTGCAGCGTGCCTGTCATGTGCAGAGCGGCACGTGACACTTGAGCATCCACTGTCATGTGTCCCGAAACTCGAATTGCACCACTGAAAGAAGCAGGGATTGTATTGTGAACACTGGTTATCATTTTTCGTATTTCTTTTTTACACTTGAGCTATTGTTTTTCTCTATTCTTCAACTACACTATGATTAGTGATCTGTTTCTAAAGGAAATTCGATGATACATTAGCAAACGTTTTGCTTTCACTTCTCTCATCAAATTTCAGAATTTTGTTTTTCAATCATTCACGTCTATGTTTTAACTGTTCTATACACTTAAGTAATCAGATTTTTTTCTTGTTTGTTTTCACTTACATTGACAAAACCACGTTTGGAATTTCTCATTCTCCCTTGATCATTCCTTGTGTGGCATCATGGAGGTGGTGCTGCATCATGGTAGTTGAATTTTTGCCATTGAATACCGCCACACTGATTCATTTTGTATATAGTAATGCCCTAGCATCAAAGTGGTTGTACTAGGACACCTGGAAACCCTAATCCAAAAAGGTGTATGCAAACGAATTTTAATTCTAAGTTCGTTATTCAATGTTCTTTCAAAATTTTGCAAAAAAAAGATCATGAAAATCAGACTAGATAACCTGATGTCACTATAGCATAATCACACAGAAGAATATTGCTGCTTTGTCATAAGTGATCTTAGTGTAACACAAACCAAAACAGAACACCATGTTGTCGATGTCCCACCTGGGTCTGAATTCCCCGTCAATTTGCATACTACGAGGGGTGGAGGACACCTTGCGCAGGTCCATGGTGCCGGATGCTTTGAGGTCCACAGTGGCCGACCCCTTCACTGCCAGCGACAGAGGCAGTCCACAGGATGTGGGCACCGTCATCTCCGTGTCCAGGAATTCCTGACACACCAGCACAACCAGACTGGTCATTGTGTAAGGTTGGTGTTTCTCACACACACACACACACACACACACACACATACACACACACACACACACACACACACACACACACACACACACACACACACATTCTCGCACGTGCACACCATATAAACATATGCCTGCATGCAAGCCTGCTTGTATGCATACCCCATCCCCACCCCTCATTAATATCACCTTCAGTAAACTGATGTCACATTGAAGAACGAACATCACTCGCAGATTACCTTCTCACCAAGATATAAGTGACATACATGCAATGATGTTTGCTACTAAAGGCAACTGTCAAGAGCAAGGTTATGCAGATGAGCCGGTCCTGGCTCTAAGTTATGGAGGTACTAAATTTTAGCCTGAGTCTTACCACGGGGATAATCATAGGGATATCAAAAATCATCTAATGTTTTGCCACAGCAGTAGTCACGGAGACATTAGGGATCAATTAATGTTTCATCATGGCTTGAATCATGGCGATATTATGGACCACCAATGTTTTGCCACAGTACGAATTCCAGCAACGTTTTACCTTGAGGCCAAAGATATGTAGACGATAGGGCAATGCTTTAACACACGTGCGTTCTGTAAATGTTATGCATGAGGCAAAATTTTATCATGTATTGAGCCGTGAACATATAGATCAATGCTTCGCCATATCTTGAGTCTCGGACATTCGGATCACTCCCTTACCGTGCTGTGAGTCATGGAGACATCGTGCTTCTTGCTCAGCTTCATGAGGAAGTCCAGCATGTTGAAGGAGGTGGCCGAGGTGAAGGAGTCCAGGCCCTGGAAGCGCTGGAAGGACATCTCATTGCCCAACATCCTGAGGTACAGTGACCCCTTCAGTTCATCCAGCTGACTGTCACCCTGCAAGTGCACACATCATGGGTGAAAAAACTGGTAATGAGGAATGGTCTATTCAGTGTGTCCAGTCTGAAGTGCATAGATCACGGATTAAAAGACCTGTAATGGGAAATGGTTTGTTCAGTGTGTTCAGTCTGAAGTGCACAGATCATGGCCATATAATCCATCAAGGGAAACGGTCTGTTCGGAGAGTCCAGTCTGATACATGTGTTCAGTAGGGTCTGTCTTACGAGCCTGCTCTGATGACTCTGCATTGTGTTTCGCTTGTTGTGGCCCTATGCTAATGCTCTTTAGTGCAGTCAGGTTATTATAACTCTGCTCTGTGGTCAGTTCGTGCATTTAGTCTGTTTTATTATGTCACAGATGAGAGACCGCATATTACGCTGAATGGATGTTCCATGCATAGAGCTCCTTTTCACTTTTCGATGCCAAGGAGAGGCGTGACGATTACTAGCAACCTTTGGAATAATTCAAGTTGCTTTGACTCTTCTTCCTTTGTGTAGAACAAATGTATACCATGACTTTTTTTTTTAAATGTGTCTTTCGCACTTGGGATTTTCTGTAATAATTGAAAGTGAACAACAAAACGAAACATGCTGCTGCTTTTGTTAGTCCCTTTTCACTTTCTATCTCCCTCAACCCCAAAAGGGAGTCACTGGGGCATCACACTGAAGAACGGCTTACCAGGTTCCTCCAGTTCTATTGGTTGTATGCTTGAACTGTTTACCTTGTTCACTCTTCAACGTTGTCAGGCCATCGGGTTTTCCCCATCTTCTCATATAAGGCCATACCAACATAGTTTTTTTTTCTTGACTGATGTCAGTAGATCTTCGTATGGTCCTATGTGCTGCCTGATGATTGGACGCATTTGTTGTGTAATATGATCAGCTTACCTGCTTTTTTTTTCTTAACATCTTGTGGTAATTGTTGCTACAATTGCTATCACTGCCTTTGCTAGTATTATTACTACTGCAATTACAACTACATCTATTTCTGTGCTCACGTTGTTACTGCTAATATCACAATTACTACTGGTGCTGCTACTTTTACAAGTGCTGGCACTGCTACCACTGCAACTCTTACTGCTGCTACCATTGCTGTTCAGGCTGCTGCTGCTGCTGCTGTTGCTACTATTGGTACAACTGCTACCACTACTAAACATACTATTACCACTGCTACACCTACACCTTTTACTACTGCTACTGACACCACCACCACCACCGCCATCGACAGAAATAACAACGATAATAACAACAATTTTGACCTGTTATTCAAGAATTCCTCTTTAGAAATGACTGGTTTACAAAAAAAAAGTTTCCAGTTGTAATTTCATAATCACGAAAACACACAAAGGACGCACGAAACACTTTCTCAAATATCAAAGCGAAAAGATGTTAAACTGAAGAACGAACACGAAACATGTAAAGCCGATGGCAGTTATTTACTCACAACCTCTGTGCATTTGAGAACAAACAGAACATTCTAGTTGCATCCCAAGCAATCCTCAATGGATAAAGAGGAGTCTGTCTCACCTTCTGACCCTTGCCGGTCTGTCCGAAATAGCCGTAAGGTCCCAGCATGGTCTCCAGAAGGTACTCCAGACCCTCCAGCCTCAGGCCAAAGTCCAACAGATTCAGGGAATGTCCGAAGAGATCAACAGTCAGATTGGCAGAGAGGGAACGGGGGAGAGAGGAGGAGGAGGACCACACCAGGTTGCTCTCTGCAGAACCTCCACTGTTGAGTCGTTTGAGGAAAGCGGAGCCCTCGTAGTTCCTGGAGAACTGAAGACGTCCCAGGTCGAACTTGGCGGGCAGCTGGACGTTCTTTAGCAGCTCTCTCACGGCCTGTTTGTGGGGACTGGACGTTTCTTGCAGGTTGCTCAGGTGACTCCACACAAAGGATCCCATCTGTACATAGCACCACTTGGATTGTTCATTTGACTCCACACAAAGGATCCCATCTGTACATAGCACCACTTAGATTGTTCAGGTGACCCCACACAAAGGATCCCACCTGTACATAGCACCACTTAGACTGTTCATTTGACTCCACACAGAGGATCCCACCTATACATACACCACTTCGATTGTTCATGTGACTCCACACAAAGAATTCCACCTATACATCGCATTATTCAGGTAGTCTAGGTGACTCTACAGAGAGTTCCACTTGTACATAGTATTATTAAGGTTTTTAGGTGACTTTACATAAAGGATCCACCTGTACATTATCTAGGTTGTTCAGATGATTAGTTAGCTTGTTTAATGGAGTTTACGTAGTGCATACTACCACTACATAGCACCACGTTCTGTACAGGCGAAACATTATCCAACTGTACATAGTATCATGCATGTTGTTCAAATGACCCGATACCTGTGCATAGAATCATGCAGGCTGTTCATGTGACCCGGGAGAGATACTGCTATCAGAATTTGCTTATAATGCGGGAAGAGAATGCATGATAAACCGTCCGGTTCTACATGAGAACAAAGGGAAAACAAGCACAGTTCTCACCTGCTGGTCCGTTTCTGATTCCAGGAGAAGCTGTATCCTGTTTAGGCTGACGTCATCAGGACACGTCATCACAGCCAAGTACGCGGCAATACGTAACTCGGAGTCCTCTTGGTTGTCCTCCATAACAGAGGTCATGGTACTGCGCTGTAACCCATATCATCAGTGATATTCTCCAATACAGCACCATAGCACAGAGCTCTGTATATACTATCAGTGATGTACTGATATACAGTACCATAATATCAAACTATAACATAGAATCTCTGTGATATACTCAAGTAGAACAACATATCATAAACCTGTGAGAGAATATGTGTACTGTACAACATCATAATAGCAGAACATCTGTATTGTATGAGATACAACGTCTAAACCTAAAGTTGTTATATAAGGTCTCTGTAATATACTCAAACACAAACTTGCAACATCACGCTGTAATACAGCTTGGATACAGAGACACAACATCTAAATCTTTGACTATAAATTAGATCCTCTGTGATAAGCTGAGGTGGCTCATAACAATACACTGTAAGACAAATTATGTGTGACACACTGAGTTCATGCGCACTGCTTATACATTTTAAGCACTTTCCATTACACTTCCCTTGAGTTCACATGCACTGCTCACCTTCCCCTACTACACTTCTCCCAAGTTCGCATGAACTGTTCACTTTTCACTATTACAGTTTTCTAGAATTTGCCTTCCTAACCGTCAAAGCGTGACCATAAATGGTGTTTAAAACGAAACATATTCTTACAGTCACTATTCACAAAACAGCCAGCAAGCCACCCAACCAGGCAGACAGACAGATAGTCGATCAGCCAGACAGCCAGGCAGACAGAATGACAGATAAAAGCAGCCAGAAAGATAGCCAGCCAGCCAGCCAGCCAGACAATCAGCCAGAGGGACAGCCGGTCAGCCAGACGGGTGAAGGACTCACGTCAGCATCACAGGGCAGACGTCTGAAGGCCTGGGCAGCAGACACACGGACCTCCATGGGATTCCTGGTCCTCTTCACACACTCGTTCACCACAGACACCACGCTGCTCACGTGACCCGCGTTGCCGATGGCTCGCAGTCCCATAAGCACCTGCAACCGTCACCCGCTCCTTATGTTACATCATTTGTCTTGTCTTCGTCGTCAAAATCATCACTGTTATCAATTGTCACTACTTCTACACCCCAAACATGCACATTAGTTAATTTCACAGAGTGTGTGTTGTCCTTCTCCAACTTTTATTCATAGTAGAAAGTCCAAGAGAGAAGTGAAACATGAAGGTGAAGTGGGGAAAGTGGGGAAACAAAAAGGCTTTTGAAGATAGCAGAGCAGGCAGGAGGAGAGAGAGGGGCGGGAAGAGAGGAAAGTAGCAAAGTATCTTTTTTCAGTTTTTATGTTTGGTCTGATTTTAATGGAAAACAATATCTTGATTCTTTTCAGATAATTACACTTTATTTTTCATGAGCGCTTACAAGGACTTCAACACAGAAAAAGTTTGTTGTAAAGGAATGGCCACTTTATGGTTTGTTGTTGTTGTTGTTGTTGTTGTTGTTGTTTTATCCTTGCTTTCGCTCTTGTAATATTTTGTCTGTTTTCTTTTTTTTTTCATTTTTGACAGTTTATTTCACTTTTATGGTCTTTCCAGCAATGTCAGATTAATCTTTTACGACGCATTCAGTGATTTATTAACTTATTAATAACCCAGAGTTCGTGTTCCAGCTCACTTTCCAAACAATATTCTCAATGCAGACCTTTGCCCATAATAGCTGGGAATTTATCTTATAATCATTATGTCGGAATTTGTGATTTTGAATGTGATGGGTTTTTTTTAAAGAAACAAGCAGGCACAACATGTATTTTAAACAGGCGTTCTTAACATTCACTGAATTGAGAATACGGGTGTCAAAAGGAGATTAAGTGTGCTAAATTAAATATAGGACAACTCCATTCAGAAGGAACATTTCATCTGCAGTCACGAGCAAACACTCGCACGCGCGTTCTTGTCTCAGTTACCAACTACGAATAAGCTTCCCTCCAATAACAGGCTTCAACTTATTATTCAGTTTACAAATTAGCAATAGTTATCAGTATCCCTTTCTTCAGAAAATATGACACTCACCACAGGCCCCTAAGGCCATCACAATTCCCTTGAATACAGTCACAGGTTATCATACCCAGTTTGTACAGAGTCCCCAAGGACTATTTCATCACAGTCTCCCAAGGCCATCAAAAAACAATTGAATACAGTCACAGGCCGTCGTAGCCAGTTTGTACATACAGATTCCCCATGGACTATTCAATCACAAGACCCTAAGGCCATTTCCTTAGCCACATAGGCTCACTTACAGTCAAACTGATTGATGATCCTAACCCTATCTAGGTCAGGTCACACTACTAAATGCTTTTAGAACGCCGTCTGTGCTTGCGTCTGTCAACCACATGGTGTCAATCTTAAAACGAAGCACTTCGTCACTAAAACTGTATCTATCAAGATCCGTTGAGAAATGGCATCCTAGATATGTAGGATTTAATCTGACGTCACAATAGTTCTATTATGTAAAGGACGCCTTATACGTGACGTAATATATATATATATATATATATTTATTACATGATTTCGCCTTCATTACAGTCTGAAAGCAGGGTCGACTTGAATCACTTTCAACTTAAAGATAGCTTTCTTGGAGGTTGAATCATGTGTCACATAATTGAGCACACATGACAACGAGTCTATCCATACACTTAGCAAGGATTTTTCAGGAATCAGCATAAAATTTCATGCCTTACGGACCGATGAGAAGTCCTTTCACGCAACTGTAAAGATTCTACAGCACTAAAGACAACATCAGACATTGTTCGTGAAGAATCTGGTAAATACCGAATGGTACTGAAAACAAACCTGATCCAGATTCTTCTTGTTGACGTAACAGGAGCTGCCGATGACGTCTTCAAATGACGTCAAGATGCTCTGCACGGAGGGCTCCATGCTGCATTGAGGTCGGCGTTGACAGAAGTTGTTGACCATGGTGGACACTGGCAGCATGGCCTTTTCTCTCAGTGTAGGTGACGTCAGCAGTGACTTCACCCGCTCCAGCATGACAGAGCTGGGCTCCTGGATCAGGGCCAGTGATGTCATCCACATGTCAGCTTCAATGCCAGTGACGTCATTGTTCATCAACATCTGCGTCATCATGGTGACGGTGGCTTCGGTGCCTGCCATGGGCAGTGCATCCACAAAGAACTTCCTGTCGGCAGAGCAATGTTTGAGTTTTGATAAAATCCATCAATCAATGTGTCGATCATGAGGGTTTATGAAATCCACTGGTTAATGTATTAATCATGGCACTTGCTGTGATCCACGGACTAATGCATCAGTCTTGAGCCTTGATATTCCAGTTAACTTATGCACATATCAAGAGGATCGATAATCATGAACTAATGCTCGATCAAGAATCTGTATGAAATTTATCAACCAAAAGACTCAATAGAATTATTTGATTAATACATTAATCAGGTTATTCAATCTTAAGACATATTGTAATTTATTGATAAACGATCAAGTCGCCAGACTGGCCGAAATCAACAGAGCAATTTATCAATTTCAACACTTGACAAAACCCACTGACTACAGTGTTGATGACGAAACTTGATTCAAATCACCGATTAATGCATCAATCAATGTCTTGTATTCAGTCGGCCGAAGCAATAATTGTCCAAAGAGCCACTTTTACATTATCTAACCAATTTTTGCCGTTTTTATTCATTGAATGGAGGTCAAACAGGCGGTCATGTTAAAATCTATTTATCAAGCATAGAAAGAAAAATAAAACAGGCATAATGAACACTTGACGAGCGTTAGATCACAAGCAGATAAATGATTACTTTCTTTACTTGGTCAAACAGGCGGTCATATTAGGATCTATTGATAAAGCATAGAAAGAAATACATTTTTAAATGTACAATGAACATTTGACGAGCATTAGATCACAAACAGATAAATGATTACTTTCTTAACTTCAGTGTGATTCAAATGTTTGGGAGAAATGCAAAACATTGCATACGAGGGTTTTGCGCTGCTTAATTCTCCCTGACCCATGATTTTTTAATTACTTATTTAAAACATGCCTGCAAACCATGTGCTGAGAAGCGTTTGTTACAGCCTCACCAACTAAAGGGGTTAAGAGTGGAATTTCTGAAGACACAGACCAGTGTTTGCTAACCCAACTCACTTTGTACGGACGTTGTTGGCACACACCGAACCTTGCTCCACTCTGGAGTACAGAGCCTGAAGACTGCGAGAGTCCACTTTGCGCAGGGCCGACACGAGGGAGGAGAAGAGGCGGGGGGTGTCCGGACGGATATCCTTCTGTGTGTCACGACACAGCTGACGAAGCACTTCCTCTGTGTGTTGCTGGGCCTGGCGGGTGACCTGCTCTTTGTCGCCGTGGTCGTACATCAGGCTGACTCTGCGGGTCACAGCTGCACACAGCAGAAAGCATGACACGTCTATCAGACACGGAAGAGAAGTTCACATTTACAGCTGCACACAGCAAAACGGTTGACATCTACAGCTATAATACACACATTTACAACAGAGAGGTTCGCAGCTTTAAGAGAGCAGAAGGTTTACATTCATAGCTACAGACAGCGCAAGGCTTACATTCTTACTACAGGCAGCAGAAAGTTTAAATTCACAGCTACACACAGCAGAGAGTTGACATTCACAGCTACACGCAGAGAAGAGCTCACATTTATATTTCATACATCAAGGCTCACATTCACAGCAATGAAACATAGGACATATTCAAAATTAGGGCGTACGAGAGTCCTCAGTGGGACACGTAGATTTAGAACAGACGAGAAAAGATAGTGGGACAAGTCCTGCGCCAGAGCAGAATAGAGAAACTATCAAGGGTAATGTCCTAGGCAAGGACAAAGAAGTAAAGAATCACAGGACATCTCTAATTGGACTTACGCTGCACTGGAATGCGGAGACGACTCTGTGTCTTGTACTGCAGACTCTGGGACACTTTGGTCACAGCCCCGCTGGCCTCCTTGAGAAGGGACGGAACTGGTGTTTCTCAGTGCAGGTGGCGCTGCTCAAGATGCCATACTGACTCATGGTCTGCTGGCAATGGTGAGTGCTCTTCATCAGGGGCAGGGACTGCACAGACTGAAAACACACACACACACACTTCAGTCTGGAAGGAAATCACTTCAGTCTGGAAGAAAAATCACACAAGTCAGACTGGGAGGAAACTAAGCATGTCAGACTGGAAGTGAACCACACGCGTCATTCCCAGGAGGAGAAAATGTTTATCCAAGCAAGAGAAAATGATTATAGTAACGTCGCACACAGCTC
Organism: Conus canariensis; assembly: GCA_033310375.1. Lineage (NCBI taxonomy): Eukaryota > Metazoa > Mollusca > Gastropoda > Neogastropoda > Conidae > Conus > Conus canariensis. The sequence continues at coordinate 69,360,990 of CM065718.1, read as the reverse complement.
ATATAAACTACAAAGTGTGTTTGCTGTCAATGGATATCTCTGTTTCTTCCTTGAATATAAAATATTTCTTTTGTCTCTGAAGTCTTGCAAAAAGTGAAAAACAAACAAAAAAATCCCACATGTTATGTTTCTTCTCGCTGTAATATTTCAGAACATTAAACAATCTCGCGCTCAGCAGGCTAACCTGCAATAGGAGAGACAGGAAAACAGTATGTTATACGTCATTCAAATGAAAATAAAAGTCCATGAAATGGGAGCAGAAACAAAGAAGACTTTAATAAAACAACAGCACATGAACTTAGTGTAAAAAAAACTGCTGAAACCTCACATACAAGTCACAGTCCATTAAATAGGGATACAAACGGTTGAAAACTGATATATTGACAGACCATTAAATGTAAGTAGAAACCGTTAAAGATTTGAATGAAATAAGAACATGAATTATTAGAAATGAAGACTCCTTGTCGATTAATATGCGGTGAAAAAAAATTAAAGAAATTCAAAGTCACATAATATTATTACACCGCGGAAAGATTGTTGCCTGGTGGTGACAGGGCGCAAGCAATGCGACAAAAGAGAATGATGCCTAGTGAACACCAAGAGAGGATGTAGACAGCACACTTGGAAATGACAGAAAGATGACGGGCACAGATGAACATGAAGGAAGGATGATGGCTACAGATAGACACGAAGGAAGGTGACGGGCACAGACGGACATAAAAGAAAGATGGTGGATGCAAGACAGGTGACGGCCGGGCACTCACAGAGGGCACGTGGTAGGGGGAGGCCTGCAGGGCGGTCTGGTAACCATGGCGATCAGTGCAGGCCAGCAGATCCTTGCTTCTCTTCACTGTGGTGGAGTACCAGCCCTTGTTCTCCACGTGGTACTCGGCAGGACAGCGGCCTGCCACGTCCACCTGTGTACACAGCAGGGGTGTCAGTGGGACAGACATGGCTTAGTGTCCTGTCGTGCAGTGATAAAGCAGAGTTGGAGAGACATTGGAAGAAGAATCACTTGCTTCATTACTAACAGTAACGGCAGTTGGCGAATGTTGCGTGTTGATTACGGATTAACTTGATGACACAGGTACACCTGAAATAACGAATGATGCAAACACACACACACACACACACACACACACACACACACACACACACACACACACACACACACACTCACCTCAGTCACAGTCTGGTCAGAGTCCAGGCGACTCATACTGTTCTGGAAGGCAGAGAGAACACCACGTTTCACGTTCAGGGCCCACAACTCCTCCTCCTCTGAAGGACACAACTCTTCCACGACGCCATCTTGGAAGGAGAAGCGGAGAGGCTGTCTTTCCAGGAGAGCGGCAGCGCGTGCTGATTCAGGAGCAGTGCGCATGCTCTGTGAGCTGGGGTCAGATTCTTTGACAGTGACGTCGCGAAGCTGAAAAGAAAAAGTCGTTTAAGTGAAAAGGAAGTTCATCCGAATATTAGACGACTGAAGAAGCGGGCTAAACAAGGTTGATGATTGTTGGCTGGGCACGGATGATACTTGTGGGATGAACAATTATGATATTCATAGAGTTTAAAAAATGACAGTGATGGGATAAGAATAATGATAATCGTAGGCTAAATAAGGAGGTAATTATGGGATGAAAATGATGATAATCATAGCCGAATTAAAATGACAGTTGTGGAGTAAAAATGATAATGACCATATGCTAGTGAGAATAATAATCATGGACAGGTAAGGGTGATATCCCTGGCTGAATAAGATAATGATTGTGGGATAATTATAAGCTGACGATACTGACTGGACAAAAATGATGAAAATTCTGAAATCTATAGAGAACCGCCCACTTAATATCGGCTTGCTTTCACTGCTTGTGTAATATTCGCACTTACCTTGCCTTGCTCAGTTAACATATTTACCGTCTTCCTTCTTTGTGAATATTAAACCACACTTCATTTCTTATGTGGTCTATTCCTTTCATAAGTCCTTAAATCTTCCTGCTTTTTATTATATCACGCATCCCCATCTGCATCTGCCTATGTTGGTCTGACTGCCCTCTTTTCAACTCCCAACCAATCCTTTCCCCGCACCTCTTTCTCTCTTTTTTTCCTTCTTATCTTTATTTTCCAGAACGGCAGTGTGTATGATTTCAAGCAATGTAGGTATCGGACATATACTTATTTAATGCCTAAAAATGGCAGATACAAGTGACGTCATCTGACCTGAAGCACCATGTCACAGTCACTGATGACGTGTACCAGGGCGGTGGCGGAAACAGACAGGCGTGCAGTGTCCTCACTGGCATCCTCCATGGAGGTGGCGGTTTCTGCCAGGTAATCGAACTCGTAGGTCGTGTGGCGGGCGTACTGGAACTTCTGGGAAGCTGTTGGCACAGTATCAGGAGACTTGTCAGATTCCTTCTCCACAGATGATCAAGCATCTTACATTATCATATTACGCATCAGTAATAAACTACATGTAAACAAACAGACATCAAAATAAATCATTATTAACTCGCAATATTCATCCAGTTCAAACCTACTGCCAAACAGCTCACAGGCATTTACAAATCTGTTCTCAAGAGACTTGAATCTTTTTCAGTAGACATTTTAAACGAAAGATGAGTGTGATCTCTGAACACAACTGCGATATACTTTTACGTTTTGTGTCTTAAAAAGTCATATTCAGTTATGGCTACAACAGAGTTGTATGCATCAAATATAATATTTTACAAGTATATTTTGAACACAGTGTGCAAAGGAAATTTTTTATTCCAAATCGTTCGAGTTTTATATACTCTCTGTCTCTCTCCTCCTTCGCCCCTGTAAGCGCGCGCGCGCGCGCGCGTTTGTGTGTGTGTGCGTGGTGTGTGTGTGTGTGTGTGTGTGTGGTGCGTGGTGCGTGTGCGTGGTGCGTGCGTGCTGTGTGTGTGTGTGTGTTCGTTGTGTGTGTGTTGGGTGTTTATCGATGTCTGTCTGTTTGTCTATCTATCTATCTATCTATCTATCTATCCATCTGTACGTATGTATGTATATATGCACGTATACATGTATGTGTATATGTATGTATGCGTGTATGTATGCATGTGTTATGTATGTATGTATGTATGTATGCATTTAATATGCATGAGTATGTATGTAGGTATGCATGGATATGTATTTAAACAGGAATGATATCTGAACAACGCCGAGCTACATGCAACTAATGAATCGTAAAATAACAAAAGGTAACATACAATGATTTACGGTTGAAGTAAGACTGTTTTTGACTTTAAAAACCATGTCTAGATGTAATGATTCAATATGTCCGACTTAATGACTGTGAATGTAATAGGAGATGTCCAACTTACCGATACATTTTGTGGCGCATTGTGAACCGTTGTCATCCCAAATAGAGCTGATTGGGCCTGAAAATGGAAGAAAAGAAGCTGTCTATTATAAAAGACATTTTCTTTAGCTGTCTGTAACAAAAGACATTCATACATGTCTGTCAAAAAAAGGTCAGTCATAATTCATCTTAATAAAAGACAGCCGTACGTTTCTTCATAAAAAGCAATCATACGTTAACCCAATAGATATCGTATGCTACCTATAACAAAAGCCAATAACATATTTTGTTTGTAAGAAAAAAATAGCTAGTCAAATGTTAATGTTTGTGTGTGCGTGTGCGTGTGTGTGTGTGGTGTGTGTGTGCGTGCGTGCGTGCGTGCGTGCGTGCGTGCGTGCGTGCGTGCGTGCTGCGTGCGGCGTGTGTGTGTGTGTGTGTGTGTGTGTGTGTGTGTGTGTGTGTTTTAAGTATATGCTAAATATTAACGTTTTTATATAATAAGAGACAACAGCAAATCCGTCATAAAAAATACGGTCATAAAGTGTTTTAATCATTCATAATAAAAGTAAACACAGAGATAAGGCACCATCGACTAGAAAGAGAACAATTAAACACTGATCAGCTGCAGTACGCTCCTCGTGATTCTTTTACTAGTTTACTGTAGAACAACATTGCAACGAAAACAACATTCTCTTGAAACATTTCTGAAACTAAAGCATCCTCTTAAAACAATAAAGAAAAAAAGAACTATGCACATGGCTTTGCAAACATAAGACGACTCACATGAATAAGCGAAAATGGACTGCTGAATATGCTGTAAAAATCCCCAAAACACAGCTTTAGCACAAAACTTAAACATCGCGAAATTGAACTCGAACAGGAATCCAACTCTACAGTCCAAGGGACTAAGCTATACAGTCATGTGGACTAAATGATTAGCCAACATTAAAGAATCCGAATAATGATCGCTTTCAGCTCACTGTCGTATACACGAAATTTTGTATGAAGAATGGACGCAAGCAGGCGCAATCACGATTGCTATAATCTTTAAAAAATATAAAATAAAAAAAGAGTTACCTACTAATTCGAGCATCTGTTTCACATGCATAGTTTTAAACTGTTTCACCTTTGTTAAGAAGCAGTGGCATACTAGGTTATAAATAGGTTTTCATGTGGGTTGTTAATGGTGGGCTTCCCAAATCCTGTTTACGTTCAAAAACACCGATCCTAAGGATGGCACACGGATGTGCAGAAACGCATACATGTTGAAAAAAAATTAGAAAGAGAGGGGATTAGTTTCCGCCAAGGACACAAACAAACAGAACACAGGACTAGACACCTAGTGTCTAGTCCTGTATTCTGTTTGTCTGTGTCCTTGGCGGAAACTAACCCCCTCTCTGAAATTTTGCTTCATTTTCCGCCCTAAGTCACTCCGTTTTGAAGCATACATGTTGAGTTAAACACTGTGTCATGTTAAATGACAAGTCTTGTTTCGTCTCTCATTTAGAACTAAAATAAAAGATGTGAAAAAAGTCAACAGAGTCATGCTTTATCCTTCAGGTAAAACTCATAAGAAACCTGAAAGAAAGCCAGCCAAAGGCATGCTTTATTCTTCATGTAAAACTAACAAGAAGTCTGAAAAAAGGGCCTACCAGAGTCAAGTTTCAACTGCCATAAAGAGAACGCATAAGACACTTGACAGGTCCGTACGTCACGCAACGAACTATCCTCTCCATACAAAGCTCACCTGTCTTGTCGGGCACAGTTACTCACAGAACACCTGAAAGAACACAGACACCTAGCAGCCAGCTCTATGACGGGCTACTATCCTCCAGCAGAACTCACCTGTCCTGGCGGGGGCCAGGAGTGCCAGGAAGGTGACCACAACGGGGAGTCCCCTCATGTTGCTGGTCACAGGAAGAACGGTGCAGGGTATGTCCTCTCCACGGCACTCAGCCTCTTTTATACCCAGGCCCCTGGCCGACTTGCTCCTATCCACGGCTTGGGATGAAAGTCCACCTCTCCAGCAGCTGATATTGCTGACGCTACGGTCAGAGAGCAACTTCATCGGTTGAGGCCCGATACAGGAGCAAACCCACTGCCCTCTTTTGAGTGACAACTGCTAGACATCGTCAACCGGTGTCACACTAAGTATGAGCCCCGTTCAATCTGAATGCAGACACGATGCTGATGTTTGAATGTCTTATGCTTTATTAAATCAAATCGGTCGTTCCTAGCACGTCTTCCCGTTTACGTACAGCTTTGCATTATTTATTCTAGCAGGACAATAGCTCTACATTATTGTTTCCACACATATTCTTTTCCACCGCTCTTATTTCATGACTCTTTCTTGACGCTTTTCACACTTCGATTGGTTTTCATTCTAACAGGTTCATGATGCTATATCATTGTTTATTTTTACAATTCTGCAGCTCTTTGTTAGTAGAACTTTGCTTTCACATAATTAAATTCTAAACTGTCTGTTCGTAAACCACTGTATCTCAGTAATATTCTCACAGCAGCATTAAATTCCATCGTTCTTTGTTTCTAGAACACAACATTTAAAATGTTTTTGTGGTTGTTTGTTCCTATAGTTTGATATTTGTTTAACCTTTGTTCTGACTGCTTTTGTGCTCACGATGCTTTAACTCCTCCTTTTCTTCACTTTAAGCATTCATTTGTCTTTTCTTCCATCCTGATCCTTCGATATAGGGCTTTGGCTTTTACAAATAAAATTCTGAGTTTTGTCTGCAGACCAGCAAGTCTTTGCTCTGTCTACTGTCAGGTAGATGCCGGTGTTTTCTCTGCATTTAACATTTCTGTAGTATGTCTGCGGTCAACTTGTCTATGTCCTGTGTACAGTCAGTGTTCTATGTTCTGTAAGCAATCAAGATGTCTGCGTTCTGTCAGCAATCAACTTGATGTCCATGTTCTGCCTGCAATTATAGACGATTGTGTTCTGTCTGCAGTTAGGCGTGTTCGTAATCTGTGTGCTGTTGGCAGTTCCGCGTGTCTGTGGTCCGCAGTCAACATGTCTGTGTTCTGTCTGCAGTCAACATGTCTGTGTTCTGTCTGCAGTCAACATGTCCGTGTTCTGTCTGTAGTCAAAACATCTGCGTTCGTTCCACACTCAGCATGTCTGTGTTTTGTCTGCAATCAACATATGTGGGGTTTTTTGTCTGCAATTCAGCATATGTGTTTTCGGTGTTTGTCAGCAGTTCAGCATGTCCGTATTCTGCCTGCAATTCAACGTGTCTGTGTTCTACCCACCGTTTAACTTGTCTGTATTATGTCTGCAGTTGAATGTGTCCGTGTTCTGTTTGCAGTTCAGCATGTCTATGCTCTACCTACAGTTCAACATGCCTGTTTCTGTGTGCAGTTCAATATGTCTGTGTGCTGCCTGCGGTTCACCCTGTCTGTTTTCTGTCTGCAGTTCAACATGTCTGCAGTTTAGTATGCCTATGTTCTGTTGCAGTTTAACCTGTCTGTTTTCTGTCTGCAGTTCAAGTTGTCTGTGTTCTGTCTGCAGTTCAACATGTCTGTGTTCCTGTTTGCCCAGCCTGTATTTTGCCTATCTTCATGCTGGTCAGATATCCAAGAATTTTTTACACACACGGACTTAACAAAAATCTGGAGGAAAAAAGTATAGAGTACAATACTGTAGTTTCGTCTGAATGCAATATGCATTACATAACTGTACAGAACTGTGAGTACAAATACTTGCAAGGATACAGATTTGAGTGCCAATATTCATATGAACATAGAGCTCTAGGAATACAGAGCTACGACATAAAAAGCCATAGAAATAAAGAGCCGTCAGTACACAGTTAGGAATATAGAGCTATTAGGGGGAAAGAACAAAAATATAGATCTATGAGTAGAAAGAAATTGTGGAAGATAGAGCTCTTTGATAAAAGACTAAAAGGAATACAGCGCTGGAAGTGCAACATTTGTTTTAGACGTTCAGAACTGTTAGAAAAAAAGCAACAGGAATATGAAAATGTTGACAGAAAGAGCTGCAGGAAGTACAAGTATTTCGTAAACGCTAAAGGAACACAGAGCTATGGGTACAAATAGATATATAGATATAGAGTTACCAGGTAAAAAGCGACAGGAAAGTAGAGCTAAGTATAAAAAGTTACAGAAATGTACAGCTGTGAGTATGAAGGTATGTAGAGCTATTAGATTAAAAGCTATAGGAATATAAAGCTGTAAGTACAATGAGCCATGGAAATGCTCATCCGTGAGAACATTAAAGACGAAATTTTGGTCTTGTGAATAAAACCGATGGGGTTGATACATTGTGCATGTAATGATGCCCCAGTTGTTAAAACCTGTTTATTCATAAAGACATGGGGGTGCGGTTTTGGCCCAGTGGTTAACATCTATGGACATGGTTATCGACTGGAAGTTCCAGTCGTTATTACCCGTGGAGACACTGAAGTGTAGTTTTAGTCCAGTGGTTGAAATGTATAAGTATCTTTATCCGTGGGGAGATGGGGATTGTATTAGGTGGCCCTGTGATTATAGAAACGTCAATCAATGGGGATCGTAGTGGTGGCGCGGTGGTTAAGACCTGAGGGTCGTTCATCGATGGGGACCTGCGGGTTGTAGCAATGGCCCGGTGGTTACGACTTGTATGAATGTTCATCCCTGGGGACCTGAAGGTTGTAGTACTGGCCGTTGTTACGACCTGTAGGATGTTCATCCCTGGGGTTTAGACCTGTAGGATGTTCATCCCTCTTTTGGTTTATCATCTTTTGAGACACAATGATTATTTCCTAATGTTGCGTCGTTAACATTTATCTTCAACGCACGATCCTTCTAGGGATCGCACTAGTCGTTTCAAATAGAAAACATAAGAAAACCCACCTGTACCTTGAACTTTACCGTGTTCCATTTTAAAAGCTAGTTTTCCTTTATTTACGGTATTTCTCCCTACGATATTTTCCCCGTCTTCTGACAATCTTGATTTGTTTCAACAAGCTGTTAAGTTAAAAAAAATTTTGTTTTGTTTATTATGGAGAGAGAGAGAGAGAGAGAGAGAGAGAGAGAGAGAGAGAGAGAGGGAGAGAGAGAGAGAGAGAGAGAGAGACGGGGGGTAGGGGGTGAGACAAAGATTAAGACAAAGTAAGTTGATGAGTGAGTGAGTGAGAGAGCGTGTGGGTGGGTGAGTGACTGAGCAAGTTGAGTGAGTGGGTTAGTAAGCGAGTGTGTGAACGAGTGTGTGTGTGTGTGTGTGTGTGTGTGTGTGTGTGTGTGTGTGTGTGTGTGTGTGTGTGTGTGTGTGTGTGGTGTGTGTGTGTGTGTGTGTGTGTGTGTGTGTGTGTGTTTGTGGTGTTGTGTGTGATTGTGTGTGAGAGAGAGAGAGGGAGAGAGAGAGAGGGAGAGAGGAGCGAGCGAGAAAGAGAGAGAGAGAGAGAGAGAGAGAGAGAGAGAGAGATGGGGGTGGGTGAGATAAAGATTCCGACAGAGAAAGTGAGTGAGTGGGTGAGTGAGTGAGTGAATGAGTGAGTGAATGTGTGGGTGGGTCAGTGAGTGAGCAAGTGAGTGTGTGGGTTAGAAAGTGAGTGTGTGAACGAGTGAATGTGTGTGTGTGTGCGTGCGTAGCTGCGTGCGTGCGTGCGTGCGTGCGTGCGTGGTGTGTGGTGGTGTGTGTGTGTGGTGGTGTGTGTGTGGTGTGTGTGTGTGTGTGTGTGTGTGAAAGAGAGAAAGAGAAAGACAGAGAGAGAGAGAGAGAGAGAGAGAGAACAGACAACAGACGGAGAAGAAGACAGACAAACAGAGAGAGAGAGAGAGAGAAGGAAGACGAGAGAGAGAGAGAGAGAGAGAGAGAGAGAGAGAGAGGTAAAATGATCGACTTCAGTTATCCTCGTTTCTTGTTGGATTTCGTGATCAATTCACTAATTTGTTTACAAGTATAGGTCACATGGCTTATTTCTGTCTACTTGAGTGTACGTATTTGCCTGTATGTGTGGGCGTGGGCAGGGGCTTGTTCGCCATATGTTGCGAGAAATGGAGAGGAACTTTGGACATAGCACTTATGTTACTGGAGATGACTGATCCCTTGCAGGGGCCCCATAAAAGATTGAGTAAGTGTGGACTCAACACTATAGGTACCGATGATCCCAAGCAGGGCCTCAACAGACTGAAAGACTTTGGTCAAACAGCCCTGAAACTAGTGTTCCCCCGACTAGGCCTCAGTACAGTGAGTGACTTGTTTGATGGCAACATTTTAACAGCTGGTTAACCAGGAGCCTGTAGACACGGGATGATAAACTTAGCAGCTGACGACCAGGAATT